>JARYHS010012519.1:10343143-10374023 GCA_031002005.1 Vandiemenella viatica
TGGAGACGCATCTTCAATCTTCGTTTTTCCATTTTTTGTCAGGTCTGGAAGGTTGCAGTTGCTGTGTCAAGTTCAGTACCTAAGGTTCTGAAGCCAAATAGTTCAGCTGCTTAGCCTGGGCGTATGTTGCAGTGCAGGACTCGCTGCACTGTTTTCAGATCTAATGGGAGGGAGCAGGTTAAGGTTTGTAGGGCACTAGTTGACACCGTTCTG
Source organism: Vandiemenella viatica (assembly GCA_031002005.1). Lineage (NCBI taxonomy): Eukaryota > Metazoa > Arthropoda > Insecta > Orthoptera > Morabidae > Vandiemenella > Vandiemenella viatica. The sequence goes on from JARYHS010012519.1 coordinate 10,343,357, forward strand.
CAAGCCCTTCCCATTAGAAGCATGTACTTATTCTGGATGGCGAGGAGATTACGCCGATGATGCACAGTGAAGGCCTTGTGTGCTCATGTTGCTATTGGTAAACAAATAGATTTGTACATTAGCTTAATGACTCCTTTGTTTAATCCCCAATCTCGTCGGGATACCCGCGTCAGTTGAGCAACAGCCGTTAACAGTCTATCTCGTGTTGTCCGCAGGTGGGAGAGAAAGGACATTTTTTCGTCCAGGTGGATCCCAAGACATTGGACTTGGCTTACGAACTGCACTTTCTCTCCTGCAACTCTTATGATTGCCTATCGATGTCGGCTAGGCCCCCTGCAGGAACATGGCCTTCGTTTTTGCAGCTGAAATCTGCAACCGGTGCTTATTGAAACATGACGTTTGTAAGATCAGCTTGCGCCTCACCACTGGCCGCCTCATCAGCGCTACGATCCGTCATCGGGGGTACAGTGTAGCAGTTAGTGCGAGTCATAATCTATCCTCCACCCCCTTTCCATTACATTTGTACAGAACAGCATTTAGTTGGAAATCACCAGCCCCCGAGATTACGGCTATTTGTAACTGAACTCGTGTCAAATTCTTAGGACACTTTTATCTATACCCTGTCCACCAACAGTGAAATTAACAGCTCCGAAATGAGACAGCTGTGATAGTTTTTGCTGGTGGTGCCATGTGCCGGCTGCCACTCTTGAGACTCTGAACGTTCGCAGGCGCTGTTCGCAGCGTCGGTGTCGCAGACGACTGCTGCCGCCTGGGCTGCACGCGGCGGACTTTGCTGCGTTACTGCAAGAGAGACGACTCGCCACACAGGTAAACCTCACACAACACAGTGCAGTAATAAAAGAGTTTGCTGCTGTCATAATGTTCGCGAGATTCTTTAGCAGACTCACGGCCCAAACCCAGCGCTTTAATAAAATTGTATTTTAAGAATTACCATATTTTTAGCAAGCTGAGAGATGATTAATCACGGTTTTGTAAAATTTTCTAGTAATTAATTGAGAATTTGTGTAAATGAACATCGTTTTGTGGTACGAAACTACGCAAATGCTATGCAATGCAAAAAAGGATAGTATGATATATGAAACATTGATTAATAGTAGGATGATTGGAGGACAATTATGCGACGGATTGGAATAATTTATGTAGATAATTATCTTATTTTTCATGATGATTCTGAATGACTTTGAATTAATTCTAATTGTTTTAATGTGATTTATATTGTTAGCTGCATTGTCGCTGTTCGAAAAACACTGGGCGGCTTTCACTGTATAATTTTGGAAATTTCTGTATTTACTGTGTAAAGTGAACGGCAGAGAAGAGTTTAATTTAATTTAACTGCAATTTAATTAACGTGCTCCGCTGGCAACTTCCCTACACACCCGTATTCCCCTTTCCTGCACCCACCTACATTTGCCTTCTACAAATTTCAACTTTAAAATTTTCAACATTTTTGGTAAATTATTCATCATTTCCCTTGGTAACTTATTCCAATCCCTGACACCCTTACCTAAAAATGAGAATCTTCCTACACCCTTGTGCCTGATATCGAGTGCCAGCTTGTGGTCATGTTCATCTTTTCCCTTCCATGCACTTCTTTTAACACCCAGACCAATATCAACACCAGTATATGCCTTGTACACTCCCATCACCCTCCTCCTGTCTTGCAATGAATCTCGTTCCTGCTGTTTTATTATATCAGTTACTGATTTCATTCGGCGATAATTTCCAGAAACAAATCTAGCAGCCCTTTTTTGAACCCTCTCCAACTCCTGTATTTGATATGTAAAATGAGGGTCCCATACTACACCACCATATTCGAGCAATGGTCTGACCAAAGTTGTGTACCCCAACTCCCTCACTTCTCTCGTACATCCCCTCATCACTCTCTCCAACAAGTGCAGAATTTTGAAACCTTTTCCTACCATCTTTCCAATGTGTCCTGCCCAGTTCAGCTTGTTATCAAATGTAATGCCAACATGTTTACATTTCAAGTCTTCAGCAAGTAATTCTTGCCCCACCTGATAATCATAAACAACCTTTATTTTTTTATTTGTGTATCTAATAAGTTGACTCTTCTTTGTATTTATCTTCATCCCATGTTTACCAACCCCACTAGATATCCTGTCCAGGTCACCCTGCAGCTGTTTACAGTCCTCTACAATTTTGATCCTTTTATACAGCATTATATGATCTGCAAACAGTCTAATTTCAGACAGTAAACAATCAACACAATAATTCATTAGAATAATGAATAACAATGGCCCCAATACGCTACCCTGCGGCACTCCCATTTTTACTTCCACTTCTTTTGATACTGAATTTCCTACCCTAAACTTTCTGTTTTCTACCTATTAAAAATTCTTCTATCCAGAAACTCCATTTCTCATCCACTCCAATAGTTTTTACCTTATTTACTACCATTTTGTGACTCACTCTATCAAAAGCCTTTGACAGATCTAGTGCTACACTATTAATTTGTCCTCCCTTGTCCATTTCATATGAAATATCTTGCATACATCCCACCAACTGAATATCCTTGCCTAAAGCCATGTTGCCTACTTGATAACCACTTACTTATGTTCCTCACATATATTTCTGATTTGGTTGCATATCAATCTTTCCGTTAAATTACCTAGCACTAATGTCAAACTGATTGGCCTATAATTTTCGTCTCTACGAGTATTTCTCACCCCTCCTTTATGTACCGGTACTACTATCACACTTCTCCAGTCATTTGTTAAGCAACAAGTATCCAGACTCAATTTAAATAACATTTCAAGATAATGTACAAAGTCACTTCCGGCTATCTTTAAGATACCAGTTGTAATATTATCTACACCAACCCCTTAGTGTTTTTTCAGCTTTTTATTTCCTTCTTGATTTCCTCAGGATGAATTTTAGAATTTTTTTGGTATCTTCATTTATAATTGTGTTGATAAGCTCGTTCTCCGAATTAGAACCTGCCGTTTCTGATTCATTGTCCCTAATGCTCTCACTAAACCATTTACCTAAAATCTCTGCCTTTTTTTAATCCTCTGTAACTTCTTGTCCATCCTTATCTAAATGTATCTCCACACCCTCCCTTCCCCTCAGTTTTATAACATGGCCATAGAAATTTCTAGATGCATCAGTCAAAGGTCCTCCTGCACTAACAATTCATAAACCCATCTTTAGCCACTTTCATTGCTATTATTAAGTCCTTGTTTAGTTGTTTTAAATACTATCCTGCTGTCTCTTAACTTTGTTATGCCCTCTTCTTACCAACCTCTTTAACCTACTCACAGGTAGTACACAGGTTCTGCTTTGGAGTTAATTTTTCTTCTCCCTTTCTTATTATCTCCTTGAACTCTTCCCACCTTGACTCTACTGTACTTGTGCCTTCCTTCCATTTGCTGAAACGATCTCTGAAATATCTCTTCAAATCTGAAATCTGTGCCTTTTTACAATTTTACTTATTTCCCCTTCAATTTTGGCTGCTGGTTCACTGAATCCTCTAATATTGATCAGAACTGCTTCATGATAACTTATTCCTTCTTCTATAGTTCACCATTAACACCCTTATTAATGGCTTCATATTTTCAGCATTATCCTCCTTTTTTCCAGTTTTACCCTAGTCAGTTATTGTTTCAGCAACTTCATCTATTTCTTTAATATCTTTGATTTTTCTCATCGTGGATCTATAATCAGTATCACTTTGATCAGCTATTTCCATCCCTTCACCAGCAGCCCCTAACCAAAAAAAGATACGGTACTGACCCCATCATCACTGGAAATGGGCTCTCTTATTCCTTTAGCTAACAACTCAAAAAGTACACCCTTGCCCCATCTATTTAGGTGTAGGCCATGACTAGTGAAACCCCAACTCCCAATGGTGTTCACAGGCACAACCCCCAACACAGAACTAATACCTTTCCCATACTAATACCTTTTGGTAAATGTGGAAACGGATTCCACATTTACCAAACTCTCAGCATAGTTTAATTGTGGCCGGTCATGGCGACTTATGACCCGCATGAGCTCCACCCTGGTATGCTGTGCCTCCTTCACCACCTTCCTTCCTCAGGTCACTCTCTATACTATAACTGGAGTTTCTATCAATATTATTCCCCACACCTCCCACTATCACTACTCTATCGTCCTTAGTGAAACTGCTACAGAGTGAACCTATATCCTCTATTACCTGACCTAATGTTGCACTAGGTTTGAAAACCTTGTGACCTGGTAACCTGTACCTAACTAATCCTGCAGAAGAGGGCCTACACCTCTCCCAAGGCTACTACCTAGCAGCAGAACCCTTTTTTTCCCTATTCTTGTCTTGCACGCCCTTATTGCTAATGGCCTGCCACATCTTATCTACATGAGGCTCTTCTCCACCTGACTCTGGCAACAGGTCAAACCTATTATTCCCCACAATTTCTGAAGTGTACGGCTTCTTCATCCTATTAACCATATTTCTCCTACGACCTGATACCAGCTCCCACCCCTCCTCCTCAACTTCCTCCAACCCACTATCTCTACTTTCTGCCTCTAAAGCATGAGCCTCGACAATCTCAGCCTCCACAGGCTATGCCTCCGCAGGTTGAGCCTCAACAGGCTGGGCCTCCACAGGCTGAGCCTCCACAGGTTTAGACCCCGCAGGCTGAGCCACCACAGGCGGAACCACCATATGCCACGCCTCCCCAGGCTGAGCCTCCACAGGACGAGCCTCAAGAACCCTGATCCTTTCACGCAACTCTCTGATAGTTTCGCCCATCTCCCTCATCCTATCATCCCTAAGACAAAGTGAACAAAGCCATGGGAGAGCCTCATTTATTTCCCAGGTTTCCTCTTACCGACATGCCCAACGAAATCACTTCTTACAACAACTACAACCCAACCCTTTCGCAACTTACCTGTGACAGGCGCCACACAGTCATAATTTTTCCCAAATACTTCAAGCACCTTCCAAACAAACATTAAATTGATTTGATAAAGTAGTCTAAAACAGTTTATACTATATTTTTAACGTTTTTATTGAATGTGATAGGCGCTTTTCTCCTCAATCAAGTTATTGTAATTAATAGGTGGATAAAAATACTTTAATAAAATTCTTAAATTATTTTTGCTAAGAAGTTGCTATTTGAAGCTGTATTGCCGACTGAAAAATGTTTTTATTTTGGCACATAAACAATAATCGTAACTATTTACTTTATAATCGAAAGCTTTAAACTAATGTAGATGGTAAACTAGGTAACAATAGTACTTAAGAACCGATGAATAAAATTTACGTTAATAAATTTCAATATAAACTTAAGATTGAAGGTCGATACTATTTAGTGCTATTATATATAAAAAGTAATTAGTTACTTACGAATTATTGTTTTTTAAAGCTAGGAAGTTTTATTTTAATGTATTAGATAGCAATTAAAGACAATTATATTTACAGGAAGAGCAAGTTAGTTAGTTTAACATAAGCTTTTGATTTTCTGTGAAATTTTAAATATCGGTAGTGGAATTTAGGATAACAATACTGTATAAGCTACTGTGAACCATGGAGGAAGGAAGATATGGATTCGACGCAAGCAACCTTCACCACGCACTGGAGTGAAGGCGGGTGAGGAGGCCGCCATATTGGTCGGCCGTAGAAACACGGGAAATGGACACAAAAACGTCAAGAGTATCATACGACAACCGTGGCACCGCAATTTGATGATGGATTATTATGTAACTCGATGAGACAGATCAAAAATCAAGAATAAAATTTTTTGATATCCTGGTTAGTTATCGAGATATACTATCTCAAAAGTGATGAGTTTCGAGTTGAAATTCAAAGAAAAAATTTCCCCAAGGTCAAATTTAATGACACATTCTTATGTAACACGACGAGACAAATCGAAAGTGAAGAATAAATTTTTTCGATATCTCTCTTAGTTCTCGAGAAATTGTCAGGTATCTGTTAAATTTTGTAACTGCGTGACAAAATTATATTCTTAGAACCACGAGTTAGATTGGATAGAATGTTAGTTCATTTCATTTCTAAAATTAGTTTCTATGATGATTCAAGATAGGAATATGGTTTTTATAGCTTTCAAGATAGTATTTTCTGTTACATTATTTTTCGGCATTGGCCTGGATTGAAAGTTCATATTTAAATTATTTATTTTTGGCTAAGTATTAATGTTACGAAATTTTTCATGATAACTTAAGTTAACGTTTACTTATAGATCTATCTGTTTGTAAAATTATCGAACGATTGAATTATTTTTATAGTCAAGGTCAAATTTTATGTCGACACTTTTTCTGACGTGCGATTTGATATCTGATGAGCCTCCCAGGATTTATCCGTGTGAATGAGGAAAAGAGTTTGTTCCCACGGTTCTTGAGAGAGCAGTAGCCATGAATCTTCGAGAAGTGATGATGATATAGACGAGTACGTTCAGTTGGTCGGTCTCAGTCTGCCAGGAAGCGTGCGCGCAGTAATATGTAGCTGAATAGGCCTGCAAGTTTCATATCAAGCACACTCTGCAAGTTTTATTTTGGAATAATGTAGATTTGCATATTCAAGTTTTACTACAATGAAGTTTTTGAAATGGTATCTCGCCAAGTGGGGCCTCGGAATTGTTTAAAGTTAACTAACCGTTAAATAATGAAAGCGTGTGACGAACTTTTATTGGTTTTCTTCATCTAGTGATTAAATTCATTGAACTATTTGGGTGTGGTCTGGTTCGAACAGTTAATCGAACTAGTAAACTTTTCTTTGGTGAATTCGTTTGATTGCCTGTACAGTTTTTGGCTCTGTGAAATTGGAAGAATATATTTATTTAAATGGCAATGAACTATTTATCATCATTGAACTTTACCTTTCCATAGTTTTTGGGTTAAAATCTATGTGGCGACCGGATTATTCTATTTAAGCCAAAACTGTAGCATCCCAGGATACGCACGATCAGAGCTAAGACAAGTGTTTATACTCCACCCCAAGCATAAGCTTTTCGTCTTACAAAATGCTGTCTCCAAATTGGGGTGGTTAGGTTAAGTTAATGTTTTAAAAAAAATAATAAGAAAAATAAACGAACCCTTCAAAAGAACTCATAGCTTCTGAGCTTATTCAGAAGATAGTATACTGCAAGTGGCCTACGTAACTTTGCTAGCAACATCAGTACATTTACCTTCTTACCATACATCAAAAGTCAGAAGCTTAGATGCGAGTAGTTTACATCGTGATACACGTTATGTCACTATCATGGTGCTAATGAAATTACTAACAACTAATAATAATTAAATTGTTTGTATCCTTCTGGTACACGCCGCATTTCAACCTACCCACATTTCCATTACTATCGCCGCTACAAAATTAAACTATGTAGACAGATCTTAACTCATGAAATCCATCGCAAACTACATTTCTGGGAACAACAACGTTTGCTTCATCAAGCTTAGAAGTTCACACAGCACAAATTATCACAATTAATTAATAGTACACTTTCAGTGTAAACTGAAACTGGACTAAAGCATGCACATTCACTGTATCGCGATGTAAACTTGACCCACTTAAATTAGACCTTCAGCACTTGTTTACAATAAGACTAGCCTTTTAGGTGCAAAGTAGTAACATATGCTGATTGTCTACATTACACCAACAAACATTTGAGAACGATATCATCCTATTGAGAGCAATGAATAAATTTATAGCGATGGGTTCTAATCTTGCAGTTATCTATCAAACACTTCAAGAACAATAATTACAATGTGATTTAGCTACGAAACGTTATTCCAGGTTGTTTCTTATCTTGTCTGTTTGTGCAACAGTATGCAACACAACTTGGCATTATAAAAAACTTTGAAATATTAGAAAATGAAATATTCACAGCATCAAACACAGCGCAAACAGCCCAATGTTTTGGGGTGATTCCTATGGCCACCGCGCATGCGCAGTAGGAGACAAGTTTTTATTTGAGGTTACAAAGATTTAGCGTTATTTCGTCTCCTCTGCCTTTCTTCCTCCATGCTGTGAACAAATTTAGGAATAATTATTTTATTTTATTTTCTGTTACCAAGTTGTTGTATTACTGATCCAGAACTAATTAAATAACAAATCGTATTTTAATCTGGACAGTCTAAATATGGGAAGATAATATAACCTTAACAAATGAAGTTCTAACTACTTATTTGAGTTAGTTATGGCAAATAAGAAATTAAAAATGTTAAATAACTTATACTACAAATTTTACCTATGCTATAGCATTCTAATTAAACTAACTACCAAGCTTATGATATATATAATTAAAAGAAACTTGCAACAATTAGAAAAGGGGATCTAACAACAATGATGCGAACTTAAAACTGTTTTTTATGTACGAAATTTTAAATAATTCTTGACGCTAACAATAATCCTAAGAATTTAGATAGTAATTTGAAGGTTTTAAAGTAATTTAGACTACAAAAACTTAGCTGAAGATGAAAAATCGCTATTTTCTGAACAGCTCTCGCAATACACATCCAACGATAGTGTAACCAAAGATCTTTTACAAGTAGTTTTGAAGGTGTTGCAAGTTCATTGAAAGTTAGAATCGTTGGAGCTTTTGTTTATGTTCACATTTAGTACCTTTTGAGACTATGATGTTGTAAAGCGCACGAAAAAATAAACAAACTGGAAAGTGATTCTACGAGTAGTTTTTTCAAGTAACCAAATACCTAACATGGTGAATGAAGAAATCCGTAGGTATTGGTCGAAAGGTTGGCAAAAGTGTAGTATTTCAGTGCATCGCAAATCTTACTTACAAAATAGTTTCAGATTTTAGCAGACTCAATGCGGAGAATGTTTGTCTTTTGGCTAAGAGTCCGTTTTCCACATAATAATTGCAGAAAACGTAGGAAAAACTGTTCCCAATACTGTCAAATTATTCAGGCTGCAAACGTTAATCAGATACTGTTTATTAAAATAACTCATAAACAATTGAATCTTCGCTGTACAGTCACACTCAGTTTCACCCAAATTACCATATCGCCTAAACACAGATACTGAAACAATAAATCACAGGCGCGACCTGAAGATGATGGCATGTTACGCCGTCGAAAATTCGTTCATCCACGATCGATTGATCCGGCCGCATGTCCGAGAGATTTTCAAACAGTGGTAGCTGTAGTAACGGAGAGATTGATATGCAACCATCTGTGATGAATGTCAGTGGTTTTAAAGTTGCCAACATGACTTAGAAAGGAATATTGATGCGAATCTCAATTTGTAGGCTATATACAAGACATCTGAGATTAAATGGACAAGGGAGGCCAAACTGACAGTGTAGCACTAGATCTTTCAAAGGCTTTTGACACAGCGAGTCATGAAGTAGTGCTAAATAAGGTAAAAGCTATTGGAGTCAGTCAGTCAGTCAGTCAGTCAGTCAGTGAGAGTTAGTGACGACTCGACGGTGCGGGTGACAGCCAAGTCTCAACTGCTTTCAAGACTGCACACGACGGCTGAGACAGGTCACACAGTATGAAAGTAACGCTCCTGTGGTCGCGAGGTAATAATTTCTGTCGAACACATTTGTATGATTTTAAAAACAATTACACTTCCCAGCACATAATGTTGTGGCAGCGACATTTGACAAGTGAGAATTTAGAAGCTCTGCTTATTGGGCCTTACCCGGGGCGCACATTGAGCTGCGTGGCGCAGTAGGGGCAGCGCAGAGCAGGACAGGGCAGCATGAAAACAGAAACTGTGTCGGGCAGTTGCCCGCGCATATTAAGAGCGCAGTTTCGTGCGGCAGTTTACAAAGCATTGTTGTGTTGTGCGAGAAACCGACAAAAAAGAGTAACCAAAAACATGTCATTGCAAAAACTCGATTTTAGATTTCTGAATCAGACTGGGATGCCGAGCTTCGAAAATTGTTATTACTTTAACAGAAGCTCAGTTAGATAAAACTATGCAAAAGTGACTATATGAAAAGAAATTCTCATCTGGCTTTTGCAGTGACAAGAGAATTCTCAAAAAATTATTTCCGGATGACTCAACCGGAGATTCACGGCATAATCTCACCTGTTATTTTCTCGACAACGCTCAAATACCTATTAGAACTGAAGAAAATCTCGCAGTATTTTCGTGGTTATTTATTTAATTATATAGCGTTTGACGGTAGATGACATTTATAAGAATGTATTTCTCTTTTATTTCATATTAAATTTTTAAGAAAACTACAAAAAAGAACATAAAAAACACTTGAACTAAAAAAGCAGTGTTCAACAAATTATTTGGGAAATTGTCTTCACCAGAATCCTCCCTCTCTCGTTAGGAGCTGGACGGAGGTTGCCTTGATGCAGAAGAGCTCAATTCAGTCGGACGTGTGCCACATTTTTTTTTTTTTAATTTTTTTTTTTAGAAAAAAAAGTTCAAATAATAAGAAAACGAATAATGTAATAATAGCCTATATATCAATCTTTTTTAAAGTTTGAATTCAAAAAGAGAATATAAAAGTGAAAATTGTAAGTGGACAATTGTATGATAAATAAATGCTGAATTTACTCGCCACTTGTTGGGCTCATTGTCCAAATTTCTTGTTTAAATTTAGTTTATATGTATTTATTGCGACTGAAATTGTGAATCGCAGGTTGGTTACGCACCAGTTTAATAAATTTTTCTTATTCCCATAGTTGAAAATGATTGTAAGTAAAGCAAGATTATAAATAACTCAAGAAGTGTTACGGCAAAAACCGGCACGAGTGAGCTGCGTGGCACAGTTTCTGTGTCGTGAACACAACGTGGCGCAGGCCACGTGTGGCGCAGTACTACGATGCCCTGCTCTGCGTCAATATACGCTGTTCCGCCCCAAAATATAGACACACAGAAACTGTGCTGCGCCGCCTGCGTCAATGTGCGCCAGGCCATAGTCTTTGAAAAGACCGACACATGGACCTTGCCTAATTTTCGTTGAGCCTTGCAACAGTGACTCTGCAGAAGAGAACGCCCAATGTATGTAAGCTGTCCGACAGGGTACAGCCTTGTCTGGTCAGTATCGATTGCTGACGCGTCGTGGGTCATTTCTGACTTTTAATCCATCCCTCGAACGAATGATTAAATTAAAACTTTCCACATACTATTTCCCATACCGGTCGATATTGGAGTACTGGAACTATGGGAGTTTATTCACCGCGAGAACCAAACCAACGACTTTCTTATTTAAACCATTCAGCTAACTTTACAATGTAAGAAAACAGAATAAGGAACTGTGAGGGCTCAGAACCCGTCCGCCACCTCTCCTACAGCTTGCATGAGGAGTTACTCAGTTTGTTTGGTCCACTGCAGAGAAAATTTTAAATAAAAGACCGTATTCGTGGGCAAAAAACAAGTGATGCTTTAAAAGGCGCGTACTGCTACACCAGTCTCGTGGCTCGCTGAGCTGTGGTCTGCTCGTGTTGCAGGGACGAGGAGGCGGCACTGGGGGCCGTGCTGGAGGCGGTGCGGCGGCGGAGGCGGCAGCAGCGGGCCAGGACGCGACAGGTGCACCAGCTGATCCTCGTAAAACCTAGTCCTTCATTTCAAGTGAAAACAATAAACTAGATGTAGCGCGTCTTCAATCTGTAAATGCGACTCATTTAAATGAATCAATTGTTGTTTGTAACATCTTCATGAATTTCCAGCATACAACTTTAAATTTAACCTGTACCTTTATCGTTAAACACTTGGTAACGCTTTACTGCTAAATGTGTCTACCCACCCCCGAATGGACCGTGGCGGGTGGGCGGTTAACGCTCTGGCCTCGCATTCGGGAGGACGCGGGTTCGAATCCCCGTCCGGGCATCCAGATTTGGGTTTTCCATGGTTTCCCAAATCACTGCACGTGAATGCCGGGATGCTTCCTTCAAAAAGTCCATGACCGAAATCCTTCCCGTTCCTTGTCTCCAGTCCCATCCCGCCTCTAAAGACCTTAGCCGTCGACGGGGCGTAAAGCCGTAAGGAAAACAAAAACAAAAAAAACGGGCATCTAGATTTCGGATTTCCATAGCTTCTCTAAATCACTCGAGGTGAATGCCGGAATAGATCCTTCAAAACACTGTGCTGCTCTGTCCGAAATTTTGCCCGTCTGACACCTCTACGCAGTAGACGCCACTGCGGGAGGTGAATCCCCACACTGCGCCGAGGAATCTTCAGTCCACCAACGATTTCCGAAATGGAAATACCCCAAGCGTCCAGCGACCACTACGATTGCGGGTTGGGAGTCTGTCGTACGACAACATCACAGAAAACCTCTCGAATGTCTCACAAGAGTGCAAGTGAAAGCTCCACCACTGAACGACGAATTTCTGCGTGTTTTCGGTGGTGCTACAGCCATCTTGATATTTGCATCTTCCTATACACTGCCTTGGCACTTAATTGTACTCGTAGAGAGATACAATAGGACCGTCTGGGGCAGTGATTGCTTATGATTATATGCTGCTAACTTTAAAGAAGTGAGCCCCTCTTATATATTTAAAATAGTATCTTCACAGCTTTTCCCCTTATTAAAGAACTGCTTATATTTTTGAGGAATAAGATATAACAGTCATTCACTTACGAAGCTTCTGGTCTGTGCATTTACCAAAAAATAAAATTTCTCAACTTGGTTCTCGTTTACATAACTTTACATGCGCATTACCTGGAATAGCATCAAGTAATTAATAAAATAGAAGGTACTTTCAGTTGGGTCATGGCCATTTCAGGCCTTCTTCTGAAATTCGCAAAAGGTTAGAAGGAAATCTCAAAACTATTAAATGATAACAGAAAGTAAGAGATTAAATAATTTCCACTGAAGCTTTTAAAGCACAGATTTCCTTAAATTTCTTAGACACACCGACCGGTATATTATTTTAATTACTGTCAGAAGATTCCTTACACAACAGATATTTTTTACCAGGTAATAATATCTCCTTCAAAAAAAAATCACATAAATTTACGATTTCCAATTAGTAAGTTCCTAACAGTTGCTATCAATTACTTTCATATTTGTTGCACAATTATAAAAAATAACACTTTATTCAAAAAAGTACTTGATGGCTGAATCGCAACTTCCAATCTGGAGCAGAATATAAATAGCAGGATAGACGTGGCAATTTTTTAACAGTTACGCAACCGCTAAGTGTCGGCTAAGAATTAATTTCGTAGGTATTTAATTGCTTCTGTAAAACTGACTTGCTGTGGTCGCACTTACATAGACTTAGCTCTTGCTAGTTTCGAAAAAAACCTAATTGGTGTGATTATATTAAAATCCTCACTTTCAATTATCAATAACAACAAAATACACCTACAAGAGAAAAGACCAACTCAGACGGTTACCGCAAATAACCAAATGCACACACTAATCTCATACACTGCCACAAGAATTAAAAATTTGCTCTGGACCGAATGTCCTGCTGCCGACGTTCACTGGTGGCTGTACTGCTAATTATAAACTCACCAAACCTCACGCGGAGTATCGTGTCGCAATCATCTAAACTCTATGGGAGATCCTAATATTGCACTACGCTCGCAGTTCATAAATTGTATGATAAAACTCGGAACAATGTCCTAAAGGCCCTAGAGTCGACACACTCTCCAGAGGAGAATAGAAGAATTTGATATCTGAATTTAAATGGGAGAGAATCAGCATACATATAGCTACTCACGACGACAATCACTCAGGAAAATGGGGAAAAATGACGTGAGCTGGAGATGTCTGACACAAGGTCGCTATGTGTCAAATTGAGGATATACCAGGCAACATACCACTAACACAAATGTTGCACGTGAAGAGGATGTCTGCCCGTCGGGTGCCGACACGTGTGAGGAGGCAGGCAGGACTTGAACAAAATCCAATAGATTGGTGCTCGCTCCGATGGTAATTTCCCTATACATCAATTTTTGCCCTCTACTAATTTCACCTTTTAGGGTTTTTGGTAAATTATTCATCATTTCTCTTGGTAATTTATTCCATTCCCTCACCCCCTTACCTACGGGAGAAAATCTTCCTACACCGTTATGCCTGAAATCGAGTGCCAGCTTGTAGTCGTGGCCATCTTTTCCCTCCCATACGCCACTCTTAATTCATCCACCAATTTTTTCCCATGCCTCATCACTAATATACACTCCTGGAAATTGAAATAAGAACACATTGACGCCAGTGTGTAAGACCCACCATACTTGCTCCGGACACTACGAGAGGGCTGTACAAGCAATGATCAAACGCACGGCACAACGGACACACCAGGAACAGCAGTGTTGGCCATCGAAGGGCGCTAGCTGCGCAGCGGTTGGGCACCGCCGCAGTCAGTGTCAGCCAGTTTGCCGTGGCATACGGAGCTCCATCTCAGTCTTTAACACTGGTAGCACGCCGCGACAGCGTGTACGTGAACCGTATGTGCAGTTGACGGACTTTGAGCGAGGGCGTATAGTGGGCATGCGGGAGGCCGAGTGGACGTACCGCCGAATTGCTCAACATGTGGGGCGTGAGGTCTCCACAGTACATCGATGTTGTCGCCAGTGGTCGGCGGAAGGTGCACGTGCCCGTCGACCTGGGTCCGGACAGCAGCGACGCACGGACGCACGCCGAGACCGTCGCATCCTACGCAGTGCCGTAGGGGACCCCAACGCCACTTCCCGGCAAATTAGGGACACTGTTGCTCCTGGGGTATCAGAGAGGGCCATTCGCAACCGTCTCCATGAAGCTGGCTACGGTCCCGCGCACCGTTAGGTCGTCTTCCGCTCACGCCCCAACATCGTGCAGCCCGCCTCCAGTGGTGTCGCGACAGGCGTGTATGGAGGGACGAATCGAGACGTGTCGTCTTCAGTGATGAGATTCGCTTCTGCCTTGGTGCCAATGATGGTCGTATGCGTGTTTGGCGCCGTGCAGGTGAGCGCCACAATCAGGAATGCATACGACCGAGGCACACAGGGCCAACACCCTGCATCATGGTGTGGGGAGCGATCTCCTACACTGGCCGTACACCTCTGGTGATCGTCGAGGGGACACTGAACAGTGCACGGTACATTCAAACCGTCATCGAACCCATCGTTCTACCATTCCTAGACCGGCAAGGGAACATGCTGTTCCAACAGGACAATGCACGTCCACATGTATCCCGTGCCACCCAACGTGTAAGTCAACTACCCTGGCCAGCGAGATCTCCGGATCTGTCCCCCATTGAGCATGTTTGGGACTGGATGAAACGTCGTCTCACGCGGTCTGCACGTCCAGCACGAACGCTGGTCCAGCTGAGGCGCCAGGTGGAAATGGCTTGGCATGCCGTTCCACAGGACTACATCCAGCACCTCTACGATCGTCTCCATGGGAGAATTGCAGCCTGCATTGCTGCGAAAGGAGGATATACATGGTACTAGTGCCGACATTGTGCATGCTCTGTTGCCTGTGTCTATGTGCCTATGGTTCTGTCTGTGTGATCATGTGTTGTATCTGACCCCAGGAATGTGTATATAAAGTTTCCCATTCCTGGGACAATGAATTCACGGTGTTCTTATTTCAATTTCCAGGAGTGTATGCCTTGTACCATACCATCACTATGCCATCCTCCTCCTGTCTTCCAGTGAATCCTATTCCAGCTCTTTTGTCGTATCGGTTACTGATTGTGTTCTGTGGTAATTTACAGAAACAAATCGAGCAGCCCTTCTCTGCACCCTCTCCAAGTCCTGTATTTGATGTCAAAAATGCGGGTCCCATACTACACCACCATGTTCAAGCAATTGTCTGATCAAAGTTTTCTGACCCAGTTCCTTTACTTCTCTCGCACATCCCCTCATCACTGTCTCCAACAAGTGCAGATTTTTGAAACCTTTTTCTACTACCTGCCTAATGTGTCCTGCCCAGCTGACTTTATTATCAAATGTTATGCCAGGGTATATAGTTTAAAGTCTTCAACAAGCATTTCCTTCCGCACCTTATAACCATGATCAATCTTCAGTTTTTTATGTATGAACTGTGGTCCAACGAGACAAATAGGTGTTATAAAATTGTTAATAATTATATTCAGGTATGGTAAGATGTCGTATTAAATAGGTAATAAGGAATTAGTTAACAATGTAAATTATGAATTTAAGGGCGCTGCCAATGGCGGTCAAAATGGTCGCGCCACCAGAGTGCCACTGTGCCATCTCCACGGACGCAAAAGACTCCTGGTGGGAGGGGTAGTATGTGTGGAATCTTGTGTGGTCGTCTATAAGCCAGAGGGGTTCAAATTCACGAAGTCAATGTTGGCAGTTTCCCTCCCAGAAAGACCCAAGACCATCTTAGTTACCGTTAACCAAAATTTATGTAAGTCTCACAGAACACAATAGGGCTCAGTTTGCTTTGTGTTGATCCATCCTAGTGTTGGAACCCTGCTCGAGATGTCAGTCCATTAATTTTTCTCTGTATGTTTCTGTAAGGTGATCACTCTTGGTACGTGTTATGATGTGAAGAAAACTGAATCCATTAAGATTACTTGTTTAACTGCCTGTGTGTGACTACTACGATCAGATAAGTTTCTTATATTTAGTATCGCTGGTTGAATACTGCTATGGGCCTGTGTAATTGCATACATGTTTCTTCCGTTCAGACAAATTGGTGATAACTAGATGACCCATTCGAAAATTTCGCAAATGCAATGAATAGTGAGGTTTGGTAAGTTTGTAATAGGATGAAAGAAGAACTTGTGATATCACAGTAACCTAGCGATCCAAGATTAAAGAGTATCTGTGCATGTATCGATAATCGACACAGAGCGAGAAGCGACTCTCTGTGCTAGACTCGCAGTCAGTCAAGTATTAACTCTCGTGGCAGCAGCCCGGGAAAAGTATAGTTGCTTCAAAGTGAAGTGGTGTGTTCCTGAAGACATATTCGGGCATGTGGATACGTAATACGCGCTACCGCGACGGGAAACGAATATTGGCTTGACGTCGCTAACGTAAAACGAGCCAGACTGAGTGAAAATACTCGGAGACATACCTGGAGAACTGACAATGTGCTATGGTGAACTGGTAATTGTTGTACAGGCATTTGATATATTGCTGATTGTAGGAGATTGTTGTATCATTAAACTTCCCACTCATAAAGGTCTTGTAATCTTCGGATAAGTGATGATTAATTCCAGTTGGTGGTCGGCGTACTAATGTATGACACAAACTGTTGGAATAAAAAAGTTGTTCGACTTCGTACTTCCTATGTGTGAGTGTGTCTTGCTTATTGCTGATTCCTGTAAACTTGTGAGTACTTAGCATCACAGAGAACTATAAGTATTATTAGTACGTTCGTCAAACAGCTGGTGGCGACCAAGACAAATAATAAATTACGAAGTATCGATGCCTCCGTGAGGTAGGTCAAAGTTTAGTGTTGTAATAACCTCACTAACTGTTTACTAATTAATTATACCAGTAAAACAATCATAATATATATAAGATTGTTTTACAAACTGCCTAATTTGTTTCAAATTTTTATTTGTTTAGTGTAGTAGGTACGAAACAAAAGTTGACCCAGTGAAGCAGTATATTAATATCTCTGTGATATGTGAGACTGCTATCTAGCGGCTTGGCTCTGAACTGATCATGCGCGCGACTTTCACAGTTATTACTTTTGCCCTTTAAGGGTCAAATTCCGAAAAATTTCGTTCTCAATTTATAATGTTGTCTGAGTGGAGACCTTAATGTTTTAAATGATACCTCATTTATCTATTTAGGTTTGGTGTCAATGGAGATAAATCGTTTGTAACAAAAAAACATGTTATGTAAATAATGATACTTTAGTCATTGAAGGGTCAAATTGCGAAAAAAATCTTTTTTTTAAATATGATGTGACCACGGCGAAGAGTTTAATCTTAAAAATAATACTATATCGTTTAGATATCAAGGGAGATAAATGGCTCGTGACGCAAAAACATGTTGAAATATCTATACTTTTGCCATTCAAAGGTCGAATTGCGAAAAATTAATTTCTTGAAAAATAAGTTGACCAAAGTGGAGACCTTAACTCTAAAATAATACTTTATTTCTCGATTTCGATTAGATATCAAGTTAGATAAATAGCTCATTACAAAAAATAAATTATGGAAATAATGATAATTTTGCCCTTTAAGGATCAAATTCCAAAAAATTTCTTAAAATACGATGCAACCACGGAGGAAACCTTAATGTTTAAAATGATACTTCATTTATCTATATCGGTTAGATATGAAAGAAGATAAATGGCTCGTGACAGAAAAACACATTGTAGAAATATTGATAAATTCGCCATTTAAGCGTCGAATCCCAAAAAAATTCCTTTTTTAAAACATGATTTGACCAAAGCGGAGATCTCAATTTTTAAAATAATACCTCATTTCTCGATTTGGGTTAGATATCAATGGAGATAAATAGCTCGTGACAAACATATATATATATCAATGATAATTTTGCCCTTTAACAGTCGAATTGAGAAAATTTCCTTTCTTAAAATATAATGTGACCACAGTGGAGACCTAAATCTTTAAAATGGTACCTCATTTATCTAGATCAGCTAGATATCAAGGGAGATAAATGGTTTGTGACACAAAAACGCGTTGCAGAAATATTGATACTTTTGCCCATTAAGGGTCGAATTCCGAAACATTTCTGTCTTAATATATGACGTCATCAAAACGGAGATCTTAATCTTTAAAATGATACTTCCTTAAACGATTTCAGATAGGTATCAAGGGAGATAAATTACATTTAACTCAGAAAACAGCATTTTAGAAATATTGAAATTTTTGCCCTTTAAGGTAGAATTCCGAAAAATTCCTTTCTTAAAATACGATTTGACCAAAGTGGAGACCATAAGCTTTAAAATGACACCTCATTCATTGATTTTGTTTAAGTATGGAGGTAGATAATGGCTTGTGACATCTTATAGAAAATATATATACTTGTGATCGCCCGTAATTCGACCGTAATTCATTATTTACTTTCTTTCGTGAAAGAGTAATAATCATTATTTGAATTAATTTTTTACTTTCTATTTACCGAGGGTTCATTTGAATTTAGTCCGACATACAATGATTTAAAATATTCATTTTGACTCTAGGTCTGTAAAACTGCTTTAGCTTTATGATAACAAGAAGTAAATGCAGTCTTTCCCTCTGAAGTGACTTATGACTCGAAATGTTTTGCATTTCAAACCTCCATTGTAAATTCGAAACTATCAAAATTTCTTGGAATGACATTTAGCGCGCATTTAAATATATCCATCAAAATAATTTAATCATTTTGTGTGTTCACTATTTAAATTTGGTCTATTATCATTTCGTATTTCACGCAATTAGGTATTCCTTCTTTTTTGTCTCTCTCTTTCTCCGACCTGTCAAAGTTTCATCAGGGATAATGGAAGGAGGTGCAAATATCTAAATTAAAAAAAAAAAAAAAAAAAAAAAATCCTTAGTGAAATTATTGAAATCCAAAAGTCAAAAGTCCCTTAACCGAAGTATAACCTTTCAAATAATAAAAAGACCATATAGTATCTGGCAGAACGACTACATTCCTTTTGTAAATGTTCCTTTATTAATTCAAAGATTAATCTCTACTTTATGCGAGTCTTTTGTTTCACTAAAGACCACAGAGTATCTCAATGCTGGGAATACACGTCAGATAGTTGCCTCCGATCCAATTTCACGCACACATACGTTCAAGAATTTAATTCATATTTAATAATGTATTTTTAGCATGTATTAACTATGCTTATTATTTTTTTATCCTTCACTGTTGACCAAAAACCACAGACATTGGCCGAATCGCTAAGTATTGTTGCCACTAAAAAAAATTGAATTTAAACAACGAAAATGTATTTGTAACACATACTATGTATAGATTTTAGCTTTCTGCACATCTTCTCCATATTAACTTTAACTGTGTAAAATCTCACACTCCTCCATTTGCGCAATATTCTTAAAAAGGGATCCGAAGTTTTAGATTAGCATATTAATATATATATATTATATATATATTTAGAACTGTTGGTTAGTGGACAATTTCTATTACGTCTTCAATCGCATACCTATAACAGATTACCAGTTTCTATCGCCAATCTTTGTATCTAGTTTGCATGAAAATAGAACGGAATACAGTCTGATTTTTTTTGGTTCATTTCTCCAAATTTCATTTCACCGTGATTGTTCCTACCTTTCATCTTGCGATTAATAATTGATTTTCATAATGTAAATGCAGTAAATCATAGGTAAAAGTCCGGTAGGTAGAAATTAGCAAGAGTTACTAGAGGGCAGGTAGGAAGTTTACAGCACCTAATAAGCTGACTCTTCTTTGCATTTATATTCATCCTGTGTTGACTCACCCAGCTAGATATCCTGTCTAGGTTACCCTGCAACTGGTACTCAACCGTTTTGATCTTATTATATAGCATTATGTCAACTGCAAACAACATAAGTTCTGACAGTAAACAATCAACATAATTATTCATTAGAATAATAAATAGCAATGGTCCCAATACGCTACCCTGTGGCACTCGCGTTTTTACTACCACTTCTTTTGATACTGGATATGTTACCCTAAATTTGTTATTTCTGTCTTTTAAGAATTGTTCTAGCCAGAAAATAATTTTTTCATCCATAGCTTTTACCTTAATTAGCACCATTTTATGGAACACTCTGTCAAGAAAGATCATATGAAATACGAATATCCTTGACTAAAGACGTTTCTGATGTTGTTGCATATCAATCTCTCCAGTAGTTTACTTACCAGTGATGTCACACTGATTGGCCTATAATTTTCGACCCTATTTGTCACACCTACTTAATAGACCGGTACTATTATCGCACTTTTCCAATCCTCGGGTAATCAGCAATTGTCCAGACTCAATTTAAATAACATTTCAAGATAAGGTACAATGTCACATCCTGCTATCTTTAAGACATCCGTAGTTATAGCTCCTATATGTCTTTTCAGATTTCCTAGTTCCTTCCTGATATCCTGAGGATGAAATACAATTTTCTTCTGCTCATATCTAATTGTGTGGATAAGATCGTTTCCCGATTTACACCCACCTATTCCTGGTAGGTGGGGTTTCACTAGGCATGGCCTACACCTAAATAGAAGGGGGAAGGGAGTACTGTCTGAGTTGTTGGCTAAAGCAGTGAGGGAGCCCATTTCCAGTGATGATGGGGTCAGGACTGTGCCTTTTTTTAGGTTAGGGGCTGCTGGTGAAGGGATGGAAATAGATGATCAAAGTGATACTGATTGTAGATCCACGACGAGAATGATGATAGATGTTAAAGAAATAAATGAAGTTGCTGAAACAATAACTGGCTGTTGTAAATCTGGGAAAGAGGAGATAAATGCTGAAAATATAAAGCCGGTAATAAGGGTGTTAATAGTAAACTGTAGAAGTATAATGAGCAAAGTAATCGAATTTGCAAACTTAATAGAGATACACGAACCACAAATAATAATTGGGGTAGAGAGTTGGTTAAAAGAAGACGTACTAGACAGTGAGGTTTTTCCCGATGGTTACAGAGTGTACCGCAGAGATGGAGGAGCAATTGGTGGAGGAGTCTTCATACTAGTTAGCAAAAACTTCCACAGTTCACTGGCATTCATAGATCAAGACCATGAGTTACTTGGTGTAGATTTCTGGGGTAATAAAAACAAAAAAATCAGGGTGTTGGCTGCTTACCGCAGTGGAAGAATGACAGATGAAGATGAGGCTCTTGGGGAGAAATTAAATTCTTACTCAGATTTCAGAGGTGAGAATAGAATGGTCATTATTGGTGGGGATTTAAATTTACCAGGTGTAAACTGGGAAGGAAATAAGATTAATAACCCATGTGAACAAAGATTTGCAAATACCTTAGTGAGGGAAGGAGGATTTACACAAGTGGTAGAGCAAAAAACTAGGGGACAAAATATTTTGGATATATTCCTAATAAAGCCCGATGATATCCTCGTGGGGTGTCAAGTAACGGAAGGAATAAGTGATCATGACGCAGTTCTGATGGATATTAGAGGATTCAGTGAACCAGCAGCCAAAATTAAATGGGGAAATAGGTACAATTATAAAAAGGCACAGATTTCAAATTTGAAGAGATATTTCAGAGAATGTTTCAGCAAATGGAAGGAAGGCACAAGTACAGTAGAGTCAAGGTGGGAAGAGTTCAAGGAGATAATAAGAAAGGGGGAAGAAAAATTCATTCCAAAGCAAAATATAAAGAGAAGAAGAGAACCTGTGTACTATAATAGGGAAGTGAGGAGGTTAAAGAGGTTGGTACGAAGAGAACATAACAGAGTTAAGAGACAGCAGGGTAGTAGGGAATATTTGAAACAACTAAACAATTACCTAATAACAGCAAAGAAAGTGGCTAAAGATGGGTTTATGAAGAGTATTATCAGTGCAGGAGGACCACTGACTGATGCATCTAGAAATTTCTTTGGCTATATCAGGAAACTGAGGGGAAGGGAGGGTGTAGAGATGCTCATAGATAAGGATGGAGAAGTAGTTATTGAGGATTTGAAAAAGGCAGAGATTTTAAGTAACTGGTTTAGTGAGAGCATTAGGGAAAATGAATCAGAAACGGGAGGGTCTAATTCGGAGAACAAGCTTAACAATACGATTAGAAATGAAGATACTAAAAAATTTGAAATTCATCCTGAAGAAATCATGAAGGGAATAAGAAAGCTGAAAAAACATAACGGGGCTGGTGTAGATAATATTACTACAGATATCTTAAAGATAGTCGGATGTGACATTGTACCTAATCTTGAAATATTATTTAAATTGAGTCTGGATACTTGCTGCTTACCACAAGACTGGAAAAGTGCAATAGTAGTACCGGTACATAAAGGAGGGGTCAGAAATAGAGTCGAAAATTACAGGCCAATCAGTTTGACTTCAGAGGTAGGTAAATTAATGGAAAGATTGATATGCAACCACATCATAAATGTATGTGAGGAACGTAAGTGGTTTTCAAGTAGGCAACATGGGTTCAGGCAAGGATATTCATGCGAATCTCAGTTGGTGGGATATATGCAAGATATTTCAGATGAAATGGACAAGGGAGGCCAAATTGATAGTGTAGCACTAGATCTTTCAAAGGCGTTTGACAGAGTAAGCCACAAAATGGTAGTAAATAAGGTAAAAACTATTGGAGTTGATGAGAAAGTGATTTGCTGGGTAGAAGAATTTTGAAAGGTAGAAAACAGAAAGTTAGGGTGGGAAATGCGGTATCAAACGAAGTGGAAGTAAAAATGGGAGTGCCGCAGGGTAGCGTATTGGGACCATTGCTATTCATTATTCTAATGAATAATTGTGTTGATTGTTTACTATCTGAAATTAGATTGTTTGCAGATGACATAATGCTGTATAAAATGATCAAAACGATAGAGGACTGTAAACAGTTGCAGGATGATCTGGACAGGATATCTAGTTGGGTTGGTAAACATGGAATGAAGATTAATGCAAAGAAGAGTCAACTTATTAGATACACAAATAAAAAACAAAAGGTTAATTATGAATATAAGGTGGGGAAAGAATTGCTTGCTGAAGACTTGAAATGTAAATATTTTGGCATTACAGTAGAGAGGACGCTTGTGGGCAGGACACATTGGACAGGTGGTAGGAAAAGGTTTCAAAATTCTGCACTTGTTGGAGAGAGTGATGAGAGGATGCACGAGAGAAGTAAAGGAATTGGGTTACAAAACTTTGGTAAGACCATTGCTCGAATATGGTAGTGTAGTATGGGACCCACATTTTGAGTATCAAATACAGGAGTTGGAGAAGGTGTAAAGAAGGGCTGCTAGATTTGTTTCTGGAAATTATCGCAGAATGCAATCAGTGACAGACATGATAAAGGAGCTGTAATTGGATTCATTGCAAGACAGGAGGAGGATGAGGAGCGTAATGGGAGTGTACAGGGCGTAGACTGGCGATGAGGCATGGAAAGATATTGCAGTAGGTATGAAAAGTAGTTCGTGGAAGGGAAAAGATGACCATGACCACAAGTTGGCACTCGATTTCAGGCACAAGGGTGTGGGAAGATTTTCTTTTTTAGGTAAGGGTGTCAGGGATTGGAATGAGTTACCAAGGGGAATGATGAATAACATTCCTAAAACGTTAAAAGAATTTAAAATTAAAATTTGTAGAGGGCAAATGTAGGTGAGTGTAGGATAGGGGGAAGTTGGGTGTATATTGAAATTGCCACCGGAGCGTGTGCTCCATTGCAATTAAATTAAACTAAATTAAATTAAACATCTAATGGTCTCACTAAACCAATCACTTTAAATCTTTGCCTTTTTCAATTCCATGTGTATATGCTTCTTCGATGAGTCTTAAATAGTATCTTAGCCACGATGGTTTATATTTTTCGAAAAATTCTAACTCGCTTCCTCGCTCATTTCATCCTCCTAGACCAAAACTTCTTACCCCTCTTCTCCCACTATAGAATTCCAATAACCCATTATAACCTGATTTTCCTCCCTCTTAATATTATGGATTAATTCTTCAATTTCGTCAAATATTTTCTTTATTTATTCGTAATTTTCCTGGTCCGAGGAGGTCGAGAACCGCGCCTCTGTAGTACCTTGCATGGGCATCGTTGGTGAGCGTAGTGGCGACCCGGGGCTAATCCCACTCTTCTACTATTTCAGAGAGGCACGGCGGTGTTACTAATGGCGTCATGGTGGGGGGAGGTCATGACTGGCAGTGATTGAGGGAACTCTGACGGCACAACGGATATGCCGCTTCCTCATCATCTTAAGGAAGTATATTTGTAAGCACTCTTATAGGGAATATGAGGGATACTTGCCAGACACTCACACCAGGTTCCCAGCCTTAGCCAACCAGCTCGAATGAGTCGGGCGGGAGCAGATTGGTCCTTATCCTGAGGCGAATATGGCTGGCCCATAACACCTCACCCCCAGGAAAGACGAGAAAATTTTATGGACATCAGAATTTATAATGAGACTTTTCTGTGATCTACTCATCTGATAAAGTGATCAAACGTCACCCAGAATAAAACGGAACCTGTCAACAGACTTCTCGCGTGTTAACCGAGCCAGTCGCAAAGTGAATCTGTATAAACTACTACTGTCCTCGGTGTTGATGATTGCAAGTTTAAGTGAACAATGTGCAGCTGGGAAATTTTGTTTTCTACTCAGTAAAAATGCTGCTGATACTATTTTAATGTTTAAAACAGCTTACAAAGATAACGTTATGGGAAAAACTCAAGTGTACGACTGGTTCGCTCGGTTTAAAAATGGCGACATGTCGATTGACGACAAACCTCATTCTGAACGTCCATCAACTGCCCGAATCGACGAAAAAGTTGAAAAATTTAGAGAGCTTGTGCTTTCAGATCGTCGACAGACAATTGATCAACTGTCAGAGATTAGTGGGTTATCTTGGAGCTCGGTTGAGCAAATTTTAACCGAAGATTTGGGAATTAAAAGGGTTGCTGCCAAGTTTGTTCCTCGGGCTCTCGCTGACAATCAAAAAGAACATCGAGTTGAAATATGTCATGCTTTGAAACAACAGTTTCAAATTGATTCAGATTTTCTGTCAAAGGTTATTACTGGCGATGAGTCATGGTGCTATAGTTACGACACAGAAACAAAACTACAGTCAAGCCAGTGAAAGATGTAATTGTCACCCAGTCCAAAGATGTCATTAAGTCAAATCAAACATCAAAAAAATGCTCATTTTATTTTTTGATGCCTAGGGCGTAGTTCATTCAGAGTTTGTTCCCCCACATCATACCGATAATCAAACCTTTATTTGGAAGTTTTAAGAAAAGTTCGCAACAGAAATAGGTCTGATAAAATGCTTAAAGAACTAAAAGTAAAATCAGTTATTCGAACTGGGCAAAACTTCAAAACATCTTGGACAGGCCATGTACTAAGGATGATCCCACGAAAAATTCTCAAATACCATCAAAGAGGCAGGAGAGATGTAGAAAGACCACCAAGAAGATGGATTGAGACCATAACAGGCCACCAGGTCTATCACTGGATACGAAGAAGAAGAAAACACCACCGAGAAAAACTTCGTTCATTTATATCTGTAATATTGCAACATTGCTTTTGTTAACACTAATGAAGATGAAGTCCAAGCGCGTGAGTGTTTCGTTGCTTACAAGCCGGAAAGTGATTCTTCGCGACCTGGGACCTGGATCTTTGGCCGGTTTATCGACGATACTTTGCAGAAGTTCGATTTGGATGTGAACGGTGATCGAGGCCAAAGATATGTCAATGGATCGAATGATAGGAGGAAATGAAATAAAAAAGGGATAAATAGATTACTAAGGGAATCTTGTGCTCCATCACAATTAAATTAGACAAAGCAGAATTCTGAACCAATATCTTCAAGCATTTTTAATCCATGTAGCTGTCATTAAATCTGGTGGTAGAAGATGCTGCCAAAACATCATTTATATCGGTTTCCTTGTCCGGATTATTTTAAAGAATATTTGTTCTATTCAACAAAACGACGGAAGTGGTATCCAAGCGCTTAGAAGGACTATCGCCAAAAAAGATTTACGAAAATCATTTGGAGAATAGAGTTTCTAGCCTCTCTACAACTCGTTCCCGCTACTCATCAGTTCACGACATCATTCTAGAAACGAATTGTTCAGTCGCGGCAACAGAGGCATTTTCCATGAGCCAGATCATGGAGCAATATGAGTTCGTAGCTACAATGGTGACTTCGTATAATACATTACTTCAAGTAAATATTGTAGCAAGGCTATGCAGGTTGAAAGTGAAATTATAAAACGTTTCACAAATTGCTTGTAAACAGCTCGGAATATAAGAAAGAGTACCGGGGTTGTTCGTCTGCTCTGATAACAGACAGAGCAATTACTTCTCAGACTGGGACAGAGCCAGTCAGATCCCGAAGAGAGGTTTCTTGAGTACTAGACGTAGATGAGATAGCAACAGATCCGGAAGAATTGTTTGCAATGACGCGTATTAGCATATGATCGATACAACTGAGAACGCATTGCTCTCTCAATTCACACAACTATCCATTTTTAATGATATAGTATCGTTTTTACACATTTTTACATTATCAAAACAATTCCTGAAAAGTCAGAATTGAATTAATCCAGTGCAAATATAGAAATACGTTTAACTGATGGAGAAAAATGTGACATATCTGGTTGTGAATTGTTGAGGAACTTTCTAACTGAATCTGATGTTGATGGGGTTTGAATCAGCAGAACCATCAAAAATCAGACTTATCAAACAAAATGATTGGCAGTATATATTTCTGAATGTGCGGGCAGCACTTTGAATTTTGCTAACCATACCTGTAACCGTCGCTAAAGGAGAACAAAGTTGTAGCAAATTAAAACTTATCAAAACTTATTTACAGTCAACGCAGACTCTAGATAGACTGTCAGATATTCAATTTTATATATAGAAAATAATGTTGCCCAGCGACGAAAGCGAGGAAAATGGCAATCTAGGCCTTTTAGTAATGATTTTATTTCCTTATATGTTAAAAAAACTATGTGAATTTGACATATACATAATGATAGAGTTGTGTACGCCGCAGTAGCCTTAATAAAAACATAACTTAATCCCAAACCCGAAGGTTGGTTGGATCCTCCCGAAGGAGGCATACTAAGCCATTGTGTCAGAGGTAGGACGGCCAGTTCCTTTCCTCTGGGGCCTACTGTTTAAAGTGGAATCCAAACCATGGATAGAACTTTTACATTTACAATATTAGTGGGATGTAAGAAAAGTATGTTATCTTCAGTCACTATATGGGGAGACCGACTGAACATTTGGGGCGCCACAATGAGATCTCCCACCACCTGATAAACTTGCTATGGCCGCCCCTGGAGGCTCAGCATAGCCGCACGCCCAGGACATCTCAACGAATGTTTCAAATCGTCGATAGAAAATTAATTACGAATTCACCATGAAAAAGAAGTAATTCAAATTACGATAACAGTTGATTATGAAAAAGAAATTTTCTGTGGTTCGTGCAACAATCCATTTAAACTTGTCGAAGGAAAAGTAGTGTAGTTATATAAAAAGAAGCGAAATTGTTAATTCTTAACAATAGTTTTAGTTGCAGCATTGTAGATTTTTTTATTAAAGCGTTCGTTTACCATGTGCAGGTCGCCAGTGCTGGCAGAGCAGAGGCGTACTTTGGAGGGAGAGCGTCCATCGTCCACTTCAGCGGCGGGAGCTACACGCTGACAAACAGAAGGCCGTAGCTTAAGTTGTAACACTACCAGCAGTAGTAGTGACGGTAGTAAATACCTCAATTGTAATAAACAGATGCAGTTCATAACAGAAGCTATGAGATTGGTCTTTGTAGTTCCTGACTGTTTACCAGCCTATAAGAAAAGAACATGTCTTAAGCTTTATATTGCTATAGTAACATGGACTAGCTTTTTAGACTTCCTTCGGTCATTTCGAAAGTTTCACTGTTCAGATTTTATTTTAAATTGCATAAAAATGCAAGCCCTAATGTAAATTTACAAAATATGGAATTGTACTGTGATCTTCAGCACATCACGCTTTTACTTTAGCACTCTAAACAACACTTCAATAGCAACAATATGATACCGCTATAATTGAAACATAAAATAGTAGTCGTGTTTCCACAATGCAGCAAACATTCTAGACGAAAGTTTTATCCGCTAGTTCACGTACGGTTATTGCTGGTACAGGGATCGTATGCTTCTGTCATGTGATACAGCATATTTTGCGTGATACTAAAGATCGCGACACAGTCGGATTTACCTAAGGATTCATTAATAGCGTCAGCAATAAAGTAGTCTATATATCAGATTAACTCAAAATAAAAACTGAAATATTCCTGCGGTATCCTGCAGACAGGAACGCAGTATGGGATACTTAAAAAAGTATACAATAAATTAATAAGAGCAAACAGAGAAGCTAAGGATGGGTTTACGAAGAATGCTATTGGTGCAGGGGAGCCACTGAACAATGCACCTAGAAATTTCTATGGCACTGTTAGAAAACTAAGGGAAGGGATGGTATTCAGAGAATTGTAGATAAAATTGGAATTTAAGTTACTAAGGATCTTAAAACGGCAGAGATATTGAGTGATTGCTTTAACTATCATCCAGTGATGAGAGGGAATAAATCAAAGTAGATTCTTCCTATAAGTGTAAATGAGTAAACTACAAAAATTGGGCCGGTTTTAGGGATTTACGTGGACTTATAGCGACTATTACAAAGTGCTATATAAGTTAGGTCAGTTGCGGCACAAGGAAAGTGTAAGCTCGGATGGCAGCGACGGGCGGAGTAGGTCAGAGAATCAGCAATTGCTTGCGAATCACGACGCAGTTCAGACAGGGATGACCGCATCAACGAGCAAAGCGATTGGCTTGTCGATCTTCCAACCAGGAACAATGGAGGAGGGGGAGCGATGATCAGAATGGGACTGCAGAGAACGAAGAGGGTCTGTAGGTCTTCGAGTCGAACTGAGCGGCAAAGGAGCAGCGGCGATCGAGAGTGGGACTGGTCGGGCCTCGAGTGGCGGCGCAACACAACATGGCCGGCGACAGCACAGCACGGGAATCATCCTGCTTAGACGCAGATAGCTATTTCTGTATGGTACAGCCTAATGGGATGTTTAGGAAGAATTGATAGTCTCTGGCATTAGTCGCAATGATAACTGACCTGGTTGGAATAAGGGAGCAGAAGGCCTAATGGGTTGTTAAAATGATTGTTGTGCACTTACTTGAATAAATGTAAATATTGTACATAAATGGCTGGAGTATTATCGATCGACTGCTCACAATACATAGAGGTCCTACCTACATATAAATGTTCCTCTCAAGGGTGACAGAGCGAAAAAAACAAAACAATAAAACAAATTGCCAGTCAGGAAATTAAAAAGGAAAGCTAAAAAATCGCAAATGGATTGTTCTAAATATTACAACAGATGTATTAAAGATTGCAGTATATGATATTGTACATCACATTGAAATATTATTTAAAATTGGTCAGGAGTCTTGCTACTTACCAAAGGACTGGAAAAGAGCGATAGTAAAACCGGTTCATAAATAGGGTTGAAAACTATAAGCCAATTAGTTTGGCATCAGTGAAAGGGAAATCAATGGAGAGGTTCATAAGAAACTATATCAGAAATGTCTGTGAGGAAAGAAACTGGTTTGCAGATCGACAGCATGGCTTTAGGCAAGGATACTCATGTGAATCTCAGAAGGTGGGTATGTATAAGGTATTTCAGATAAATTGGACAAGAGAAGTGAAGTTGACGGTGTAGTAGCACTTGATCTTTCTAAGGCATCTGACAGAGTGAGCAATAAAATGGTTAAAAAAAATTGGATTGGATGAAAGTGTTACTTTCTGGGTAGAGGACTTTCTAAAAGCCAGAAAGCAAAGTGATTAGAAAATACATTATCAAAAGAGGTAAAGTAAATATGGGTTGCCACAGGATAGTGTATCAGTACCATTGCTGTTCATTATTAAATTAATGAATGATTGTGTTGATAGTTTACTGTCAGATTTTGGTTGAAATGAAGTCTTAACGGGGATACCGCCGGATAGTGTTTTGAAAACACGGTATTTCCACGACTAGGTCCGTCGTCTTCATCAGGTGTCTGCACAGGTCGGCTGATCCGACGGTTGTTTGCATATGACATAATGATATAAAATACTTGTGGGATCAAAACAGAAAAAGACGACCTGGATAGAATATCTAAATTGGTAGGT
>JARYHS010012519.1:10375023-10415231 GCA_031002005.1 Vandiemenella viatica
ACTTATTATTTAGTATAGAAGTCAATTTGCTCTGCACTGTACTATTGATTTGTGTCTGTATAAAAGTTTCTGGCACCAATTTGTCTTCCTTTTTTGACATGCCTTACGGACGTAAACCTGGCCTAAGGTGCAGGTCTGGAAGACAATGTGCTGCTATTAGATTATAAGATTCAGATGCTCATGTTGAATAAAGAAGAAAAAACCAAGCTGAAATAAGGCTGCCATCAGTAACCACCCCCCCCCCCCCCCTCACACACACACACACCGGCACCTTCGCTTACTTTTCTGTTTTTAAATATGTTGTAAATTGATTCTCTACATGAGACATAGATGATAGGATGATATAATGATGGCTTTCCCTCACATTATGTCGACTCGGTGTTGTTTGGGACAAATCTTACGTTACTAACAGTTTTCTATATCCAATTCTGGCAATGAAACTCCAAGTCCACGCGTACGAAGTCCGCGGGTAACAGCTAGTAAAGAATAAAAACAAAATTCAACTGCATTGGCATGTCACTAACATTCACATAAAAAAATGATCTAGTTTTTAATGTTGATGCCACACTCCAATCGGAAGAAACATGACTGGTGAACAACATTAATTGGACAGTTGTTAATTGATGGAGTTAAATTTAAAACATTTATGTAATAACTGTGGAACATGGCCAACAACAAAAAAGTTATTATGGAAAATTAATATGTACACATATCTGGTGTGAATTATTCTTCAGCAGTATATGTAGGACATAAAACTCTCTAACAATTAAGTTTTTATTGCTCCGTAGCAGTTAACTATTAGGTAATACGAGAAAAATAGCAACATAATAAAAGCAATAAGCAGTGAATCCCACAAGGGAAAACTGTGTACAAAGTAGGATCTATAGAGAGAAGGGAAAAAAAGAAGAAAGGAGCAGAATGTTATTTTATATTGAGGTGCTGGCTACCTCGTGTGTAATGGTAGAAACTGCTGATAATGGAAAGTGCTCTGATAGCATGAAGTGTGAAATGTTGTACAAAATTTTGTAATAAAAATAAAGTTTTATACCTGAGTCCATTTCCGTCATCTGAGAAGTAGTATTTCAAATTCATGTTTTTGAAATCCAAATTAGCATTTTCACCTCGAAGAATAATCTTGTCCCATAACACAACCTGAAACACAATTGCTTAGGTAGTACATCAAGCTGACTGCTTGACTTTTCTCTGTTTTTCAGTAAATAATAAATAGTTAGTATACAAATTTTTACAGAGAAGATATTTTTAAATGCTAGTTTTTCTATGGCTTATAGTAAATTCAAATAAAGTACATTACTAGAGAGATGAATCCTTAATTTGTAAACTTTATGAATAAATAATACAAACAAAATAAATATAGAAAAAATTATTTCAGCGACAGTGGAGTAGAAAGAGAGAGAAGATATTAATACGAAAGAGAAAGATAAAATATACTTGCAAGCCATCACAGATGAAGGCAGGAGGTCACCAGTGATAAAAAAAAAAATACTCTACAAACACACACAAAATAAACAATGTTTTGGCCTACACCCTTACCCATGGAAATAGAAACACGTGACTAAGATCGCACAGCCACAAGTGATACGTTTTGATAGTTACGACCAAAGTGGAAGTGGTTAATGACTTGTGTTTTGTTTGTGCCTGTTTAATGAATTTTGTTACTGCTGCCTTCCTCCTTTCAACTTTAGTGAGTAACTAGCAGAGTTCCTGGCATTGCCCGGTATAGTTGGCGTAGATTTACCGATACCCTATTTTTATGCCCGCAATCAAAAACATTTGTACAAAGTTTCATAAAATTCGCGCCAACTTGTTTTGGAATAAAAGCAAACCTATATTCATCCCCCCCCTACCAAGAAACTGGTGGGTTGAAGTTTATTTGCGCGTACACTATTTTCATTCGTCCAAAAGATTCATGTATATGAAGCTTCATTTGCATTACTAGAATACTAAGCAACGGTAGATTATGTTAGAAACTCACATTTGATTGGATATATTTTTTGCTCGAAACGCCAGATCCTTTAACTCTGCGTATTGAACATTTTATACAAATATCTTCAGTGAATTCGGAATAATATTATCGTAAACAGAAGATTAATGCTGAAGGCCAGAGATATTATCCAGAGATCGTGCTTAAAGAAAATCTCTGTTGTTTTTACTGCTATCTATGGCGAATAAAAATTGATTTCCTGAATTAAAGGAAAGAATACTTCAAGTTTTGTTTAGTGTGCAAAACAGTTATTATTGTAAAGTTATCTTATTGCTTTCATTAAAGGTTATGGTCAGAGACATTTAGTTGTGTGTTTAGTGTGAAGTATGCAACATCTAATCCTTCAATCTTTGGGATTTGTCATCATACGTTCAGAATTTCATTTAATTCTCTTGCGTTATTTAACGTTCAACCATAAGACATTCCAAACAACTGAATTCAGATTCTAAGCTTTAAAACGGTGAAAACTCCATCGAAATCTGCTCCGTAGTTTCCGAGTTTTTATACGACCAATATGTCCGGTTTTTGTTTTATAGATATAGATGAGTGTATTTTATCTTTCCTTTTCATATCTATAAAAATATATTCTAACATCATGTGGGAAATGGGAGTATAGAAATAAAGTATATTCTGAACACATTCTAACTATTTATGCACAGTATAATTTTTTTTGAGAGCCATACTCTCAGATGAAAATTGTCCTCATTAAATGTTTCAGAAATCATATGCCAAGAATGACAATATTGATTAATTTGAAACTTACATGAACACTTTTAAAAAAGCATTCCTCTGATTACAATAAAATAAATTCAGTGCTATAATAGATTGTAAAATATATAGAAATTACTCCTATAAGGTACTTTTATTTTATGAGAACCAAGTATATATTTTTCTTCTTATCCTCAGTTCAAAGTCTGGTTGGTTTAATGTCTCCTTAACTTAAATTCAATCTCTCAGTCACAATAGGGACGAAATGCAGAGCAACTTGAAATCCTGTTACATGGCTGCAAGAGCTTACAAATTTATTTTACTTTATAAACTTTAATTTTTTCCCTGCAACTCCTCATTATTCCTATTATGTCCTTACACTGTAATTGCTTCCTTCCATCATCCTATCTACAATGTTAACCAAGTCTAAAGCTTTACAACATGACTACATAATGCTTCTCATTTACATCACTGTTTTTAAGAATATCTCCTCCCCCCTTTTCCCCACCAATACTGTATTTCATAATCAGTCTTGTACTTGCATAGAGTGGCACGAGCTATCAGGATTGAATTCATTCAGGTCCTTAAGCTGCCATGATCAGCCACAACTGAACCAGATGAGAGGAGGGTAAATGAAGGTGCCACTCAGAAAAGGCTCAAAGTCCATCACGATGCTGTGCCTGCAGGCACTATTGACAAGTGAGCTTTTCTCTAGGAATAACCTACATATAAATAGAAGGAGATAGTTTTCGAGTTGTTGGCTTAATCTGTAAGGGAGCCAATTTTCAATGTTGTTATTATTGGTGTTTTAGGGCGCGTCGACGTCGGGGTCATTAGCGCCCTAACAATAACCAGCTTTACTGTGGCTTTAAAATGTACTAAAATACTGTCTGCATGGTTGACTGTAAAGGGGTCGGCCATACAGACAGCAAATAAAATAAATCATAAAATCACGCGTGGCTTTAAATGAGCCACCGGTACTTTAAATCATACAGCACCTGGATGGCTGTAAAGGGGCCAAAAATGTTAAAAGGAGAATTAAAAACACTACAAGTCTTGCTGGCTGTATAGTGGCCAGTGAGACATGAATCATAACAATATGAAAAATAGTAACAATGCAGATGCATGGGTGGCTGTAAAGAGGCCACCCATCCATCTTAAAACTAGGTCGATCTGCCTAAAATTTTAGGCGCTAGACCGGCCAAAACACAAAATTTTAAAACACTCGCCACGTTGCTGGTCTCATTATTCAAAATGAGGGACAGATCGTTGGCCAAGCCAATGTCTGCCCTCAAGTCTAAAAATAATACACAATCAACCAATTTTCAAATATGGTGGGGTTATGAACATATATTTTTTCAATTATAGAATGTAGTTGAGGATAAAAATAAGCTAAGAGGTACTGAATACATGGTGTGAGAAATGATAAATACCAAAGAAATAATTGAAGCCAACAAAACAAAAAAGGAGAAGGGAGGAAGGAACGTTGCAAATAAGGTGGGTGTAGGGTAATGAGGATACACCAAAGTCTTCTACAGATGAAATGTAAGAATATAATGGAAAAAATAATATTTTATTTTAATGGAATTTGGATTTCCTCCATCCAGTCACATGCATTACAAGAAAACCAGGTTTAAAATCAATAGGAACACAGATTAAAATGTGGAAATAACATCTGCAATTACTAATCAGCATTAGTCTGGATCTCCACAGTTAATTATTCACTAAGACTCGAGTGTTGATTCCCAGGCCGTGGACTCGTTCGAGTTGCACTAGACAGCTTTCCTATCACAGTTTACCATGTAGGGACAGACCTAACAGAAATGATGATTTTTCTCTCCACAATGTACTGTGAATCTTTCGAGGAAAGATTTGACAACGAACGTATGGAAATGAAAGAGGGGTTGTTCTCAATGTCATGTTTCAATATGGTCGTCTCCTAGGAATCTTGTCAGTAGAGTAAAATTTTTTGATATTACCCACTGTTAGCTAAATAAGAAAAGAAAGGGAAATTAACCCACCACATACCAAAGTGGACGGCTGCAATGAGTGGGAACACTTATGCTGACAAACAACTACACAATATTTTGGCATCTGCCTTGTTCACTAGTAGAAAAACGGGCCACTAGGCTCGGTACGTGTGCACACAACAAACGTTACAGCGTCATTAGGTAACATTCATTGTGTGCACATGTACCGAGCCTAATGGCCCGTTTTTCTACTAGTGAACAAGGCAGATGCCGAAATATTGTGTAGTTGTTTGTCAGCATAAGTGTTCCCACTCATCGCAGCTGTCCACTTTGGTATGTGGTGGGTTAATTTCCATTACTTTTCTTATTTATATCGTCCAGAAGCCGCTTCCATTTTCCTTAGTTGCACCACTGTTAGCTAAATGATATAACAGTGGCTATTGATGTCCCAGTACTTTTTTCACCCAAATACAATGTGGTTTATGTCTCCACAACTCTTTCTTAATCTCATTTCCATATTAGAGAACTGATTTGGCTAATTTGCTATGTTTCTCTAAATGGCAATAATTTAATTTCAATCTCACTATGGTTGTCAGAAGTTTTCTTACTGGTTCTACAGTTTGATACTACTGCCTTTTTTTTTTTTTGTATGGACATTTTAACTTTTTTGGATAAACATCCTAACCCATTTTTGCACCGTACTTCCACTTATTGCATTCTAAGTTTCAGTTATTTGATGATAAATTTCACAAGATCAAGCCAAACATTTCTCGCATTGAAAAACTAGAAAATGGCTCTTATTTCACAGCTGGTAGCTGATCGATTGTTTTAAAAATCATTACTGACAAACAATGACTTCAAATCATTTACGTAATCAATCAAAATGACTAGGCAATTTGTGTTCCAGTTGAAGGATGTAACTATGCATGTACAACCTTCGTGGTGTCAGATATACGGGAGATACAAGCAAATGGTACTTACTTTCTGGATGAGATTTGTAGGTAGTCATAAATACTAAATAAATAGTTGATATTAATATGGATATGAAAAATAAAATTCACCTGTCACTAACAAAAACTGAGGGTAGAAGGACTCCATTGTAGCAAAAAAATAGTTGAAGCTGACAAAACAATTAAATGGATACAGAGGTCGTAACAAGGATGGTAATGCTGAGAAACATGACAAAGCCAGTTGTAATGCTCCTACAAGTGAATTGGAGGAGTATAAAGAGCAAACAGAGTTAAGTAACTTAACAGAAATGCACAAATAAGAAATATAGTACGGACCAGAAGGAACAACCTGAATAATTCCAAAATCACAGGATGTGTAGAACAGTGGAGCCATAATAAGCGGTTAAGATTACAGAGAGAGCGAGTGCACAGACTCCCAGAAGCGCCTACTTTTATGTAACTAGACATGTGTGTGCCGCCAGCAGCTGAAAACATCGTCATCGCTGAAAGGCACAATATCAGCGGGAGAAAGTTTAAATGTGTCAGAACGACTGGCCTCCTGGAAACAATTTTGTTGTATAGTGACATTGTCACTTGTACAGGACATGCCGAAACAACAGTGATGTGTGTGTGGAACACGTGACTAGGAGAGGGTCATAAACAGCAGTCCAGACGGCCGTAACTGACAGAACAGCTGCGTCCACAGTGTCGGTTCGACGTTGCAACACTGCTACAGGTCTGCGTCATCGGTCTGACGCCGTCCGCCGAGTGCAAGACTGGTGGCAGTCGTGCCATTGTGCTGGCGTTCACTGACAACAAACCACACACTGCGATGGGCACGTGAACGCAGTCACCGCTGTGCTAAGTGCCAAAATGTGGTGTTTTTTTAATTGAACTGAATTGAATTGAATAGCAATGAAGTGCATGCTCTGGTTGTAATTTCCCTAGTCGTCTAATTACACTTTTCTTAGTGTTTTTTTTAATAGTCATAAATTAAATTCCTCCTCTGTCTACTTTTGCAATTTATGAATTTTAATTTTTAACTCCTTTAGTGTTTTTGATAAATTATTTACGACTTCCCTAAGTAATTTGTTCTAATACCTGACACCTTTACCCATAAAAGATAATTTCCCCCCTCCCTTATGCATAAATTGAGTGCCAGCTTCTGCCCGTGGTCATCTTTCCCCTCCATACATTACTCCTAATTCTTTAACCAATATCCTTCCGACCCCCATAACCATCAACACCCTACACACTCCCAGGACTTTCTTCACCCGCTTCCCTGTCTTCCAGTGACTCCCAATCCAGTCCTGTATCATATCATTCCCACAAACAAATCTAGCTGCTCTCCTTCGCACATCCTCAAACTCATATATTTGATACCAAAAATGCGGGTCCCAAACTATGCCACCTTGTTCAAACAATGGTCTCAACAAGGTTTTGTAAACCAATAGGGAATACGCATGCAATTCAAATACATGTCTAGTATTTTTATTTTAAAGTTTGTTACTGTAGAATTACAACTTGAGTGTTCTTTTCCTATTTATTTGCTTTTTGTTTATTGGTTTTAATTAATCAAAAGTGTTAAAAATACAAGGGAAATTTAACTTTGCAAAATAAAAAAACTATTGGTCGAATTGAATGGTGACATCAAAGTTCGTCTTCATATTGTAACAAATGCATAGTTACTGGTTGTTTTTATAATTTAAGTTTTATCATAATTTATCAGCATAATTGGTAAAATATTGCATTCTTGTGAGAATACTCGTACAATAAATAATAAATGGAAGCGGTTTAGTAAAATAATCTCCCAAGAAAAGATGTTTTCATGATGACTATGTATTTTGCTTGAAAACAATATTTTACAGTCACTAATGTCAGAGGAGTGAAGCTCAAGATAAATGTTAGATATTTGAATTATTAAAATTTTATGCTTTTAGTGCTTTAGTTAAGTATTAGATACTCCTAACGTGAATCAAGGACCATACCAGAGTAACTCACAGTGGGATATAGTTCAAATATAGGTCTACTATATTTAAAAACAAATAACGTTACCTAAAATACAGCATAATTTTTTACAGAAAATTGTTTTATAGAAATGAAGTCTTCATTGATGTACCGCCGCATTGTGTTGGCCTTTCATTCTATGAGTGGCTGCGTCAAACGCAGGGCTCGCGCAAGCTCAGCCATGTACTTTTGTTAACTTGAAAACGGGGTTTAACTCGAAATATTGTTTTTTTTCTGTATATGTGTGTTGCTGCTGCCCTCGTCCCTTCAGGTTTGGTGAGTGTTGGGTGTATTTTATCTGTCCTGTCCACATAAATATTGAATCACGGCAGTTCTTACCTTCCATTCTTAACTGTATACAGTATATACATATGTGTAAATGTGTATGTATCTTATGACATATTATGTTAAATGTATTTCTAAGTAAAAATGTAATGCACCATTTTGTGAAATGCTGAGGACTAATACGAATAGATTCC
Organism: Vandiemenella viatica; assembly: GCA_031002005.1. Classification (NCBI taxonomy): domain Eukaryota; kingdom Metazoa; phylum Arthropoda; class Insecta; order Orthoptera; family Morabidae; genus Vandiemenella; species Vandiemenella viatica. Next base: position 10,383,140 of record JARYHS010012519.1, read on the forward strand.
AGAAACATCTGACACTATATTGCATAATTATCTGGTATGTTGTTTTGCTAACTGATAAATATTAAACCAGCAACTGAATGTCTCACAAGCATGGCACACTGATCTGTAACCCCAATTCAGAAGAGTTTAATTTTTTTCCAGCAATTTGAAACAGAATTCAGCTATTGTGAGGGTGGTTCAACATGCAAGGAAACCAGACCTGCAGTCATTGTACCAGGCACAAATTCTCTTAAAGAATCTTTGTTCTCGCCAATTTATATATAAGAGTTTAAAACAATTGATCTTCATAGCCTTAAATGTATCTCTCAAATATTTTATTTTGTGTTTTTATACATGTGAATATTACTTCATGGGAAAATTTGTTGCTTGATATTCCAATTCCGAAAATCTTCACTGTTAGACTATTTAAAAATGCTTGTTCCTAATAAGTTCACGTCCACCCTGTTTATCTCAAATGCAAGATTTTTCAATTTTTAACATTTCTGTAAGGTGACTATATATGTTGATTCAACCGTAAATGGTATTTATACTTTCAAGGCATTTGTTCAGGGAATTGGTGAATTTAAATGCCTGATGTCGTAAAAAAAGAATGATTATGATGAAGTGGGAAGTATTTTACAATTTCTTAAGGACTGATATCTTTTAGTCACTATTAGTGGTTTCATAGACTGTATTTTGAACTTCAAGCAAAATTTGAAATACTTGAATTTGTAGTCCCTTTTTCCCCAATGTACTATATACATCTTTTGTTCCTTACACAACAAAATAAAAAAAATTAAGTACCTATTCTCCAATAGATATAGTGCACAGCAAGAATGATGAGCATCATCGCTCTGCCAGTAGTTAATCTGATTCAGTAACAATCCAGAGCCTGTCGTGTTTATTTGAGTGTTGAATGCGACGTTTTTTTGAAGTGGACAGTTTTAAATCAGTGAGTATCGCAATATTCCTATACTTGTTATTATTATATAGTATATTTTCAATTTTCAATAATTTCTTCCAAGTATAAATTGAATAATAATGGGGAAAGGCAACAACCTTGTCTTATTCCTCTCCCAATGCTTCTTACTTCCAGTGTTGGTGGCAAGAGAATAGAGTGCATACAATTTGCTGGTGATATGGTCTTGACAGAAAGCGAACAAACTCTAAACAGAATGCTGAAAGATCTAAATGAAGCTTGTGAAGAGTTTGGAATGAAAATCAATACAGCAAAAACTAAGAGTATGGTGATTGAGAAAGGAAAAAAAAAAGCTAATAAACGATAAGACAGAACAAGCTGATATCAGCCAAGTAAGATCATTCAAATATCTTGGAAGTACAATCACTGAAGACTTGAGATGCCACCAAGAAGTAAAAACTCGCATTGCTGTAGTGAAGGAAGCATTTAATCAGAAGTGACTATTAACTGGAAAAGTAGACACAATGCTTGGGAAAAAGACTTGGCAAATGTTTTGTATGGAGTGTGGCTCTTTATGGGGCAAAAACATGGACACAGAGGCGATAAGATGAAAAACGGTTAGAAGCTTTTGAGATTTGGAATAGAATGGAGAGGATAAGCTGGGTGGAGAAAATAAGTAATGTTGATAAATACTCCAAGCCATCAAACAGATTTTTTTTATTTTTTTTTTACTTATAGCTTTACGCCTTGATGATGTCGAGGTCATTAGAGGTGGGATGGGACTGGGGACAAGGAACGGGAACTAATTCGGCCATGGCCTTTTTGAAGGAAGCATCTCGGCATTCGCCTGGAGTGATTTGGGGAAACCATGAAAAACCCAAATCTGGATGCCTGGACGGGGATTCGAACCAGCATCCTCCTGAATGCGTGGGCAGAGTGCTAACCGCTCGCGCACCAAAGAGAGAAAGAAGAACTGGATGGGACACTTACTGAGAGGGGAGTGCTTGCTAAAAGATGCCTTGGAAGGACTAGGAGAGAGAGAGAGGAAGAAGCAGGTGAAAAATTACAGACAACGTCAGAGAAAATGGCAACTACATGGACTTAAAGAGAAGGGCAGAAGACAGAAGAGCAGCCATGTGAAAACACGACTTACGGTAGAATACTGATAATGATATAGTATCTATACTATTATAAATCTGTAAGCAAGCTGCGTTTGTAGTGAGGCTTGATCTCTAATAACGCAAAAACTACCGCATCAATTTGCATGGTGTTTCCAAATTTTTAAAGCTAATGTTGCTGATCAACATCTGCAGAAGTAGCTAACGACTAATATGTACCATGGGAAGAAAGAAAGTCAGTAAAAAACTTCAGAAATGTGAAACTGTAGACCACAGATAATTATACACATTCAGACGGTCACTCCTTTCAAAAAGAGACCCAACAAAATTTAGGATTTCCTTTTTTTTACTTCTGCGATTCATTTTTCTGGACCGCAGTACTTCAAAATAAAAAGAATACGTGAATCAAGTACAATCAGCATTTACTTGAATCGTAACAGGTCTGTTGAATTACGAAAAAGTTGTATTACATATATCGAAGACATGTATTGTCTCTGGTAGACTGTTATACAGTTTGTCTCTGGAACAAAATTGCTACGTGAATTCTGTACAATACAGCCACAATACGAAATTCAGTTTTTTCTCGAAGAGCGATGTCTGAAAAACAGCTATTATAAATATCAGCAAGTAATAAAACATACTTCTTTCATAATGACTTGTGCGGAATTGCACATATTTGGAAGTACTTTATTCGATTAATATGTCTCGTGGCTATAACGTGCAAATATAACTAGGCATCCGAAAATTCAGGTACATGCGACTGAAATAATTACATAGAAAATACGGATATATTGAAAGAAACTCAAATAAAAAAATTTTCAGATCCTAATGCTACACCGCGTAAATTATAAAGCTAAAAGAATCGTCCCTTTGGCCTATAACAAAGCATATCAGCTGCCATCACTGTCCAGGTTGCATTTCAATCGATTTACAACTTGCGATAATTTTGCCACTCAGAAATAATTGCTTGAGTTACATGCACATTAGTACATATACTGTACCGTGATCCATTTTGACATTTTTGAATTAATTATATCTGACTGAAATAATTACAATAATGATACGACGGTTTGAAACCAAGATTAACTCCAATTCACGTAAATTTCTATTTTAAAGCAGGAATAATTGATGGTGTATCAACATAAAATAAAAACCAATATCCAAACAACAAAAAATAAATAAATCAGAAAAAATTGAGATGCTGTGATTATTGGTAACGAATTTTTATTTCAAATATAACTAGGCATCCTAAAATTCTATTCTACACCGCGTAAATTTTAAAACTAAACCCGTTATGCCTGATGCTAAACAAAACGAGTCAATTGTCATCTGGTCCAGGTGGTTGTTTCGCCAGGTACTTACATGCGACTGAAATAATTACATAGAAAATACGGCTATATTGAAAGAAACTTAAATTAAAAATGTTTCATATCCTAATGCTACACCGCGTAGATTATAAAGCTGCAGGCATCGTCTCTTAGGCCTATAACAAAGCATCATATCAGCTGTCAGGTTGCATTTCAAGCGATTCACAACTTGCGATAATGTTGCCACTCAGAAATAATTGTTTCAGTTACATGCACGTTACTACATAAACTGTACCATGATCACATCTCGACATTTTTGGATCTGACTGAAATAATGACAGTAATGATACGACGATTTGAAATCAAGAGTAGCTCCAATTCACGTAAATTTCTATTTTAAAGCAGGAATAATTGATGGTGTATCAACATAAAATAAAACCAATATCCAAACAACAAAAAAAACAAAAAATAAATAAATCAGAAAAAATTGAGATGCTGTGATCATTGGTAACGAATTTTTATATTTCAGCACACTTCCAAGAGGACTAAGTCGTAGATTACTGCTATATTTACATAAATTTATGGCACCGTGGTTATGTTGCAATCCTCGGTATCCACATTTAAAAATAAACTTTTTTTAGTTAAGTATCATGGAAAGAATATTTTTCATTAAATCCACAGATACATCCTTAACAAAGCTTATACCTAGCTATATAATCCCAGGCAAAGTTTACACATAAAATCGCCAAAAAAAATTACACATAATGATTATAATATCAGCTTTCTTAACGTTACAACTGTTATATATATCCATTTAAATTTTCGGTACCACGGTTAACGTGGAATCCTCCATATCAGCATTTAAAAATATTATGTTTTAGCTGAGTTAAATATTACTTTCAGAAATAATATTCGGCTAAATGAGAGTGAAATAGACCGACAACATGGTCTGCAACATCAAAGAGAACTAGATGAAATAGCTAGAGCAAATGAAAGTAACCTGCACCGAGAAAAGCGATTGACCCATAACCGGGTTCTACTGTATACGCTAAATCCATAGCTTCTGAAAGCGCACAGAAGAAAGAACGTCGTTTGAACCGTGAAAGCCTTTCTAAACAATAAATGTTTATACTTCGCACAATAATTACAGCCACGAATTACTACTGTTAATTTTTCAGGAACCTTTTCTACTATTGAATCAATTGCATCATGTTAAAATATGAATAAAACAACTCTCTGACATCAGTATGAAAACCGAACCTAACGTATTAACCGAAACAAAACGAAACTATTCAGAATACATTAACAGTTCATGCCTTTCCACGTTAATGTCTGATAAGAGAATAAAATCGGTAAATAATTTCTACACCTGCCAAGGCACGCGCGCGTGAAGCAGCGGGCAAATGCTAGTATTATATATAGTATTATTAGTAGTAGCGCAATTACTATACTATTTCTCCCTCTTCCAATGTCGCTAGTCTCCTGCTGAAAATGTGGCAATGTCATATATCATGTCGCTTTCCTATTTCTGTCTCTCTCTGCGCCACCCATCTTTGTATGTGCCGTTTGCTGCAGTTCGTCGTGAAAAGTAATTACTAATTCAAAGAAAAGTTCACTCTGCAAATTTCTGACCAAAGCATTATTGCCAACTGCAGTTCTTTCCAAAACATATCTTATGGGGGAGAAGGAATACTGTACTCTTAAAAAATGAATCATGTAGAAAAACAAGTGTGCAGCTGCTAATTATTACATTTGTAATGACGGAGTTGAAAATTAACATATTGGATATAATTAAAAATATAATTACAAAAAATTTGTAAAATTGAAACAACCATTACGTTAAAAAAATCTCCTAAGCAGATATTTTATGGGAAAAAAGTATTATACAAAAACAAATCAATCTGAATGTTACTGAAATTTACTTGTTACTGTTATGCCAACATAACAATTAATTGCTTATGTTATCTTATGTTATAACTATGCACACTACTTTTAGAACAAAGAAATATTTGACCAAACAAGGTACTAACTCTTGATTTGAAGCAAACCTTTTGTGCCAATGATCAAATAATTGCAGTTCAACATTTAAAATACAATTATGTGCAGCTTCACAAGTTAATTTTTGAGGAATAGTCCAATCATAATTCTACTTTAGCCACATGTGAAACACAATAAATTTATCTTACCTGATTAAGTATATTGTTTGCAGTTTTGTATTCTGCAGTGAGGTATAAAAACAGTTGTTTTACATTCCAGTTGAACAAGTGAGACAGATGTATTATTTGTTAAGAAGAATGTTAATTAAAAAACACATAAAATTAAATATAAAACATGTGAAATAAAAACCCATTAAATGAAACACAGAGCTAGAAACTTCAGCGCTGACACATAGCCTTTACTGTTTACTGTTTAAGTTTTTTTTAGGCCCTCCTCTTTTCCCCAAGGCTACGTCTCGTTGGTACCATTACAGCGAACATGATCAGGGACGGGGTTTTAAAGGGATCAAAGTCAGAATGGCCTGAATGGATTTTGAACCAACATGTTCTCAATGTTAGGTCTGACTCTTAGCGAAGATCCGAGCGTACGGTATATATGATCAGATTTGCGAATGGATACGCGATTTTCTAACTGGTTGGTTACAGCATGCCGTTGTAGACGGGGAAGCCTCTTCTAAACTAGATGTTACTTCGGGCGTTCCTCAAGGAAGTGTAATAGGACCACTTCTTTTCTTAATTTTTATAAACGATCTCGGTGACAACGTTAATTGCAGGATGCGATTTTTTGCTGATGATGCACTTATTTATAGGGAAGTGAGGTGCTCCGACGATTGCTTAGAAATTCAGCGCGATCTGGATGTTATTTCGGAATGGTGCCGTGAATGACAGCTTACACTTAACTGTAAAAATTGCAAGGCAATGCACATAAGTAATAAAAAGACGCTGCTTGCTCAGGAGTACAAAGTTAACAATTCAGTTGTTGACACTGTGGATTCCCTGAAGTATCTAGGTGTAACAGTACAAAGCAACATGAAATGGGACTTGCACATAACTTCCGTTGTAGGCAAAGCTAATTCCAAACTACGATTCATAGGACGTATTTTGTGAAGTTGTAATGCTCATACAAAGGAAATAGCGTACAAAACACTAGTGCATCCGCATGTGGAATACTGTTGTGGAATTTGGGATCTGTATCGCAAGGGATTGATTGACACATTAGAGAAAGTAGAGAGAAGAGCCGCTCGATTCGTGACTGCTAGTTACAGTCCTGACGTAAGAGTCACAGAGCTGATTTGAGGGTTGGGCTGGGATTGTTTGGCGGACAGACGACGTCGTTTTCGTTTGAATTTGCTGGAGAATATGTGAAAATCTTTAAGTTACGAGTGCAACGAAATACTTCTTCCGCCAACCTATTTAGGTCGCAATGACAGGAGGGATAAGATTAGAGAAATAAGATGCCGTACTGATTCATTTATGTATTCCTTCTTTCCTCGATCTGTTCGGGATTGGAATGCGCAGATTTAGGATTTGTGCTTAGCACCCTCTGCCACCCACAGTATTTGTGATTTGCAGAGTATAGATGTAGATTATTGACCATCCACTTGTCAGGCTACGTTCAACTAAGTGAATGCTGCAAAAGTTTAAACTTAAATAGTTATACATACAAAAATAATGCCTATGAAAAAATAAAACTGTTAATACTATTGCAAGCCCAGCAAGTTTCTAGCTGGAGCCAAGAATTGTCAAACAGGAAAAAGATGATGGAGTCAACCACATAACATAAAGGGTCACAAAAACATCGGATCACTAACAGAAACAACATACAATAGGAGAGAAACAGAAAAACTGTAATAAATTTCCTATAGATTTAAAGTACAGCAGTAGTCAATTAACATTTCCATAACACCAAGAACCTTACACAAATTAAACAATTATACAATACTATTCATTATTACTGTAAAAAATACCAAAATATTTACACAGTACCTCATTAATTAGCAATTCTCTCTTTACTGTGATATCGTATAGATCTATTAATTTAAATTAAAAAAAAAAAAAACAGAATAAGTAAACCCATTGTCTCCCAAAGTTGCAGTCAGAAGACGCCATCTACTAAGCCCGAAGGTTAAAATGGCTGGTGTGGCACATATATAAAAACCAGCACTTAGCATAGATGACGGCAGCTGGGAACAACGAACACAAAAATCACAAACACACGTAATGAAATATTTCAGTGTTGAACCTTATTCTTGGAAGTAGAGGAGACACTTGATGGACTCTGGTGTGATGTGGTTAATGGGAAATTGAGATAGAATGGGCAGCAGCAGTGGCTGTGGAGTGAGGCAATCGATAACTCTGGAGAGAGACTATCGCCGGAGCAAGGGGAACATAACCAAACCAATCAACATGTGAGGATATAAATACAATAATAAAAGAAAAAATCTTTTATTACAAATACTGAATAAATTATCTATAAAATTGGAACAAATAATAATATTTTTTTGTGTTTGTGAATTATTTTTGTTGCTGCTGCAATCCTCCCATCAACTTTTATGAATGTTGGCTATGATTTATCTTTTCTTTTATAACTGGCAACAACACATTTCATTTTTGCATTTAAGACATATATAAGAGAATTGTTTGAACAATTTAAACTAAATAACTTCTTTGGGTAGGAGAGTGGCTGTATCTCTGGTCAACATACAGCAGTGGTTATCACTGGTAGTCACAAATCGAGTATCAGAGAAGTTATCATAGTGTATGAGACTATGAATTGGACAGCAGCAGGATTAAGATATGAAAATTATTGTAGCAGATAGAAGAAGTATTAATTAGAATGTATAAAAATAATTAGGTGTTTTAGTCTTATGTGAAAAAATTTAAAAGAAAAACAAATAAAAAATAGTGACAGTTTCATTTTTTTCAACAAGTTTCTAATTCAGTCACGTAAGTATGTGTGGATTATTGTACCTGTAAAGTTACACTTTCCAAATAAATAATAAGTGCTGGGTTTGCTTAAAGGGTATTGAGGCCAGGAGGATGTCTAGTGTCCAGGATATATTGGTAAGAAAGTTCCCATATGGGAGTTGGAGAAGGAGCTATCAAGGAAAACCTGGATAGCTCTTGTAAATCCGTTATTGAAATTGTTCAGTTTGTGGGTACTGACACATTTTGCAGCGAATGGGAAAAATTACTGGTATACAGTGTTTGCATGTGGCAATTCATTCGGATGGCAAGTGAGTTAGTTGCCAGCTTCCATCAGGCAGCAATCTCATACTATTGTTGAAGAAGGGATATGAGCCCACAAAATTTCATTGCTCTAAATGTTTTTCCACGTTTCCACACTGCAGCAAACTTCTATTCTGGTGAGTGGTGGTTATTCTCCTATCTTATACATATCCCTGCCTCAAACTGTGGCTGAACTGGGCAGCTTGCTGTAAATATCTAAGTACGGTCAGCAGTTTCAAGATGAAATGGCGCAAGGAAGTGGAGGATTTCGCTTGACCTACAAGACGGCACTGAATGGGATAAATTACTGGTATACAGTGTTTGCATGTGGCCATTCATTCGGATGGCAAGTGAGGTTAGGAGCCCTACTGAAACAAGTTCTGGGAGGGTTTTGGGAAAAGTGGATCTCCTATCTAGGCAGGTTGCAGGAAATCATAAACCTGCTGAAAAATTCTGTTAATTTATTCGAGGCCTGGGTAGTATTGTGTGAACACGACTGGACTATGGTTGATTGTTGGTGGTTTAGTATGGTCAACTGGCTCAAGAAGTTGTAATGTGGCTCGTGAAAGGTATTTGTACGGAAAATGACTCGGTGGTAAACTTCGGCATGTGCACCCCTCCCTAGCACATGAATAAGGTGTAAAACTGAAATATTGTATATGTTTTTATTTGTCTCATACGTGTTTCACTCATCATAGCCTTCAACTTTGGTGAGTGATGAGTAATTTTCCCTATCCTTTGTTATTTATATTGACTAAAAGCCATTTCCTTTTTTCTTAATATCATTAAAATAAGATTATAAGCATTATATAACAACAATTCTACCTATTTAGGTAGCTGCAAAGAAGTGAATTGCCGGAACATTTCTTTCAGCAGTCATTTTTGACGAATTGAGTGGCTAGTAACTCTTTGTTTGGAGAGCAGCACTTTTTGATAGTGAAGCATGGTCTTTAGGAATAGCAGAAAGAATGAAAAGTGAAGCACTTGAAATATGGCACTGTAAAAAGATGCTGAAAATTATGTGTACACATAAAGTAAGAAATAAATTGAAGGTTAGTGCAAGATAGGAAGAGATGGAGTATTACATCAAACCAGTCGAGAGACTGATGACAGGGGGGAATATATCTGACCGAACTGACTGTTCAGTTTGATGATGCGAGGAGGCGAGAAGTATATTTCGGGTCGATTAAACTACCTGAGATAAAAATTAGGTCTGGTAGAGACCTCTGTCCCCATGTATTTGCTGAGATATGTAAGGATGAATTACCTACCTATGGGACAGAAGGAGAAAAAATTTACTATGTACAATTGATGCTGATAAATGAGCGTATGAAGCAAATGAGAACAATGATGAGTTTGGCGGCCACGCATGACAGGCTATATAGCATGTACGGCCCCAATAACCAGGATTTGATCCCCGATGAAGCTGAAGACTTTTATTCGAAGCTAAACATGCAAGGCAGTTCCCCAGACCCACTCAGCCTGCTTTCTAATGAGTATCGTTGAGGGAACTCCGCAAGCATATAAAGAATATCCATAGCATGAGGCAAACCCCATCATATACCTTCTACTGCTGAAAAATTTGTAACTGGAACGTAGAGCTCTACCTTCGCAAATCCTGAGGGAAGTGGCAGTAGCCACAGGAACCCATAACCTTAACTTTTACTAAGGATTTCTGCAGCAGTTTTTAAGGAAATACTGATTGGCGGAAAAAGAGAGGAAAGTGAAACAGAAATTTAGAAATTGTAACCTGTAAAACCAGAAATAGTTATCTCAGAGAAAACTGTGAGAAACAGTTGAATGTAAAATATTTATCAAACCCTTTTCAGCCGGATGAAATTACTGAAGATCTGAAAAGGAAACAATATAGGAAAACTACTGTTGCAAATGTGGAAATCCATAATCGATTTTTTGGAAGATGTGAAGAAAATTGACAGATGGAGCATTGGAAACAAAGTATTGAAAATATAGCTCTGGGTAAATTGTTAGTAGAACTGTAGAACTGCAAAGGAAAACAAAGATTAGAAAATATGAAGCAGATAATTGAAGACATAGGCTGTGAGGGGGTATATTGAGATGAAAGGAAGAAATGTAGAGTGAAGAGATGTAGGGTTGTATCAAACCACTCGAGAGGCGGATGACAGCAAAAATGGTGGAGTGGGGGGGGGGGGGGGGAAACATTTGGAATTACATTTTATAAATGATTTAATTATCCTACCGTAGTAAAGAACATAGCATAAGCAAAGTTACCAAAGTTTGTTTGGACTGTTGAAACAACTAAATCTTTATTTCTGAGTCTGAAGAGAAAGAAATGTTGAACAGTCAGAAAAATGTAAACAACAGGAAGAAAATGCTGAACACTTATGCAAAGACTGCATACTATTAGTTCTATGAAAAAAATAAAAGTCATGTCAATGATGTGAAAAAGAAAATTAAAGGTTTAAGAAGCTAGTGCTTGACGGGTTTTTGGAATAATAGAGGAGAGAGTGCACTCAGGTATGAGGGTGCTGTACTGCAGACTGGTGTAGCTCTGCCATCAGTAATTTAGAGCTATCTTGCAGAATAGATCCTGTACTCCAGAGACAATACTTTACTTGCTTGACATGATAATAGGTAAAAGAAGTTTTTGGATGCCCTACTTTCGTGCCCATCTGTCAGTATTACTGTGGCTCATGCTGCATCACAAACCTAAACAGAAGCAAATTGTGTTTCTATTACCATCCCTGTTAGAAGTTTGGACCATTTGTGAAGAAATCAAAATATAAATAGTAATGTGTGAAGGATGTGGCATGAACCACAGTAAAATAAAACCATAGCATGTGATATTGTAAATTCCCTATTTTCATGTCCTATCTGTCACTATTACTGTGGTCCAGGCTGTATTACAACCTAAATGGAAACAAATTATGTTTATACTACTGTCCTGTGATAAGTAAAGACCTACTGTGATAAAAAAAGGAAACAAACAAACACAAAACAAAAAAAACTGAATTCTCATAAGTGGAGAATGCAGCCAGGACCACAATAAAACACTATCGTAACACGTTATATAGCAAATTTCCTATCTATTGCTATTACCGTGGTACAGGCTGCATTTCAACCTAAATGAAAAGGAATTGTGTTTCTATTACTGTCCTGGCAAGAATTGGATCAACCACGATTTTTTTTTTCAAATCTGATTCATCATGTGTGGAGAATGAAGCTTGGACTTCCGTAAAATGTAACTGTGGCACATGGTTTGTGGATGCTCTATTTTCATGTTCTACTGTACATTATTAAATATGAATAGTGTTTTCAACTGTTTGTATAGCTAAGCACTAAATTTAATTTGAACCCCCCCCCCCCCCAAAAAAAAAAAGAACACAGTACCTCCTAACATAAATTGTGAAATATTCCACTATTCCTAACATAATAAAAAAATACACAATTCATCTCTATTTTATTGAAATAAACTAACTGCTAAAGAATATCATTTTCATTACAGGCACCTACACAGCCATCAAATTTTGTCTCTGGAGTACAGCCCACGGTGACAGCGCAATCACTGGGACTCATCAAGGATTGTCGTTTTGGTCTGAAAACTGTTGCACACGTTCGCTGGGTGTTATTATTTAATATATGTTGTTCTTAGAGCTGTAAAATTCAACTCAAAAAATGCCGTAACATAAGGTGACTGGGAGAAGGCATATAGAGATGTGTAACAATAACACTATCGTTCCTTCGAGTATGTTATTTAGTAATATGTTTCTATTACACCCATCAAGATAGTGTATAATGCATCAACATCATGCAAAACAATAATAATAATGATAAACTGCTGTTAACATTACATACTAAGTGATGAGAGCACGCCATATGTTGTCATATGCAACTTCCAGCAATGCTAATATTAGGTGCAACAAAATGCATCAGTGACCAACAACGACGAAAAACAAACCAACTTTATATAAAAACAAAAATTTTAGTCCATTAAGCAACAATAGGAAGCATCTGTCAATTTTGTCCAGGCTACATTCCAACCTATTCACAGACACCACTAATGGTTCAGCTTGAAAATCACGATAACTTAAATATTTAATAAATCCAAATTTGCTAGAGTATATTACTTTAACAACAAGAATCAAACACAATTTTGGTAAAGGCTCCATTTCAACTATAAAAACTAAATTCCTTCGACCTAGTACTGAAAAAAAGGATACTGCCGCACTTTCAACCTAAACATAAGCTACGTTAATACTGCCACAACCTACTTTGATAAATGCTGTAGAATTTTAACATCTTGGACATAACATGCCGGATATGTTGTGGCTATCTTTCAGAATAGTTCCTGACCATTTTACGACAGCTGATGTGGACTGGGCTCTAGCACAATCACTGGGAATTGTTGTTTTGGTCTGTAAACTGTTGCACATGTTTGTTTGGCAATACTATTTAAAAAATGTTGCTCTTACAGCTGTAAAATATCTAGATACATCAAAAACTTCACTCAAAAAGTGTCGTAACACTATACTATGAGTGACTGGGAGTAGCGTTATAATGAAGTATAATGATCATGCACACATTCTGTGAACGATATTGCTATCAAAAGAATAAATATGGAAAAAATTACACACTGAAAAAAACTTAGAACCATAAGCAAATTCTTGTTGCCTCATTTATGTACACATATGTGACATCCAACGATAATAGGTACTACATTGTTAAGAAACATATCCGGCATGTTGTTATGTCTGAGATGTTAATATTCTACGACATTTATCAAAGTAGGTTGCAGCAATATTAACGTAGCTTATGTTTAGGTTGAAAGTGCGGCAATATCCTTCTTTCAGCAATAGATCGAAAGAATTTAGTTTTTATAGTTGAAATGCAGCCTGTACTAAAATTGCATTCGGTTCTTGTTGTTAAAGCATTATATCTTAGTAAATTTGGATTGATTAAATATTTAAGTTATCATGATTTTCATGCAGAATCATTAGCGGTGTCTGTGGATAGGTTGGAAAGTAATCTAGACCAAAATGGACAGGTGCTTCCTTTCGTAGCATAATGGAATTTAAATTTTGTTTTTATAATAAAGTTGGTTTAGTTTTCATCGCTGTTGGTAATTGATGCATTTTGTTGCACATAATATTAGTATCACTGGAAGTCACATATGATAACAAATGGCTTCCTCTCATCACTTAGTGTGTTACAGCAGTTTTTTTAAATTATTATTATTTTGTGTTAATTTGGTTCGTTATAGGCCTACACTATCGTGATGGGTGTAACAGAAACATATCACAAATTAATATACTCGAAGGAACGATAGCATTATCGTTACAAATTGCTATATGCCTTCTCCAAGTCACTCGCCACCTTACGTTACGCCACTTTTCGAGTGAATGTTTGTGAAGATGGATAAAGCTTACAGCTCTAAGAGCAACATATATTTAATAATATCAGCAAACGAACGTGTGCAACAGTTTTCAGGCCAAAACGACAATTCTTTGATGAGTCCCAGTGATTGCGCTGCCACCCAGCCAATATTAGTCAAGATTGAGGTTCAATTGGAATACAGCCTGTACCAGAATGTTCCCGTTATAGAATAAGGAACGAGGAATTCGCGTATTAGTAATTTCATGAGATCCATGATAGCGACGACCTGTATCACGTTGTAAACTACTCCCAAAATTTAGATTCCAAGTAATAGTACCTGCAACGCTATTCCGACTGTCCATTAATCACATACAAGCTAACTCTGAAAATTATTTTTTCAGCTTCATAACCCTATAAAATTTACAGCGTTAATATATCACTCAATTTAATCAAAGGATATCTGTTTGGAGGTCAAATGTCAGAACTCCAAGATCATTTAACTCTCGTCTTGCATTGTCACTGGGATGTTTTTTCCTGCAAAACACAACAAACCGTGAACGCAAGTACACAAAATCACTTAAATCAATTCAAGGATCATGTTGACTGGAAAAATCTAAAACCCACAGGCATACTCACACTAAAACTGCTACCGTGTTTACTGAAGCTTTCGTGCGGTAATCAATAAATACTGTTGAAATGAAGCAGCAAAATGTTAGTGCCGCTAAGACACTTAACGTGTAAGCTAGAATGTTATTTCCTCTCACAAGAACAGAATGCATCTTCAAAAATTATAATTCTCCTATTTTTAAAAAAAATTACTTGCTACAGGAAAAATAAAATAAAACAGACTCTCGAGTACGGAAATCACAATATAAACAATCCATGTGGCCCTTCACGTCACAAACACTGACGTGTTCATCGACCAGAGACACATAGTTACCAGCGTATACCATGGTTACAGAACCTGGAGAAGGATTACTGAAGTTTAGACCAGAGACAAAATGAATAATTTTTAAAATTTGTTTATGACATTAAGACCTTATTAGCAATACAGCCACTCTCAAAACTGTTTCTGTGTACAGTTTCTATAATTGAAAGAGGTAAAATCACCAGTTGCAATATTATATTATTTTCGCAGTTCACCAGCAGATATGAAACAAAAAAGGAACATAAGCCATTTATAATGCAGAAATTAACATGATAATAGTATTTTCTCTTTGAAGTTCTGCAAATGCAGTTGTTAGTGGAGAGCAAGATAGTAACATTTCAAGGGAAAGGTTCATAGACTTTTGACCTGTACTTATTGTAGGATAGAACGACGCTATTAATATTGCCCCTGCCGGGTCTGCACTATTGAAGTCCTACTGGATTTAAATGGCTTGTTAAATTGCCATGCTAAAAACGGCTTCTGGTAATAGTAGATAAATACGTCTGTTAATATTTCGGGTAATATCTAGATTGCGATACCGCTGCAACCACTTACCGCCTCCCGTTGTAAACACTTCCAGATGGAGAGAGTATGATGACACTGTGTTTCCGTGTGTGACGTTTTCAGCCTTCGATCGATTTGAGAAATTCACGTTAGGCCATAGAACGTAACCAATACTACTAATAATAAAAACAAAATTACGGATTAAAAAAGTTAAAGAAAATTATTACTTGCACAATTACTAATATTATTATAATATGTACAACATTCCAAACTGATAATTGATATCGTTCATTAGCGTTAACGTTATTAGTCACAATTCCTTTGATTTGTATTTGATTCCGTTCTTCTATATTTCATCGCGTGGCTGAAATTGCTATTAAAATCATTCATACGAAATAAAATATTTATTAAAACAAGATTTCGTCAATAACCGTTTGCGTTTAGGTTGAAACACAGCCTGGACCATACTAACAATGATAGATACGATTTGGAAATTGGATTTCAGCAATATTGTGTGCGACGGTTACGTTTCACTATGGTCCAGGCTGCATTAAGATGTAAACAAGGATACATACGACATTAGGTATCCGCAATAAGGTGTTTGATAGTTACGTTTCAGTGTGGTCCAGGCTGCATCAAAACCTCATCACAAATGAATTTATTCCTGTACTACAGGTGCAAAATTAATGATTTCTCGATATAAGACGTATTAGTGATGGACTACTTTCCGTGGAAGGCCGCGTTAGCAACATTTAAAGCTGCGAGCGGAATGTATGTCACATTCAGCATCGTAGTGACGTCATACTCTCGCCATCCGGAAGTGTTTACATCGCGAGGCGGTAAGTGCTTGCAGCGGTATCGCGATCTGGATATTACCCAATATTTCAATTGCCAAACCACGAATAAATGTTAAGGGATAAGTGGTCGAAGGATACTCTTCACCCGTTAATGGCTTCCTTGGGTAACCTGCCAACAACCTCGTTATGTTTGATACATATACGAGAGGTTATCTATATCAAACTTGAAAGAATTTAATTAAACGGTAATGGAGCACACACTCCGGTGGCAATTTCCCTACACACCCATCTTCCCCCTTTTCCTGCGCCTACCTACATTTGAACTCTACAAATTTCACCTTTAAATTCTTTTAACGTTTTTGGTAAATTAATCATCATTTATCTTCGTAACTTATTCCAACCCCTGACATACTTACCTAAAAAATAGAATCTTCCTACATCCTTGAGACAAAACTCGAATGCCAGCTTGTGGTCAGGTCACCTTTTCCCTTCAATGCATTGCTTTTAATTCTTACATTGAACACCTTTGTAAAAAACTAAATACTATCTGCTACATGATGAGAGTATTAACTGATTGCATATCTATTGAAACAATTAGGAACATTTATTTTGGGTATGTGCACTCATTACTAAGGTATGGTATCATATTCTGGGGAAACTCCCCACCAAGTATCAAATACTTCAAAATGCAGAAAAAAATTATCAGAATTATTGAAGGGGTACAAAGTAGAACCTCATGTAAACTTTTATTTAGAAAGTTGTAAATTCTACCACAGCCCTGTTTATATATACCCTACTGGAAACTATAAGATTCATCAAAAAAAATTATAGAAGCTTCTGGGTATACACTTCAAACAAACAATGATATACACGCATATAATACTTGACAGAAACTGGACTTTCATAGACCACAAACAAATACTACCTTCTGTCAGAAAGGGTCACTTCATTCGGGAATCAGATTGTTTAATAAACTACCCCAAAGGATCAAGTCTGTAAGACAAAATACTAAATTCACATCACGACTGAAGGAGTAATTGCTCGACCACTGCTTCTACAGTATTGATGAATATTTGCAAACCAAAAGTTAGTCTTAGGTCATAGTGGTTTCATTAATAAAAAGAGGGAAATGATATAAATAAGATATTAATTGTTTATTTGTAATAATAAATGTTTTGTCTTTATCCAATTTGTACGCTTATGTCATCTTATAGTTAATCATAGAAAGGATAAAGTGTGAGAGAATGTGGGTTGTGTGTGTATGTGTGTGTGTGTCTCTGTCTGCATACAGACTATTTTTGACCTATCCCATATCATTTGTACTTTGTACTAAGTATGATGCAAAAGGACCAATAAATACAAATACATCAATATCTTTGCATGCCTCATCATCAGTATATGCCTTATATACTCCCATAACCATCTTCACCCTCCTCATGTCTTCCAATGAATCCCATTCCAGCTCTTTTATCATATCTCTTACTGATTGAAATCTGCAGTAAGATCCAGAATCAAATCTAGCAGCCCTTTTTTGCACTTTTTCCAACTCCTGTATTTGATACTCAAAATGTGGGCCCTATACTATACTGTCATATTAATGCAATGGTCTGACCAAAGTTTTGTAACCCAATTCCTTTATTTCTCTCCTACATCCCCTCATCACTCTTTCCAACAAGTGCAGAAAGCCTTTTCCTACTACCTGTCCAATGTGTCCTACCCAGTTAGGTTTGTTATCAAATGTAATGCCAAGATATTTTCATTACAAGTTGTAAGAATACACAGCATCTTAGTTTTTAAATAATTAATAATTAATGTTTTTTTAATTTGATTTCAATGGGAAGTGTTATTTGATATTCGAATCACTATTTGGTATCTGATTAATGTAAATTGATTATATATTTATGTTATTAAAAAATATTTTATATCTTTTTATTGACATTGTGTCAAAGAAATCCATGCGCCGTTACTGAACATGGAGGAAGGAATTATTATTCCTTCCTCCATTTATTTTATTTTATTTATTTATTTATTTGCCCTTTGGTCTGAGACCATTTATCCAGCATTATACATTAATGTTTGTTTGTTATTTTCTTCTTACAGAGTATTGGAGGCTTCAAATCGTCAGTTCTGTGTCTTGAAGGAAGCGAACTATTGCCTTGTAGATTTGGACATTTTTTGATTGAAGAATTGTGGTAACACTCGCAGGGAATTTGACTGAAAGCTGTTCGAGGCGCCTGTAGAAACGTTTTCGTTGTGATTGAAACCGTGAACAGGAGAGAATGATGTGATTGAGGTCTGAAATTTCTTGGTCTAAGGTGCATATAGGTCTTTCTATTATATGAAGGCGGCATAAGTGGTGAGGATAACAACCATGTCCTAGCCTCATTCTAATGATTGTTGTTGCGTGTCTTCTTGCAATATTGTGCTCTGCGAACCAGGGTGTCTTCGGTATTGTAGGTTGTACTGCTGAGTAGTGTTTTCCTCTTAGTAGCTGCGTCCGGGACCAGTCTTCATTCCAACTGAGGTATGCCTTCCTAGAGACTAGTGGGATGAAATCCCTCCAAGGTAGCTGAATGCCTGCAAAGTGCCCTTCGTTGATGCTCTGTTTCGCTAGCTGGTCGACGATTTCATTGTGCATTATTCCT
Source organism: Vandiemenella viatica (assembly GCA_031002005.1). Lineage (NCBI taxonomy): Eukaryota > Metazoa > Arthropoda > Insecta > Orthoptera > Morabidae > Vandiemenella > Vandiemenella viatica. The sequence continues at coordinate 10,401,914 of JARYHS010012519.1, forward strand.
ATATGACCTTTAATCCAGAGAAAATGTACTTGTATGCCAACTGAAGAAGCTTCTGAAGCTAATCTTATTATTTCATACAGGTATTGATGCATTTTGTTACTCCATACTGGGTTCTGTAATTTCTGGAGAGCGCTCTTAGCGTCAGTAAGTATTAAGATCCTTGGAAAGTGCTTGTCTAGTCCGTACTTGATAGCTGCGCACATGGCTATAGTTTCCGCTGTGTAAATTGACGTCTCTGCAGGTAGTAATGTTTGTCCGTACTCGTTAGTATGTGGGCAATAATAAGCGTATCCTGCACCTTCCGTAGTTTTAGAGCCGTGTTACCGAATGAACAATGTGCATGAAATTCTCTGGAATAAACAGTGTAGGAAGAGGATCTTTGACGTGAAAAAAGATGAGAAGCAGAGATCATGTGTAGTACGGCGAAGTTTGGATGAAACTGAGAATTGTATTTGTTAATGTAAAGCAACAATAAAGTAAATGAAAGTTGATATAAATAATTTAATTTTACAAAGTCTTCAACAAGCAATTCTTTCCACACCTTATAATCAAAATCAATCTTTAGTTCTTTATCTCTGTATCTAATAAGCTGTCTCTAGCTAGTATTTATTTTCAACCCATGTTTACCAACCCAGCTAGATATCCTAGCCAGATCACCCTGCTGCTGTTCACAGTCCTCTACCGTTTTTATCCTTTTATGTAGCATTATTTCATCTGCAAATAATTTAATTTATGATAGTAAACCATCAACACATTCATTCATTAGAATAATGAACAGCAATGGTCCTAATACAATATCCTGTGGCGCTCCCATTTTTACTTCAATTTCTTTTTATACTTCATTTCCTACCCTAACGTTTTACTTTCTACTTTTTAAAAATTCTTCTGCCCAGCAAATCACTTTCTCATCTACTGAAATAGTTTTTACCTTATTTACCATCATTTTATGGCTCAGTCTGTCTAAAAATAAGAGAAGATAAAGTATGTATTATCTATTTAGTCAATTTATACTACAGGTGCACATTTGACATTGGATAAGTCATATTCATCATTTGATGTTATATATAATTATGAGATTATATATTGTATAGATTACTGACAAAATAAGTACAGATGAAGAGAATTTAATAATGCAATGCTAGATGAAAATAAAATCTTAGAAATCCAAAAACACATTTTTGTGTGTCCATATATTTACTAATAGAGTAAAAAACGTGCCTCATTAGAAATGCCTTTAGTTTTATTTTAAACGAGCTACAGAAACCATTTTTTACTTCTTTTGGTATTTTATTGTAGAGTGCAATTCCTGAATTTAAAATACTTTTTTGATATGTAGTAGTCCTGCAAAACGTTTTGTGGATGTCTGAGTGTCCTCTAGTGAAGTAATTATGTACCATACCATTTTTTAAATTAGTTTGATGTTTCTTAGGAGAAACCCTCTCGTGAAAAGAATTATTTTATAGATGTACAGACATGGAACATTTAGAATGGCAAGGTTTATGAAATGTGTTCTACACGATTCCAATCATTTTAGGTGACATATAGTTCTCATTGCTCTTTCCTGCATCCTAAATATATCAATCCTTTGTGATGAGTTACACCTGAAAATAATTCCATATATCTTATCAGTGAGTGAAAATGAGGAAAGTACACTTGCATTACTGTACTAATATTAGTAATTAAAGTAAGGAAAAAGGAAATGGCTTTAGGCAATATAAATTACAAGGGAAAATGACCCATCACTCACCAAAGTTAAAGGCAGTGAGGGGTGAAGAACAAATATGACGAACACAAGAATTCACAATATTTCGGTTTTACACCTTATTCACGCTGTAAAAGATGAGTCATGTAACTTCGGCGTGTGCACACCTTCCAAATCAAAAGACCTGTTCTACAGATATATTTATGCCTGTAGTTACCCATTTTCTACTAGTTCTTTCTGCCACAGATTTCCTCTTTTTGAGAAAAGCCAGGTTGAAACAGTGTAGAAAAGTACTGTGAAATGCATTAAGGATGTCATTTGCATCTATTTGATCATACTTTCAAGGATTCGTTTAATAATAGTAAGTTAAATGCGCGTATGTTATCCTCACAAAAATTTCTCTGATAAACAATATTTTTACAATTTGTGTTTTTACTTTCTTATCTTTAATGATATGATTTGCGCTTCATGGTCACTGTATTCCTTACATATTACTAGGGTTTGGATCTTTAAGACAAGTCATACTTTTTTTCCTGCCTTCTTTTTGAGCTGAAATGCTTAATTAAATACTGATTCAACGTTTATTTAAATAAATTTTAATATTATGTAAATGCATATTCAGGCCATTTTCCTAATTTTTGTTATATTAGAATCATATTTTGAGGAAAAATCTGGTAATTTCTTAATATAAGTTATAGATGAGAAGAAATTAAGATAATTATTCTCAGATATGTACTCCTGTTATACATTGGAGAAAGAAACAAAACTAATTGTCACTGAATTGTTCAGAATTCACCGGTCATGAATTAATGTTATAAATTGCTGTCACTCTCTAAAGGTTAATGTTCTGCACGCCTTTTGATTTCGACAATGCAGCAGCAGTATGCCTGTCGAGCCGCGTCAATCAATGTCTCACTTGCAACAGTGCCGCAGGAGTTGAGTCCACTGCACGGACCCAGCGATGAGTTGAGAGGAATCAATTGCCTTCCTATGGTCCTCAGTACGGCAAAGCTCAGTCAGTGTTAAATATGCAGTGGGTCAATCAGTACCGCCATGCCGAAAACAAAATTTCTTGAAAGTGCGAAGTAACGGAGTTACATAAAGGAATTTGGAGAGGAGTATTTTAGTATAGGCGAAATAATTCTTTTCTGTAGATTATGTGAAACTAAAGTGACTGCAACAAAGCGATTTCATGTACAGCAGCATTGCAATGCATCAAGACACAAGAATAACGTATCACGGCACTTAGCTCGAGAAAGGAAACAGCGATTTTTTTTGGATATATCTACAGCATCGTCATCTTCCAAATTGTCATTTTTTTCTGAAGAACTGTGTGAAATGATGATATCAGCCAACATCCCACTTTATAAAGTGAACAATGAATATTTCAATTCTTTCTTGGAGAAATACGCAGCACAGACGATTCCAACCGAATCAACATTGAGGAAAAACTATTTACCGTCTTGTTATGAAAATGCATTGCATACAAACTGAACTAAGAAGGCATCAATAAGATCTGGGTATCAATGGATGAAAGTACTGATGCTTGTGGAAGATTGTTGTAAATTTTATCGTTGGAACCATACTTGCTGACAGACCGGTTGATATATTTTTACTGGAATGTGAAATTCTTCAATCCCTAAACCACTCTACAATTGCAGTCCGTTTCGACAACGCTATGAAAATGTTATGGAACGGTGAATTTAAGCGAGAACATGTCTTGCGGTTTGTGACTGACGTTTCGCCGTACATGGTAAATTCTGGAAGATGTCTTAACATGTTGTATCTTTCTATGGCGCATTTAACTTGTCTCGATCATTGATTACATAGTGTTGCCGAGGAAGTAAGACTAAATTCCCCTGATGTTGACAGTTTAATATTAAATGTGAAAAAGATTTTTTTCAAAGGTCCAGTGATAGTGGAAAAATTTCCCACCCCAAGCAATAGTTACTCGTTGGGGCACATGGCTTGATGCAGTGAATATTATGAAAACATAAAGAAAATAGTTTCTAATTTTGATAGCAGTAAACCATATTCCATAAAAATTGTCCAAGAACTCTTTTCCAGTTATTTGTTCAGAAATATGGCGTACATAAAGTCAAGTTTTTCAGGAATCACAACTGCGATTTCGCGTCTTGAAGAAATTGGTCTAGAACTGAATGAAAGTTTGGGGGTTGTTAAAATTGTGGAAACCGAGATAGGCCAAGTGGGGGGCAGTGTGGCAAGTTTGCTAAATATTAAACTTGATAAAGTGTTGCGTGGGAAAATTAGTGAAATTTTACATGGTAGTGAATCTGTTTTGACTGAAGACGACCCACAATTAAATTGCAGTGACTTGACTCAGTTTAAGTATGTTCCTGTGACATCTTGCGAAGTCGAACGAAGCTTGTCACAGTACAAGGCAGTCATAAGTGACAACAAGAGGAAATCCCTCTTCGAGAAGTTGAAGATGCAAATGGTGAATATACGGCAATGCTGACATCAAACAAGAATTATAAAAAAAGGTATGTACACTAATCCGCAACAAATCTTATATATATATATATAAATAGACGTGTGTTTCCCTATATTTCACTTTTCAGCCACCACTACCTAACACAGATCACTGGTCTTTGTGTGTGGAAGTAGCATGGAGTTTCCTGTCGTGCACAACGTTGGCCGATTGTCGATAGCTGTGGGGATATGGAAGATAAGATGGTTAAAAGTGGTCGATGCAGGGCATTTTCGTATTTCGACCAAAGACATGTGTCTCCGTATATGTCACTCTGCTGCCACAACTACATAGCATAGACCATTGGTGTTAGTGTGTGGTAGGGGTATCGTGTCTCCTATTGTGTACTATGGTAGTTAGATGTCGGTAGCTATGGAGTGTGAGAGATATGGTGGTTGAAAGTGGTCGACCTGCGGCACTTTCATATTTATACCAAAAACGTACGTGTCATGGTGTATCACTTTTCAGCCAAAACTATCTAGCGCAGATCACTGGTGTTTGTGTGCGGTAGCAGCACAGAATCACCCGTTGATAACAACGTTGGCCGAATTTCGGTAACTGTGGTAGTGTGGGAGGTATGGTGGTTGAAAGTCGCCGAACAAGGATGTTTTCGTATTTCCACCAAAGACATGTGTCTCCGTATATGTCGCTCTGCTGCCACAACTACAAAGCATAGACCATTGGTGTTTGTGTGTGGTAGTGGTATCGTGTCTCTTATCGTGTACTATGGTGGTTAGATGTCGGTAGCTGTCAATCCAAATTCTTTACAAACACGAACGTAGTCGTGGGTACCAGCTAGTTTTTTATAACATTGTACCATCTGCAAACAATTTAATTTCTGACAGTAAACCATTAACACAATAATTCATTAGAATAACAAATACCAATGGTCCCAATACACTACCCTGTGAAACTCCCATGTTCACTCCTACTTTTTTTGATACTGCATTTCCAACCCTAACTTTTTGCTTTCTACCTTTTAGGAATTCTTCTATCCAGCAAATCACCTTTTTTATCAAATCCAATAGTTTTTACCTTATTTAGCATCATTTTATGGCTCACTCTGTCAAGGGCCTTTGAAAGATCTAGTGCTACACTATCAACTTGGCCTCCCCTATCCATTTCATCAGAAATATCTTGCATATATCTGAAATTCGCATGAATATCCTTGCCTGAAGCCATGTTGCCGACTAGAAAACCACTTACATTCCTCATAGACACGTCTGATATGGTTGCATATTAATCTCTCCATTCATTTTCATGCCACTTATGTCAAGCTGATTGATCTATAATTTTTGACCCTATTTGTCATCCCTCCTTTATGGACCGGAAGTACTATCGCACTTTTCGAGTCATCTGGCAAACAAGTATCCAGACTAAATTTAAATAATGTTCCCAGATAAGGTACAATGTCCCAACCTACTATCTTTAAGTCATCTGTAGTAATATTAACCACACTTGTCCCTTTACACTTTTTTAGATTCCTTAGTTCCTTCATGATATATTCAAATTTAATTTCAAATTTTCTAATCTGCTCACTTCCAACTGTGTGGATAGGCTCGTTTTCTGATATAACCCTTACTGTTCCAGAATTATTGTCCTTAATGGTCTCACTGAATAGAATGCTTGTATAAGGGGGAACAATTACTACCCGTCTCTAAAGACCTCGCTGTTAAGAGATGTTAAGCAGTTAAAAATAAAATAAAATAGGAAGGCATATGGAATCGAAAATTTGCCAGCAGAAGTGTTAAGAGTTTAGGAAACGGAGGAAGGAGGGAGATAGTCTACCTTTGTAATGAGATATATGACAATGGGGAATGGCCAGATGACTTTCTCGCAACAGTAATGATACCAATTAAGAAAAAAGAATACCAATAAACGTGAAGAGCATAGGAATATCGTCTAATTTCGCAAACAGCTATAGTGTTGATAAGTGTACTGAACAGAAGGCTATATGGAAAGATAGATGGGTTGATTGATTGGAGAAGGACAGTTTGGGTATAGGAAATGAATAGGAACGAGAGATGCTATTGGCCTGTTAAGAATCATAGGGGAAAGATATATTGAGAAAGGAACAGATATTTATGCCATCGTTATTGACTTGCAAAAAGCTTTTGACAGGGTGCAATGTAAGAAGATGATGGTTATCTTGAAGTGGAAGGGAGTAGATTGGAAGGTGAGATGGTTGGTACAGAACCTATATTTACAACAGAAATTAAGAATAAAAATTGGAAACGAGATGTCGGTAGAAAGCAGCAATAGGAGAGGCGTAAGATAAAGTTGTTGCCTTTCTCAATTACTATTCAGATACCTAAAGAAATTATTGGAAAATGTTTGAATGAAAGAAGAGGTGTGCGTATTGATTGCAAGAGAATAGAGTGAGTACGATTTGCCGATGATATGGTTTTGCTGACAGAAATCGAATAAAATCTAAACAAAATACAGAAAGATCTAGATGAGGTTTGTGAAGCGTTTGCAATGAAACTCAATACAGCAAAAATTAAGGGTATTGTGAATGGCAAAGGAAGAAAAGTAATAAATATTAAGATAGGACTTGCTGATATCAGCCAAATAAGATCCTTCAAATATCTTGGAAGTACAATCACTGAAGACTTGAAATGCCACCTAGAGGTATAAACTCGCATTGACATAGCGAAGGAAGCGTTTAATAGGAAGACGCGACTGTTAACTAGAAAAGTAGACAAAGTGCTCATAAAAAGACTTGGCAAATATTTTGTATAGAGAGTGGCGGTTTATGAGGCAGAGACGTGGAAACCGAGACGAAAAGATGAAAACAGTTGGAAACTTTTGAGATGTGGATGTGGAGAAGAATGAGGAGGATAAGCTGGATAGATAATGTAAGTAAAGTGCTGGAAAGGAATGGTGAAAGGAGAAAACTACTCCAGGTCACAAAAGATAAAAAGGAGAACTGGATGGAACACTTGCTGAGAGGGTAAAGCTTGCCAAAAGACGCCTTGGAAGGACTAGTTTGTGGGAGGAGAGTGAGAGAAAGAAAGAGACACAAGATCACAGATAAGATCAAAGAAAACGGTAATTACTTGGAGCTGAAGAGAAGGGCACTAAATAGGACAAATTGTGAAAACCTGCCTTAGGGCGGAACACTGATGATGACGAATGGAGTTTTGTTGTTCGTTGCAAATCTTTTAAGAAGTCGCGGTAAACATCTAATAATTAATAACTTAAGAATAAATCCAAGAGTTATCGTACTAATGTAAGTAACTACTAACATCTGTGATGTTTTCTGTAGCTTTTACTTGTTAATCTTCTGTGTACTGAAACAAATACTGAATAAACGTTGTGTATGCTTGATAACGAGAAAAAAACAAGGTGGTAGCGAAATTGTAAAATCGGCGTTTTTTACTGAAATACTTCAAGATTTTCAAAAAAAAAATAATAACAATAATTGCAATGTATAGGGAAGTAAGCATAAATATGAAAATAGGATTGAAACAAATGGTGACCAAATTGTCTATGGGAATACAGAGAAATGATACGCTAGATTGTAAAACAAAAATAAGATGATGGAACAGAAATTGAGTAACAACTTTTGACAGCTCTAGGGCTTTACAGTGTGTATTTAGAACATTATTCTTAATTTCATCGTAAGATTTATGAATTGCAAGCGTAGTTGGAAACACGATCCTCCATGAGTGGTTTAAGCATCTCAAAGGGCTGCATCTAAAGAAGCATTTTATTTACAGAAGGTCCAAATGGTGAATTATCGTTGGAAGCAGGAACAAACTCACTTCCACTAGTAGAGAAACAAAACGGAATCAGTGGATTAAAACTGTTGAAGACTTAGATTTCACAAGAAACAGCCATAAAGCATAGAGGCTTGTAAAGCTTCCAAACAATGATCCAACTAAGACCAATGTGCATCATACTGCCAACCAAATAAGCGCACCAGCTACTACTAAATGGAAAAGCAAATCAAAAATAAAAATGCCCAAACTGCGAAAAGAAGGACGACAGGAGAATAACGAGAGCATGGAATCATTAGAGAAGGCTATAAGACATAGCGAAAACGTAAAATCAGCAGGCCCTTATGACATCAGAACATAGAAAATTAAGCACTTTGGTCTAACAACAAGAAATGTATCCTTCAGCTCTTTAACAACTGTATGAGTAGATGTCAAAATTCCAAATATATGGCGGAAAAGCCGAGTGATTGCGTTGCATAAACCTGGTAAAGAAGGAAACAGTCCAACGAACTTTAGACCAGTTGCACTTTATGTCACGTTTACGAACTGCTTGAAAGAATTATCTTAAGATGGCTGTTGCCTGTAGTTGATCTTTTGCTTATTCCTGAACAAGCTGGATTCCGCTCCGGCAAAACCTGCACAGGACAACTACTAAATCTCACGCAGTTTATAGAAGATGGATTCGAAGCTCGTAAGGTAACAGGAGTGGTACTTGTTGATTTGTCAGCAGCATAATACAAAGTCAACCATCAACAACTACTAGTCAAGTTCTACAACCTGACCAGGAATTTCAGTCTTAGTAAGTTCATTGCTACTCTCCTACAGAATCGTAGATTCTTCGTTGACTTCCAAGTGCAGCGCAGCCGTTGGAAGTTACAGAAGTATGGTCTACCCAAGGAAGTGTGCTAGCCCCAATATTGTTTAACAAATATACCAATGATCAGCCTATATCCCCCAAATGCAGGAGTTTCCTGTATGCTGATGATGTTGCCCGGGCCTCACAGAGCAAAGACATTGAATCAGTGAAGAGCACCCTTATGCCCCGGCTACACGCTCCGTCTTGCGTGCGCTCTGACCTGCACAAACTAGTTTGCGCATGCAAGACGGAGCATTTGCACGGCAGCGCGTGAAAACTCGGAAGAGCGGATTGTGCAATCGTTGACTTGCTAAAGATTTGACTGCACAGTTTTACCTGCACATACAAGATAGAACGTGTAGCCGGGGCCTTACTGACCCATCCGGAAGATTTGTCAAGATATTATAGCACAAAACTCGTAGCTTAAATCAAATCCTGCCGAAGACAAAAGTATAAGCTTTACATTTAAGGAGCAAAGAATCCACTCGTAGGTTAAAGGTTATATGGTTGGGGATTGAACTGGAACACTGCAACACTCAGAAATATTTAGGAGTGACCCTTGACAGACCTCTTACATTCAGGAAACATTGATTGAATTCCACACTGAAAGTTTCCGCTAGGAACAATCTCCTAAGAAAACTGGCTAGATCACAGTGGGTTAGCCAACTTGAAACAATTCGAACGTCTGCCTTAGCACTATGTTATTCGGCTGCAGAGTATGCCTGTCCTGTATGGTATAGCTCAACCCTTGCCAAACAGGTTAACATCGCAGTTAACGACACTTGCAAAATCATAACAGGCTGCTTAAAATCAACTCCAGTCGAATGGCTCCACCGCATCGCAGGGATAATACCACCTTCTTTTCGAAGGTAAATAACACTGAACAAGGAAAGGAGGAAAGGAGGAAAGTGGAGCATGAACGATCTCACCCATGATATGGCCATATACCCCACATGTAAAGACTAAAATCCAGGAAAAGTTTCCTAAGAAAGTCTCAGGAACTTACAACGACAACTGAGAAAGCCAGATTACGACTACGGGAAGCTAATGCTCTCCTTCCTCATGGCTGGGGAAGATTGTCCGAATCTTTACCACCTGGCTATGACAAAGGGATGGTTGATATGGCAGTCTCTGAATAGACTGGAGTGGGCAGATGCAAAGTCGCTTGGCACGAGGGGGCTATTCGGAGCTCGATGACATCACGTGCGACTGCGGAGAAGGTCAGACTGCACAGCACATGCTCCAGTGTCGACTATCCTGCTCGGAAGTTGATCAGTATGAGGCCTCAGAAAGTGGCCAAGTTTGGGTACAGGACGATTTGATGTTTGTGACTGTGTGACTGCATGTTCCTGACACGAAATAAATAAATCTAAAGAAGCATCGGTTTAGAGAGTTTATAAATGGTAGTGCAACCATCAGGCGTCACTTTTTCATCACCAGTGACCGTTGGTAGCAGGACGTTCGGTCCAGAACAATTTTTTAATTTTTGTGGCAGTGTATTACCGTGTGTATCTAGTTATTTGCGACAACCGCCTGAGTTCAAGGAGATATAAGAAAGGGGGAAGAAAAATTTATTCCAAGCAGAAAATAAAGAGAAGTAGAGTACTATAATAGGGAAGTGAGGAGGTTAAAGAGGTTGGTAGAGAAAATAACAGAGTTAAGAGACAGCAGGGTAGTAGGGAATATTTAAAACAACTAAACAAGGACTTAATAACAGCAAAGAAAATGGCTAAAGATGGGTTTATGAAGAGTATTGTCAGTGCAGGGGACCATTGACTGATGCATCTAGAAATTTCTATGGCTATATCAGGAAACTGAGGGGAAGGGAGGGTGTAGAGACACTTATAGATAAGGATGGAGAAGAAGTTACTGACGATTTGAAAAAGGCAGAGATTTTAAGTAACTGGTTCAGTGAAAGCATTAGGGACAATGAATCAGAAACAGGAGGGTCTAATTCGAGAACGAGCTTAACAACACAATTAGAAATGAATAAAAAAATTTGATATCCATCCTGAGGAAATCATGAAGGAAATAAGAAAGCTGAAAAAACATAAAGGGGCTGTGTAGAAATATTACTACAGATATCTTAAAGATAGCCGGATGTGACATTGTACCTTATCTTGAAATATTATTTAAATGAGTCTGGACACTTGCTGCTTACACAGGACTGGAAAAGTGCAATAGTGCCGGTACAAAGGAGTGAGAATTACAGGCCAATCAGTTTGACATCAGTGGTAGGTAAATTAATGGAAAGATTGATATGCAACCACATCAGAAATATATGTGAGGAACGTAAGTGGTTTTCAAGCAGGCAACATGGTTCAGGCAAGGATATTCATGCGAATCTCAGTTGGTGGGATATATGCAAGATATTTCAGATGAAATGGACAAGGGAGGCCAAATTGATAGTGTAGCACTAGATCTGTCTAAGGCGTTTGACAGAGTAAGCCATAAAATGGTAGTAAATAAGGTAAAAACCATTGTGGATAAGAAAGTGATTTGCTGGGTAGAAGAATTTTTAAAAGGTAGAAAACAGAAAGTTAGGGTAGGAAATGTAGTATCAAAAGAAGTGGAAGTAAAAATGGGTGTGCCACAGGTAGTATTGGGACCATTGCTATTCATTATTCTAATGAATAATTGTTGATTGTTTACTATCTGAAATTAGATTGCTGCAGATGACATAATGCTATAAAAGAATCAAACGATAGAGGATTGTAAACAGTTGCAGGGTGATCTGGACAATATCTAGTTGGGTTGGTAAACATGGGATGAAGATAAATGCAGAGAAGAGTCAGCTTATTAGATACACAAAAAAATCAAAAGTTTAATTATGAATATAATAAGGTGGGGAAATAATTGCTTGCTGAAGACTTGAAATGTAAATCTCTTGGCATTACATTTGATAACAAGCTTTGGACAGATGGTAGGTAGTTTCAAAATTCTGTACTTGTTGGAGAGAGTGAAGAGGGTATGTACGAGAGAAGTCAAGGAATTGGGTTACAAAACTTTGGTCAGAACATTGCTGGAATATTGTAGTGTAGTATGAGACCCTTGTTTAACGTAATTGATACAGGAGTTGGAGAGGGCGCAAAAAGTGCTGCTAGATTTGTTTCTGGAAATTATCGCAGAATGCAATCAGTGACGGATATGATGAATGAGCTGAAATGGGATTCATTGCTAGATAGGAGTATGATGAGGAGGTCATGGGAGTGTACAGGGCGTATACTGGCGATGAGGAATGGAAAGATATTGGAGTAGGTGTGAAAAGTAATGCATGGAAGGGAAAAGATGACCATGACCACAAGCTGGCACTCGATTTCAGGCACAAGGGTGTGGGAAGATTCTCTTTTTTATGTAAGGGTGTCAGGGATTGGAATGCGTTACCAAGAGAAAAGATGAATAATTTACCGAGAACGTTGAAAGAATTTAAAGATAAAATTTGTTGAGGGCAGGATAGGGGGAAGATCGTGGTGTAGGGAAATTGCCACCGGAGCCTGTGCTCCTTTGCAAATAAATTCAATTAAAAAATTAAAATTATTCTTTTGTCACGTACAAGAAGTAAGTTTATTGTTGGTGTATTTTGTTGTTATTGTTCATCAGAAAGGAGGATTCTGATATAATCACTCCAGTTAGGTTTTATCGTTAAAACTAGCAAGAGCAAAGTTAATATAAGTTTGACAAAAGCAGATCGGATTTACAGAAGCAATAAAATACCAAGGATATAAATTCTTAGTCGACACTTAGCACTTGCGGAACTGTTAAAAAATTGCCACGTGTATTCTGCTGTTTATATTCTGCTATTCATAATCTGCTCCAGTTTAGAAGATGTGAAAAACCAATCAATTATTTGTTTGAGTAAAGTGTTATAATTGTGGAACAAGTGTTCAAGTAATCGATAAGAACTCCTAGGAACATTAGTATAGTATTTCTCAGACTTCCACGGCCATCTTTGTTCATGATTAATAGACTTTCGGGTTTTGCCGCGTTGTTTATTTCCTTACCTAAGCTTTCGGCTGGTATCCTCCAGCCTTCGTCAGAGATACTGTTTATGTATATTTTACGCATGTAGAAACTTCTCAAAACTACGAGAAAAAAGAGCGCGAAAACTTAGCCAACTTACTTTCTTACTGCGATGCAGGGACGAAGATGTCTTACCATCATTTCTGAAGATCCGACATCACATTGGAACAAGAAAAGCAGCACGGATTCTGCGGAATACAGGATTTATGCTTCTGTGCGAAAGGATACGACAGACGCGAACGGAGCTGGCTCACTTAGAAGGTAACTTATACAAACTACATCTACGGTTATCCGCACATCTCGAAGCTCCTGATTGGAATACGTTGGATTCAGTTTCATCGAATTACGCGTTGCAAGTGCTGAATAATACTAGAGAGGCACAGATTTGTAAATTTCAAAAATTCAAGGCAGAACAACAACAACAACATACTAAAATTCCGCAACTGGCCCATACAGTGGTAAATCTCACGGACGGGGAACTAGATAAAGCAACAATATCTTTGCTATCGAAAGGTCTTAATTTGCCC
>JARYHS010012519.1:10416231-10498253 GCA_031002005.1 Vandiemenella viatica
ATATCCTTGAAGGTTTTCTCTTCTTAAGGAATCACCAATTTTTACGAGCGTCTGTGGGTACACTCGATGCCGTGCAAAAATATCCCCACTACCCTGGCACACCGAAGTGACGTCGCAATGACGACACATGTATATCGAGGGTACCCACAGACGCTCGTCACTCAATGCCGTGCGCAAATCTCCCTACCACTCCACAGCACGGAAGATGGAAAAAAAGTATGCATATCTCTACATGCTGTGACTAGGTTTTTACCTCAAATTTTTTAAGACACTGTCTTGAAATCCATCAAGTTCAGACTGAAAGTAGAGAGAAACTTCTTGTGTGTGAGAAATTTGGTAAAGGAGTTGCTAGCCAGTCAAGCCTTAATCGCCACCAGAGAGAGGTACACAGAAACCCACAATCAACATGTAACCAGTAAGTTTGCAACACATCTGTTCTTCATAGAACTAGTTTCTTCCTTAGAATACGTGACTCGAAGGCCCAATCTCTCCACCACTACGGCACAGCACGGAATATGGAAGAAAGTATCCATATCTGCACATACTGTGACATGGTTTTTACCTCCAATTCAAATTTGTTAAAACACTGTCGTACCCCCAAATTAATTTTCTGTAATAACTGTGTGTACATTTCAGCTCCTGTTCAAGAGGGCTGAAAGTACGAGTTTTTCAACGTCCAACAAATTCTGCAAATTACCGTGACTCTCTAAAATTAGTTTCAAATAAAAAAATTGCAAAATATAAGGTGTTATGCTAGAACTATCAAAACTACCACAGAAAGCGTCCTCTCGCAGCACCAGACAACGGGAGTACTGTATTCTGTGACGTCACACTTCACACATATATCACATTTTCTGTAATTCAGTTTTCTTAATTTTAAAAAAGCACAATATAAAACAAGTTTGGCTGCAAATGACAACGCTGCTTTACAATCCACAACAGTGTTAGAAGTAAGAATATAATTAATTCTGTCAAATATCATTTCAACTAAGTTCATCTATCTCTTTGACGGAATTACAAAAGTCACAGAATTTGCCATATACTCCAAAACTGAAATCTCTCACGTTTCCCGCATCTAAATCTCACAATCACGGCTCGTCATTTTGACGTCACTTCCGCGTGCCGGGTAGCGGGGACATTTGTCCACGGCATCGAGTGTACCCACAGACGCTCCTCTTATTTTTCAGGAATAAAATATAACAGCTTATGGTCTGTGCATTTGTCAAAAATAATAAACTTTCTCTCCTTGGTTTTTGTTTACATAATTTTAATTGCACCTTACCTGGAATTAATAAAATATAAGTTACTTTCCCTTCGGCGGTGGCCACTTCAAACCTTCTTCTGAAATAAACAATAGGTTAGAAAGAAATCTCAAAAGTACTAAATGATAACATATAGTTAGAGATTAAATAATTTCCACTTAAGTCTCTAATGCAAGCTTTCCTTAAATTTGTTATACTCATTATTTAAATTATTATCAAATAATATTTTTTTTTACACAACAGATATTTTTTAAAAGATAATCATTTCTCGTTCTCCAAATAAACTAAAAATAATCCTTAGAAATTTCTTAATACTGTTCGCTATCAATTCCTAATCACTTCTTTAATATCACACAAACTGCGTAACATTACTGTACTAATGTTCCTAGGAGTTCTTATCGATTACTTGCACACTTGTTCCACAATTATAACACTTTACTCAAACAAATAATTGATTGCTTTTTCACATCTTCTAAACTGGAGCAGAATATGAATAGCTGAATATAAACAGCAGAATAGACGTGGCAATTTTTTAACAATTGCGCAAGTGCTAAGTGTGGACTAAGAATTTATATTCTTGGTATTTTATTGCCTCTGTAAATCCGATCTGCTTTGGTGAAACTTACATAAACTTTGCCCTTGCTAGCTTTAACGATAAAACCTAACTGGAGTGATTATATCAGAATCCTCCTTTCTGATGAACAATAACAACAAAATACACCAACAATAAACTTACTTCCTGTACATAATTATACATAAGAATAATTTTAATTTTTTAATTTAATTTAATTGCAAAGGAGCACAGGTTCCCGTGGAAATTTCCCTACGCCCCATCTTCCCCCTATCCTGCAGCCACCTACATTTGCTCTCCACAAATTTTATCTTTAAATTCTTTCAACGTTCTCGGTAAATTATTCATCATTTCTCTTGGTAATGCATTGAAATCCCTGACACCCTTACCTAAAAAAGTGAATCTTCCCACACCCTTGTGCATGAAATCGAGTGCCAGCTTGTGGTCATGGTCATCTTTTCCCCTCCATGCACTTCTTTTCACACCTACTCCAATATCTTTCCATGCCTAATCGCCAGTATACGCCCTGAACACTCCCATGATCCTCCTCATCCTCCTCCTATCTTGCAATGAATCCCATTTTAGCTCATTCGTCATATCCGTCACTGATTGCATTCAGCGATATTTTCCAGAAACATATCTAGCAGCCCTTTTTTGCACTCTCTCCAACTCCTGTATCTGACACGTAAAATGAGGGTCCCATACTTCCCTACCATATTCCAGCAATGGTCTGACCAAAGTTTTGTAACCCAATTCCCTCATTTCTCTCGTACATCCCCTCATCACTCCAACAAGTGCAGAATTTTGAAAACTTTACCTACCATCTTTCCAATGTGTCCTGCCCAGTTAAGCTTGTTATCAAATGTAATGCCGAGATTTTTATATTTCAAGTCTTCAGCAAGCAATTCTTTCCCCCACCTTATATTCATAATTAAACTTTTTATTTTTATTTGTGTATCTAATAAGCTGACTCTTCTTTTCATTTATCTTCATCCCATCTTTACCAACCCAACTAGATATCCTGTCCAGATCACCCTGCAACTGTTTACAATCCTCTATCGTTTTGATTCTTTTATATAGCATTATGTCATCTGCAAACAATCTAATTTCAGATAGTAAACGATCAACACAATTATTCATTAGAATAATGAATAGCAATGGTCCCAATACACTACCCTGCAGCACTCCCATTTTTACTTCCACTTCTTTTGATACTACATTTCCTACCCTAACTTTCTGTTTTCTATCTTTTAAAAATTCTTCTACCCAGCAAATCACTTTCTCATCCACTCCAATAGTTTTTACCTTATTTACTACCATTTTATGGCTCACTCTGTCAAACGCCTTTGACAGATCTAGTGCTACACTATCCATTTCATCTGAAATATCTTGCATATATCCCACCAACTGAGATTCGCATGAATATCCTCTCCTGAACCCATGTTGCCTACTTGAAAACCACTTACGTTCCTCACATATATTTCTCATGTAGTTGCATACCAATCTTTCGATTAATTTACCTACCACTGATGTCAAACTGATTGGCCTTTAATTCTCCTCCTTTATGTACCGGTACTACTATTGCACTTTTCCAGTCCGGTGGTAAGCAGCAATTATCCATACTCAATTTAAATAATATTTCAAGATAAGGTACAATGTCACATCTGGCTATCTTTAAGATATCTGTAGTAAGATTATCTACACCAGCCCCTTTATGTTTTTTCAGCTTTCTTATTTCCTACAGTATTTCCTCAGGATGTATTTCGAATTTTTTGGTATCTTCATTTCTAATTGTGTTGTCAAGCTCGTTCTCCGAATTAGACCCTCCCGTTTCTGATTCATTGTCCCTAATGCTTTCGCTAAACCAGTTAGTTAAATCTCTGCCTTTTTCAAATCCTCAGTAACTTCTTCTCCATCCTTATCTGTAAGTGTCTCTACACCCTCCCTTCCCCTCAGTTTCCTGATATAGCCATAGAAATTTCTATGCATCAGTCAATGGTCCTCCTGCACTGACAATACTCTTCATAAACCCATCTTTAGCCAATTTCTTTGCTGTTATTAAGTCCTTGTTTAGTTGTTTTAAATATTCCCTACTACCCTACTGTCTCTTAACTCTGTTACGTTCTCTTCTTACCAACCTCTTTAACCTCCTCACTTCCCTATTATAGAACATAGATTTTCTACTTCTCTTTATTTTCTGCCTTGGAATAAATTTTGTCTTCCCCCTTTCTTATAATCTCCTTGAACTCAGGCGCTTGTCGCAAATAACTAGATGCACACGGTAATACACTGCCATAAAAATTAAAACATTGTTCTGGACCGAACGTCCTGCTACCAACGATCACTGGTGATGAAAAAGCCAAGCCTGATGGCAGCACTACCATTTATAAACTCTCTAAACCGATGCTTCTTCAGATTTATTTATTTCGTGTCAGAAACATGCAGTCACACAATCACAAACATCAAATCGTCCTGGACCCAAACTTGGCCACTTCCAGTGCATTTTCTGAGGCCTCATGCGGATCAGCTTCCGAGCAGGATAGTCGACACTGGAGCATGTGTAGGCTGACATACTCCGCAGTCGCACGTGATGTCATCGACCTCCGAATAGCCCCCTCTTGCCAAGCGCCTTTGGATCTGCCCACTCCAGTCTATTCAGAGACTGCCATATCAACCATCCATTTGTCATAGCCATGTGGTAAATATTCGGACAATCTTCCCCAGCCATGAGGAAGGGGAGCCTTAGCTTCCCGTAGTCATAATCTGGCTTTCTCAGTTGTCGTTGTATGTTCCTGAGACTTTGTTAGGAAACTTTTCCTGGATTTCAATCTTTACCTGTGTGATAGATGCCCATATAACGGGTGAGATCGTTCACGCTCCACTTTCCTCCTTTCCTTGTTCACTGCTTTTTCCCTTCGAACAGAAGGTGGTGCTATTCCTGCGATGCAGTGGAGCCATTCGACTGGAGTTGATTTTAAGCAGCCAGTTATGATTTTGCAAGTGTCGTTAACTGCGATGTCAACCTGTTTGGCAAGGGTTGAGCTATACCATACAGGACAGGCATACTCTGCAGCCAAATAACATAGTGCTAAGGCAGACGTTCGAATTGTTTCAAGTTGGCTAATCCACTGTGATCTAGCCAGTTTTCTTAGGAGATTGTTCCTAGCGGAAACTTTCAGTGTGGAATTCAATCAATGTTACCTGAATGTAAGAGATCTGACCAGGGTCACTCCTAAATATTTCGGAGTGTCGCAGTGTTCCAGTTCAATGCCCAACCATATAACCCTTAACCTACGAGTGGATTCTTTGCTCCTTAAATGTAAAGCATATTCTTTTGTCTTAGCAGCATTTGATTTAAGCTGGTTTGTGCTATAATATCTTGACAAATCTTCCGGATGGTCAGTAAGGCACCGGCAACACGTTCTGTCTTGTATGTGCAGGTAAAACTGTGTAGTCAAATCTTTAGAAAGTCAACGATTGCACAAGCCGCCCTTTCGAGTTTGCACGCGCTGCCGTGCATATGCTCCGTCTTGCATGCGCAAACTAGTTTGTGCAGGTAAGAGCGCACGCAAGACGGAGCGTGTAGCCGGGGCATAAGGGTGCTCTTCACTGATTCAATGTCTTTGCTCTGTGAGGCCAGGGCAAGATCATCAGCGTACAGGAAACTCCTGCATTTGGGGGATATAGGCTGATCATTGGTATATTTGTTAAACAATATTGGGGCTAGCACACTTCCTTGGGGTAGACCATACTTCTGTAACTTCCAACGGCTGCGCTGCACTTGGAAGTCAACGAAGAATCTACGATTCTGTAGGAGAGTAGCAATGAACTTACTAAGACTGAAATTCCTGGTCAGGTTGTAGAACTTGACTAGTAGTTGTTGATGGTTGACTTTGTCATATGCTGCTGACAAATCAACAAGTACCACTCCTGTTACCTTACGAGCTTCGAATCCATCTTCTATAAACTGCGTGAGATTTAGTAGTTGTCCTGTGCAGGTTTTGCCGGAGCGGAATCCAGCTTGTTCAGGAATAAGCAAAAGATCAACTACAGGCAACAGCCATCTTAAGATAATTCTTTCAAGCAGTTCGTAAACGTGACATAAAAGTGCAACTGGTCTAAAGTTCGTTGGACTGTTTCCTTCTTTACCAGGTTTATGCAACGCAATCACTCGGCTTTTCCGCCATATCTTTGGAATTTGACATCTACTCATACAGTTGTTAAAGAGCTGAAGGATACATTTCTTTGTTGTTAGACCAAAGTGCTTAATTTTCTATGTTCTGATGTCATAAGGGCCTGCTGATTTTACGTTTTCGCTATGTCTTATAGCCTTCTCTAATTATTCCATGCTCTCGTTATTCTCCTGTCGTCCTTCTTTTCGCAGTTTGGGCATTTTTTATTTTTTATTTGCTTTTCCATTTAGTAGTAGCTGGTGCGCTATTTGGTTGGCAGTATGATGCACATTGGTCTTAGTTGGATCATTGTTTGGAAGCTTTACAAGTCTCTATGCTTTATGGCTGTTTCTTGTGAAATCTAAGTCTTCAACAGTTTTAATCCACTGATTCCGTTTTGTTTCTCTACTAGTAGAAGTGAGTTTGTTTCCTGCTTCCAACGATAATTCACCATTTGGACCTTCTGTAAATAAATGCTTCTTTAGATGCAGCCCTTTGAGATGCTTAAACCACTCATGGAGGATCGTGTTTCCAACTACGCTCGCAATTCATAAATCTTACGATGAAATTAAGAATAATGTTCTACATACACACTGTAAAGCCCTAGAGCTGTCAAAAGTTGTTACTCAATTTCTGTTCCATCATCTTTTTTTTGTTTTACAATCTAGCGTATCATTTCTCTGTATTCCCATAGACAATTTTGGTCACCATTTGTTTCAATCCTATTTTTCATATTTATGCTTACTTCCCTATACATTGCAATTATTATTATTATTATTATTTTTTTTTTTTTTTTTAAAATCTTGAAGTATTTCAGT
Organism: Vandiemenella viatica; assembly: GCA_031002005.1. Classification (NCBI taxonomy): domain Eukaryota; kingdom Metazoa; phylum Arthropoda; class Insecta; order Orthoptera; family Morabidae; genus Vandiemenella; species Vandiemenella viatica. The sequence continues at coordinate 10,423,055 of JARYHS010012519.1, forward strand.
AAAAAACGCCGATTTTACAATTTCGCTACCACCTTGTTTTTTTCTCGTTATCAAGCATACACAACGTTTATTCAGTATTTGTTTCAGTACACAGAAGATTAACAAGTAAAAGCTACAGAAAACATCACAGATGTTAGTAGTTACTTACATTAGTACGATAACTCTTGGATTTATTCTTAAGTTATTAATTATTAGATGTTTACCGCGACTTCTTAAAAGATTTGCAAAGGGAATGAACCTTCAATATTGCAACGAACAACAAAACTCCATTCGTCATCATCAGTGTTCCGCCCTAAGGCAGGTTTTCACAATTTGTCCTGTTTAGTGCCCTTCTCTTCAGCTCCAAGTAATTACCGTTTTCTTTGATCTTATCTGTGATCTTGTGTCTCTTTCTTTCTCTCACTCTCCTCCCACAAACTAGTCCTTCCAAGGCGTCTTTTGGCAAGCACTATCCTCTCAGCAAGTGTTCCATCCAGTTCTCCTTTTTATCTTTTGTGACCTGGAGTAGTTTTCTCCTTTCACCATTCCTTTCCAGCGCTTTACTTACATTATCTATCCAGCTTATCCTCCTCATTCTTCTCCACATCCACATCTCAAATGTTTCCAACTGTTTTTCATCTTTTCGTCTCGGTTTCCACGTCTCTGCCTCATAAACCGCCACTCTCTATACAAAATATTTGCCAAGTCTTTTTATGAGCACTTTGTCTACTTTTCTAGTTAACAGTCGCGTCTTCCTATTAAACGCTTCCTTCGCTATGTCAATGCGAGTTTATACCTCTAGGTGGCATTTCAAGTCTTCAGTGATTGTACTTCCAAGATATTTGAAGGATCTTATTTGGCTGATATCAGCAAGTCCTATCTTAATATTTATTACTTTTCTTCCTTTGCCATTCACAATACCCTTAATTTTTGCTGTATTGAGTTTCATTGCAAACGCTTCACAAACCTCATCTAGATCTTTCTGTATTTTGTTTAGATTTTATTCGATTTCTGTCAGCAAAACCATATCATCGGCAAATCGTACTCACTCTATTCTCTTGCAATCAATACGCACACCTCTTCTTTCATTCAAACATTTTCCAATAATTTCTTTTAGGTATCTGAATAGTAATTGAGAAAGGCAACAACTTTATCTTACGCCTCTCCTATTGCTGCTTTCTACCGACATCTCGTTTCCAATTTTTATTCTTAATTTCTGTTGTAAATATAGGTTCTGTACCAACCGTCTCACCTTCCAATCTACTCCCTTCCACTTCAAGATAACCATCATCTTTTTACATTGCACCCTGTCAAAAGCTTTTTGCAAGTCAATAACGATGGCATAAATATCTGTTCCTTTCTCAATATATCTTTCCCCTCTGATTCTTAACAGGTCAATAGCATCTCTCGTTCCTATTCATTTCCTATACCCAAACTGTCCTTCTCCAATCAATCAATCTATCTATCTTTCCATATAGCCTTCTGTTCAGTACACTTATCAACACTATAGCTGTTTGCGAAATTAGACGATATTCCTCTGCTCTTCACGTTTATTGGTATTCTTTTTTCTTAATTGGTATCATTACTGTTGCGAGAAAGTCATCTGGCCATTCCCCATTGTCATATATCTCATTACAAAGGAAGACTATCTCCCTCCTTCCTCCGTTTCCTAAACTCTTAACACTTCTGCTGGCAAATTTTCGATTCCATATGCCTTCCTATTTTATTTTATTTTTAACTGCTTAACATCTCTTAACAGCGAGGTCTTTAGAGACGGGTAGTAATTGTTCCCCTTATACAAGCATTCTATTCAGTGAGACCATTAAGGACAATAATTCTGGAACAGTAAGGGTTATATCAGAAAACGAGCCTATCCACACAGTTGGAAGTGAGCAGATTAGAAAATTTGAAATTAAATTTGAATATATCATGAAGGAACTAAGGAATCTAAAAAAGTGTAAAGGGACAAGTGTGGTTAATATTACTACAGATGACTTAAAGATAGTAGGTTGGGACATTGTACCTTATCTGGGAACATTATTTAAATTTAGTCTGGATACTTGTTTGCCAGATGACTCGTAAAGTGCGATATTACTTCCGGTCCATAAAGGAGGGATGACAAATAGGGTCAAAAATTATAGATCAATCAGCTTGACATAAGTGGCATGAAAATGAATGGAGAGATTAATATGCAACCATATCAGACGTGTCTATGAGGAATGTAAGTGGTTTTCTAGTCGGCAACATGGCTTCAGGCAAGGATATTCATGCGAATTTCAGATATATGCAAGATATTTCTGATGAAATGGATAGGGGAGGCCAAGTTGATAGTGTAGCACTAGATCTTTCAAAGGCCCTTGACAGAGTGAGCCATAAAATGATGCTAAATAAGGTAAAAACTATTGGATTTGATAAAAAAAGGTGATTTGCTGGATAGAAGAATTCCTAAAAGGTAGAAAGCAAAAAGTTAGGGTTGGAAATGCAGTATTCTGAGAAGTAGGAGTGAACATGGGAGTTTCACAGGGTAGTGTATTCTAATGAATTATTGTGTTAATGGTTTACTGTCAGAAATTAAATTGTTTGCAGATGGTACAATGTTATAAAAAACTAGCTGGTACCCACGACTTCGTTCGTGTTTGTAAAGAATTTGGATTGACAGCTACCGTCATCTAACCACCATAGTACACGATAAGAGACACGATACCACTACCACACACAAACACCAATGGTCTATGCTTTGTAGTTGTGGCAGCAGAGCGACATATACGGAGACACATGTCTTTGGTGGAAATACGAAAACATCCTTGTTCGGCGACTTTCAACCACCATACCTCCCACACTACCACAGTTACCGAAATTCGGCCAACGTTGTTATCAACGGGTGATTCTGTGCTGCTACCGCACACAAACACCAGTGATCTGCGCTAGATAGTTTTGGCTGAAAAGTGATACACCATGACACGTACGTTTTTGGTATAAATATGAAAGTGCCGCAGGTCGACCACTTTCAACCACCATATCTCTCACACCTCCATAGCTACCGACATCTAACTACCATAGTACACGATAGGAGACACGATACCCCTACCACACACTAACACCAATGGTCTATGCTATGTAGTTGTGGCAGCAGAGTGACATATACGGAGACACATGTCTTTGGTCGAAATACGAAAATGCCCTGCATCGACCACTTTTAACCATCTTATCTTCCATATCCCCACAGCTATCGACAATCGGCCAAAGTTGTGCACGACAGGAAACTCCATGCTACTTCCACACACAAAGACCAGTGATCTGTGTTAGGTAGTGGTGGCTGAAAAGTGAAATATAGGGAAACACACGTCTATTTATATATATATATATATATATATATAAGATTTGTTGCGGATTAGTGTACATACCTTTTTTTATAATTCTTGTTTGATGTCAGCATTGCCGTATATTCACCATTTGCATCTTCAACTTCTCGAAGAGGGATTTCCTCCTGTTGTCCTGTTGTCACTTCGTTCGACTTCGCAAGATGTCACAGGAACATACTTAAACTGAGTCAAGTCACTGCAATTTAATTGTGGGTCGTCTTCAGTCAAAACAGATTCACTACCATGTAAAATTTCACTAATTTTCCCACGCAACACTTTATCAAGTTTAATATTTAGCAAACTTGCCACACTGCCCCCCACTTGGCCTATCTCGGTTTCCACAATTTTAACAACCCCCAAACTTTCATTCAGTTCTAGACCAATTTCTTCAAGACGCGAAATCGCAGTTGTGATTCCTGAAAAACTTGACTTTATGTACGCCATATTTCTGAACAAATAACTGGAAAAGAGTTCTTGGACAATTTTTATGGAATATGGTTTACTGCTATCAAAATTAGAAACTATTTTCGTTATGTTTTCATAATATTCACTGCATCAAGCCATGTGCCCCAACGAATAACTATTGCTTGGGGTGGGAAATTTTTCCACTATCACTGGACCTTTGAAAAAAATCTTTTTCACATTTAATATTAAACTGTCAACATCAGGGGAATTTACTCTTACTTCCTCGGCAACACTATGTAATCAATGATCGAGACAAGTTAAATGCGCCATAGAAAGATACAACATGTTAAGACATCTTCCAGAATTTACCATGTACGGCGAAACGTCAGTCACAAACCGCAAGACATGTTCTCGCTTAAATTCACCGTTCCATAACATTTTCATAGCGTTGTCGAAACGGACTGCAATTGTAGAGTGGTTTAGGGATTGAAGAATTTCACATTCCAGTAAAAATATATCAACCGGTCTGTCAGCAAGTATGGTTCCAACGATAAAATTTACAACAATCTTCCACAAGCATCAGTACTTTCATCCATTGATACCCAGATCTTATTGATGCCTTCTTAGTTCAGTTTGTATGCAATGCATTTTCATAACAAGACGGTAAATAGTTTTTTCCTCAATGTTGATTCGGTTGGAATCGTCTGTGCTGCGTATTTCTCCAAGAAAGAATTGAAATATTCATTGTTCACTTTATAAAGTGGGATGTTGGCTGATATCATCATTTCACACAGTTCTTCAGAAAAAAATGACAATTTGGAAGATGACGATGCTGTAGATGTATCCAAAAAAATCGCTGTTTCCTTTCTCGAGCTAAGTGCCGTGATACGTTATTCTTGTGTCTTGATGCATTGCAATGCTGCTGCACATGAAATCGCTTTGTTGCAGTCACTTTAGTTTCACATAATCTACAGAAAAGAATTATTTCGTTTATACTAAAATACTCATCTCCAAATTCCTTTATGTAACTCCGTAACTTCGCACTTTCAAGAAATTTTGTTTTCGGCATGGCGGTACTGATTGACCCACTGCATATTTAACACTGACTGAGCTTTGCCGTACTGAGGACCACAGGAAGGCAATTGATTCCTCTCAACTCATCGCTGGGTCCGTGCAGTGGACTCGACTCATGCGGTACCGTTGCAAGTGAGACATTGATTGATGCGGCTCGACAGGCATACTGCTGCTGCATTGTCGAAATCAAAAGGCGTGCAGAACATTAACGTTTAGAGAGTGACAGCAATTTATAACATTAATTCTTGACCGGTGAATTCTGAACAATTCAGTGACAATTAGTTTTGTTTCTTTCTCCAATGTATAACAGGAGTACATATCTGAGAATAATTATCTTAATTTCTTCTCATCTGTAACTTATATTAAGAAATTACCAGATTTTTCCTCAAAATATGATCGTAAATATGATTCTAATATAACAAAAATTAGGAAAATGGCCTGAATATGCATTTATATAATAATAAAATATATTTAAATAAACGTTGAATCAGTGTTTTAATTCAGCATTTTAGCTCAAAAAGAAGGCAGAAAAAAAAGTATGACTTGTCTTAAAGATCCAAACCCTAGTAATATGTAAGGAATACAGTGACCATGAAGCGCAAATCATATCATTAAAAATAAGAAAGTAAAAACACAAATTGTAAAATATTGTTTATCAGAGAAATTTTTGTGAGGATAACATACGCGCATTTAACTTACTATTACTAAACGAATCCTTGAAAGTATGATCAAATAGATGCAAATGACATCTTTAATGCATTTCACAGTACTTTTGTACACTGTTTCAACCTGGCTTTTCTCAAAAAGAGGAAATCTGTGGCAGAAAGAACTAGTAGAAAATGGGCAACTACAGGCATAAATATATCTGTAGAACAGGTCTTTTGGTTTGGAAGGTGTGCACATGCCGAAGTTACATGACTCATCTTTTACAGCGTGAATAAGGTGTAAAACCGAAATATTGTGTATTCTTGTGTTCGTCATATATGTTCTTCACCCGTCACTGCCTTTAACTTTGGTGAGTGATGGGTCATTTTCATTTTCCTTGTAATTTATATTGCCTAAAGCCATTTCCTTTTTCCTTACTTTAATTACTAGTATTAGTACAGTAATGCAAGCATACTATCCTCATTTCCACTCACTGATAAAATATATGGAATCAGGTGTAACTCATCACAAAGGATTGATATATTTAGGATGCAGGAAAGAGCAGTGAGAACTATATGTAACCTAAAACGATTGGAATCGTGTAGAACACATTTCATAAACCTTGCCATTCTAAATGTTCCATGTCTGTACATCTATAAAATAATTCTTTTCACGAGAGGATATCTCCTAAGAAACATCAAACTAATAAAAAAAATGATATGGTACATAATTACTTCACTAGAGGACACTCAGACATCCACAAAACGTTTTGAAGGACTACTACATATCAAAAAAGGATTTTAAATTCAGGAATTGCACTCTACAATAAAATACCAAAAGAAGTAAAAAATGCTTTCTGTAGCTCGTTTAAAATAAAACTAAAGGCATTTCTAATGAGGCACATTTTTTACTCTATTAGTAAATATATGGACACACAAAAATGTGTTTTAGGATTTCTAAAATTTTATTTTCATCTAGCATTGCATTATTAAATTCTCTTCATCTGTACTTGTTTTGTCAGTAATCTGTACAAATCTCATCATCTCATAATTATATATAACATCTAATGATCAATATGACTTATCCAATGTCAAATGTGCACCTGTAGTATAAATTGACTAAATAGATAATAAATACTTTATCTTCTCTTATTTTTAGACAGAATGAGCCATAAAATGATGATAAATAGGGTGAAAACTATTTCAGTAGATGGGAAAGTGATTTGCTGGGCAGAAGAATTTGTAAAAAAGTAGAAAGTAAAACGTTAGGGTAGGAAATGCAGTATAAAAAGAAATGGAAGTAAAAATGGGAGTGCCACAGGATAGTGTATTAGGACCATTTCTGTTCATTATTCTAATGAATGAATATGTTGATGGTTTACTATCATAAATTAAATTATTTGCAGATGAAATAATGCTACATAAAAGGATAAAAACGGTAGAGGACTGTGAACAGCAGCAGGGTGATCTGGCTAGGATATCTAGCTGGGCTGGTAAACAGGGTTGAAGATAAATACTAGCAAGAGACAGTTTATTAGATACAGAGATAAAGAACTAAAGATTAATTATGATTATAAGGTGTGGAAAGAATTGCTTGTTGAAGATTTGAAATGTAAATATCTTGGCATTACATTTGATAACAAACCTAACTGGGCAGGACACATTGGACAGGTAGTAGGAAAATGCTTTCTGCACTTGTTGGAAAGAGTGATGAGGGGATGTAGGAGAGAAGTAAAGGAATTGGGTTACAAAACTATGGTCAGACCGTTGCATTAATATGACAGTATAGTATAGGGCCCACATTTTGAGTATCAAATACAGGAGTTGGAGAGAGTGCAAACAGGGCTGCTAGATTTGATTCTGGATCTTACTGCAGATTTCAATCAGTAAGAGATATGATAAAAGAGCTGGAATGGGATTCATTGGAAGACAGTAGGAGGGTGAAGATGGTTATGGGAGTATATAAGGCATATACTGATGATGAGGCATGCAAAGATATTGATGTATTTGTATTTGTATTTATTGGTCCCTTCGCATCATACTTAGTACAAAGTACAAATGATACGGGATAGGTCAAAAATAATCTGTATGCAGACAGAGACACACACAAACACACACAACACATATTCTCTCACACTTTATCCTTTCTATGATTAACTATAAGATGACATAAGTGTACAAATTGGATAAAGACAAAACATTTATTATTATAAATAAACAATTAATACATTATTTATATCATTTCCCTCTTTTTATTAATGAAACCACTATGACCTAAGACTAACTTTTGGTTAGCAAATATTCATCAATACTGTAGAAGCAGTGGTCGAGCAAGTACTCCTTCAGTTGTGATGTGAATTTAGTATTTTGTCTTACAGACTTCATCCTTTGGGGTAGTTTATTAAACAATCTGATTCCCATATGAAGTGGCCCTTTCTGACATAAGGTAGTATTTGTTTGTGGTCTATGAAAGTCCAGTATCTGTCTAGTATTATATGTGTGTATATCATTGTGTTTGAAGTGTATACCCACAAGCTTCTATAATTTTTTTTGATGAATTTTATGGTTTCCAGTATATATAAACAGGGCTGTGGTAGAATTTGCAACTTTCTAAATAAAAGTTTACATGAGGTTCTACTTTGTACCCCTTCAATAATTCTGATAATTTTTTTCTGCATTTTGAAGCATTTGATACTTGGTGGGGAGTTTCCGTAGAATATGATACCATACCTTAGTAATGAGTGCACATATCCAAGATAAATGTTCCTAATTGTTTCAATAGATATGCAATCAGTTAATACTCTCATCATGTAGCAGATAGTATTTAGTTTTTTACAAAGGTGTTCAATGTAAGAATTAAAAGCAATGCATTGAAGGGAAAAGGTGACCTGACCACAAGCTGGCATTCGAGTTTTGTCTCAAGGATGTAGGAAGATTCTATTTTTTTAGGTAAGTATGTTAGGGGTTGGAATAAGTTACGAAGAGAAATGATGACTAATTTACCAAAAACGTTGAAAGAATTTAAAGGTGAAATTTGTAGAGTGCAAATGTAGGTAGGCGCAGGAAAAGGGGGAAGATGGGTGTGTAGGGAAATTGCCACCGGAGTGTGTGCTCCATTGCCGTTTAATTAAATTCTTTCAAGTTTGATATAGATAACCTCTCGTATATGTATCAAACATAACGAGGTTGTTGGCAGGTTACCCAAGGAAGCCATTAACCCGGGATCGCTCGCGCGTGAGAAAAAATCTAACATTGATGATTTTACAGAAATATAACAATATATTTCAAAGATATTGAAGTGTTGATCTAGCAATGCTTTCTTTAACATCTCTACCTTCATTCCACGCGTCTTTCGTCGCTCTAATTACAAGTAAATCCTGCTGGTAGCGGCTTTGTTTGAAGCGGTGTGTATTGTTAGATTATTTCTCACACGGGTGTTCTCGCGTAACAATGCCTTGTGCATTCGTGAAACACCACCTTGCTTCTCTTTTAGTCGTTTTCTCTATGTTAGTGACGTGCGATTAGGCTAATTTCTTCTCCTGGACGTATTCTGCATGTATTACGTGGTTTATAAAAAAGGTATACTTATTGGGCTTTATATATTGAATGAAGCAGTTCTGTATACCAAGTACATGACATACTATGTCAGATGCGAAAATAAATAAAATTTTACAGGAAAACGTCATGATATTGATGTGGTTAGAGGAACCACTGGACGAATATATCCACGTAGAAGCAGTGGCGGCCCTAGCAAGTTTTTCAGGTGGTGCGAGATCTCATTGTGGCGCCCCAAATGTGCAATCGCTTATTCGTGGTTAAGATGTCCATATAGACAGACTAACATACATTTTTTACATCCTACTATTATACTGTACATGTAAATGTTTGTATGCTTGGATGTTTTTACCGTTTCATGTCGAAACGGCTTAGGACAAAATTTGGAATAATGTATCCGCTATATACTTTTATCCTGATCGAAAAAGTAGTTCCCGTAGGATTTAAATACGAATACGTGTATAAATGCGTTATGAACTCCACTCGCGCAAATCCGCTGGCAGAATATATTAATATTACGTCAAATTGTAGGTGTCATACATTCAATACCACTCCTTTTACTCTGTAGAATAATATTTGAAATGTATGGATTAATTTAATGTAAATAATGTAATTTAAATGTAAATCATATTTTATAATTAACGTGTCTCATATCATTATGTATAAAGTACATGTGTATGATTTAGAGGACAAATAAAATACTACTACTACTAATAATAATAACTCAAACCTCAGAAAGATTAATATAGGACAACAGCGGTATGAATGGGAAACAGCATCGGTATGAATGGGAAACTACAGCTGTAGAAAGGAACACTATATGTTTGAAACGTTCATTTAAGCTACTATGGCGTACAGAAAGCTCACATCAAGTATACGCCATTTTCACATAGTTTTTAATAATTTTTTTAATCAAACAAATGAGGAATTGTTTAGATAATGAGTAAGATCGCCGGTACATAATTGACCTGATGATGGCTGCTGAGCTAGTTGGCGGAAGCTTGTCGCTTTTTAATAAAATCCGGCTGCAAACCCGAGAAGATTTGTTGTCATTTATTCGCCGGGAAAGCCTACACTCACAAATCCGGTATTCTTTCTCAAATTCCGAGTTGTTTTCCAGTAATTGTGAAGCGTTTTGTAAATCCACTTACAGACTGCTTAGCCTTGTTTAGAATGTTTACTTGAAACAATGAACTATAACAAGTCACCATTGTAACTATGAACTCAAATTGCTGCATGATCTGACCATGGACAAGGCCTCTGTTGCTGCAACTGAATAATTCGTTTCCAGAAGGACGTCATGAACTGAAGAGTAGTGATGAACTGCAGCGAAGCTAGAAACTAAATTCTCAAAACAACTTTCATAAATTTTGCTGGCGATAGTCCTTCTACGTGCTTGGATACCACTTCCCATCGCTTTGTTGATCGAGAGAATAGAACAAATATTTTTAAAAGAAATCTGGACAAAGAAACCGATTTAACTGATGTTTTGGCGGAACCTGCTATTACCAAATTTAATGACAGCTACATAGATTAAAAAATGCTCAAAGATATTGGTTCAGAATTCTGCTTTGGACACCTTTGTTTCTTACTTTTTTTTTTGTAACAGTTTAACGTCCCTTTTTAACAACGTGGTCTTTAGAGACGGGAAAGGATGGGGGCAAGGAATGGGAAGGAATTCGGCCATGGCCTTTTGAAGGAAGCATCCCGGCATTCACCTGGAGTGATTTGGGGAAACCATGGAAAACCCAAATCTGGATGCCCGGACGGGGATTCGAACCGCCGTCCTCCCGAATGCGAGGCCAGAACGCTATCCGTTACACCACCACGCTCGGTTTTGTTTCTTACTACCATACTGGATCTATTATCATATCTTTGGCCTCGACAATCGTACATACCAAAATCGAACTTTTGCAAAGTATCCTCGATACACAGGCCAGTGAGTCCAGCTCCCGAAGAGTCACTTTCGGCTTTTAAAAGCAACGAAACACTCACGTAATTGGGCTTCATCTTCATTAATGTCAACAAAAACAATGTTAAAGATAATTGTTTGACGCGACTGACATCAAGAGTTCAATTCAGTGTAATGGAAAAGTGTGTGGATGATTTATCCATAGTCAAATTTTTATTACGAACTTCTTTCGTTTTCAATATGTTTGGCAAAATAATAGACATTAGTCTTCTTATTAATAATACGTCGGAGATGCTCCATCATCACAGGGTCATATTTTCCCAGCAGTTGCAATGTACATACTTTGACAATAAATTTGGCCGCCCCTGAAAAATTCTATCACTCTTATTTTGCACAATCTGACATCAATGTCATCCTAAGAAACAGTAACGCAATGCTGGCTTACTGTTACTGTTTCAGCGGCGGCCAAATTTATTGTCAAAGTGTGTACAGTACCAAGGAAGTTACCATTATAAAAAGTATTTAGTGTTTCAAATCCAAAGCTTCCTCTGAACAAGAAATTATTGCATTTAAAACGAACACACTCACTTGCAACCCATCGTCATTTTTCGCCTTCAGTTTGTATTTATAAATACTTGTCTTTTACACAGAAGTTCTTTAATCGAATAAACGCTTCTATCCAACTGAGCATGGTGCGCTGGTGATTTGAAGAAGTTTCATGAGTTTTGAGACGCTGTGATAAGTAGCTCCAGTCATCAAATCCTTCTTTGCCCAAATAAGAGTGAGACGTTCTGTTGAATAAACAACAGAAAGAACAATATACAGGGTGATAATAATTAAAGTTTAACTTTCAAAACGCTCTAAAAACGGAACCACTGATTAGAATGACATCAAAATTGAACGGCGTATTATTGAAGAAGGAGGAAAGAACATGAAACAAAAAACAAAAAAAGTTCAAAATTTTAGCTGTAAGCATCAGAATTTCGTCTACAAATGACAAATCGTAAAACATATCCCGTCAGATGGAAATGGGCTTCGTCTGTCCACAGAATTTTCCACGGCCAATCCTTGTCCACTTCCATGAGAGCAAGAAATTCCAAAGCAAAATCCTCTCTTGCTGGCAGGTCGGAAGGAAACAACTCCTGCACATGGCAAATTTTGTATGGATAGCAGGATGTTTCATGGAATGTTATGCACCGTGCTCACAGGCCTGTCCAATGTTCGGGCAATTGTCCGTGCACTGTATGGTTGTACACCACCGCTCGACGCCTCCTGAACTGCTGTAGCCACTTCTTCAACTGCCGCCGAATCATATCTTTTCCTTCCTCTACCAGACTGCACATCAAACGAACCTGAATTTTCGAATTTTTTCATCATTTTCACCAGACCCATAACAGTCATCGGTCCAACGCCTTTTTTCATACCCTTGAGGGTCCTGAACTTCCGCAGAGCTACTGGTACACAATCACCGTTCATGTTCTTTCAGTGGTTCGTTTTTTACAGCATTTTGAAACTTAAACTGTAATTATAATCACGCCGTACGTTATTTGCAGATTTAAAGTAAACAAATCATCTTCTTTTATAAGTTTTCAATCTGGCATTACTCTTTGAAAATGCGTATTCGAAAAATGGTGTCGATGGTTTTTTAATATTTTATTTTTCCGTTGCTCCAATTATTATTTCATCTTGGCTGCAGAATCAAAGAGAGACCATTTTGAAATATCATCATAAATTGTACTTTGAACAGGCGACGGTGGTGGTATGTCTGATACAAACTATTCTGTAATATTTTGAACAGCAGACGACGTTACAGTCATTGATAAATCTTCTCGCACATGCTGCTCTTTATCATGAGCCTCGTCTGAATAACTTCCATTAAAAGTTTTCTTCCGCCGCATGTTGAACTGGTTCTGGTGACGACGATTCAGATGACTTCTCAACTCTAAAAAAATTTGCAAGCAATTTTGAAGACTTCTCTGTTTTGGCTTGGTTTTGTTTTCTTTTTAAGCACTTTTTTAGGTAGCGTCATATCTTGTCTGTAAAGGCACATTATGCTTTGTAAATATTTCCAATATAAACGTTTGCTTCAATCTACTTGGGTATCATATGGCAGAAATAGATAAGTAGGTTGAATATCTCCCCGAGGAAACTCGAGCCACAACTCGAGGCTACGCGATTCTATGACGACATACGGCTATGCATCAAGCTGAAGCTCTTATGATTATAAACTCTTCTGGATAACAGTGTTTTAAAATAATATGTGAACTGCAAGCAATTTATTTTTCATTTTTTTGCGTAGACGATCTCCCGCTGCATTTTCGGCGCCCCCCATATAACGGCGCCCGGTGCGGCCGCACCGCTCGCACCGCCCTAGGGCCGCCCCTGCGTAGAAGGCTTGTCTTCAGATACCGATGCACAGTCTGAACATGAAGAGATAGACACAACAACAGATCAGTCTGGCAGCGTTTCAGAAATTGCGTCTGCTGTAGCTCTGACTTCTACAAATCGTGGTATGTATCTAGGTAGGGATGGGAAAACAAAATGGTTCAAGCACAAAGCCCCTCCATCAAAAACAGCTCGTCACAATATTGTGACACAGCTTCCAGGTGTATAAGGGGAAGCAAAAAATTCGAATTTAGAACTAAAGCAAGATGTATGTTTCATTTGATGTTTATATGTAGTTATAATGTGTTGGTAATAATAAAGAAGTAATTCTCTTGATAATTGTATCTCTGTATGGATCCTACAGCTAAAAACGTAAAAAAACATCTTTGTTAGAAAAAATCTAACACTGCAGTTATCGCGCGAAAACAATAGGCGCGAGTGATCCCGGGTTAACGGGTGCAGAGTATCCTTCGACCACTTATCCCTTGACATTTATTCGTGGTTTGGCAATTGAAATATTAACAGACGTATATATCTACTATTACCAGAAGCCGTTTTCAGCATGGCAATTTTACAAGCCATTTAAATCCAGTAGGACTTCAATATTGCAAACCCGGCAGCAGTGGCGGATCTAGGATTTTTCCGAACCGGGGCAAAAGCTTCACTCTGGCGCCCCCCCCCCCCCCCAAAGAAAACACCACACTCAGTTGGGTACTAATAAACTAACGTGATAAAAAATACAAAAGACATAATAGGAAATGAGTTCTTTTATTGCTTGCATTATATATAATACACACAATCAGAATACATAACGCACGAGCTTTCGTTTCCGCGAAAGAGTCTATAACTTCATCAAAATTCGTCTCATAAGCTGTTCTATTTTCGATTGATGAGATCGCAAGGCTAGAAAGACGTGTCTGGCTTATTGTTGATCGCAGGCAGATTTTTATGATTTTTTGTTTACTAAAACTCCGCTCGCAGCTTGCAAACGTCGTTGGTAATGTACAGTATATTCTCAGAGCTATACAAATATTAGGAAAGGCTTCCTGTAAGTCATTTTTACACATGAGTTGCAACAAATGGAATTGACTAGTTGTTTCATAGATTGCAATTAAAAATGGATCTTGTTGTTTAAACATGACAAGTTATTGGCTGAAATCAATTGCGTTTAAGTCCTTGGAGTATCTGCTTGATAGAACGGCTCCAAATTTTTGGAGATCTTCTGTGGACAAATTTACTAACGTGTGGCCACCAAGGAAGGCAAAGTTTTCATTTAGTTTTATTGCACTTTCTACCCTTATTCCTATTTTTTAAAATTCTGTCAAATACAACTTTTATATCTTTGGAAAACAGCTGTGTGGCGTCTAATGCTCTTGATTCGTCCTCGCAGATTTCGTCGTGTTGCCGCTTTCGCTTGGAAATTCGTTTACTATTGAGTATCAGAACGATTCCAAATTTTGGTGCTACAGGTGTAGCTTCTTTGATCCAATATTCTATCGGCTTTAGTCTCATTTCTTACAATATCTTAATAAGCCCTTTCATTAGTGACACAGAACGCGAAAGGATTATGTCCTCCATGGGCGCCGGGAGGGGGGTGCAAGGGGGTGCACTTCCACATTTACTCTATTAATTTCTCGAAGAAGGTTAGCTTAAATTGTTAATTTGAGGATAAATTTAAAATCCAATACATCATGTAAGAGATGAGCGGATTCATACTTAGACTCTGCAGCCAGAGAAGATTCTTCAATTTCCTCCAGTGCTTTGACAACTTCAGGTAAATTATTCAACAGGGCAAGGTGTTTGGCCTACCATCTTGTCTGGCTACTACCTTTTAAGTTGGTTTTTTGTACATTTTTTTAATTATTTCCTACCGTGTAGTGGATCCAACGAAGAAGCAATAAAGTTTTTGTACAAGTCCAAGTAGACTCGTCCTGGATAAGACTGAAAGCGAGAATAAGCTAGTAATCCAAAGTTTCTAAAAACAATTAATATTTCAACTACCATAAAAAATCTGGTATTTTCTGGATATGGCTGCTTAACAGCCCTAAATACATTTTCGGAGAGCGACGTTTGACAAGTGCTTTATTGTAGGTATATGTCTTGAGAAACAGCAGTATATGCTAATAACAATTAATAGGTTTGGTTCATAACATTTACAGAGGTAAGAAATAAGGCCCATATAAGTTAATGGTCAGATTTTTTTGACATTTTACAGGTCCTCGGATTGACAAAGGATGAAAAACGCTGAGATATTTGATAACGATAGATTCTTCCCTACCTGTTAATGGTTCGTTTCCAGTCATAAATATTTAAACTCCTTCAACACAAAAGTAGATATTAAAACAAAACTGGGCTAATCACTCCAACGCAGCTGCAAGAAAGCGAACGTCAGATGGCAAAATTTATAAATCCAAGAATATCGGGAGTATCCGCTAACAATGACGGAATGAATTCCATTCCGTGAATAGAGCTTTGTTTTAAGACCGCTCTGTCACAGAACAACGAATTTTCCGTCCTTTCAAGTTGCCGCCGCGGTCAGTGTACCACGGCGCTTTACATAAAAAAAGGGTCAGCAGCACATGAACATTTCGTCCTGGCGCTTATAAAAAGATGCCACCAACACATGATTTTGGCGCCCCCCTGAAGTTGTCGCCCGGGGCAAGAGCCCCGGTTTGCCCCCCCCTTAGATCCGGCACTGCCCGGCAGTGGGCAATATTAATAGTGTCGTTCTATCCTACAAGAAGTACAGGTCAAAAGTCTATGAACCTTTCCCTTGAAATGTTACTATCTTGCTCTCCACTAACAAACTACATTTGCAGAACTTTAATCTCAAAAAGAAAATACTATTATTATGCTAAATTCTGCATTATAAATGGCTTATGTTCCTTTTTGTTTCATATCTGCTGGTGAACTGCGAAAATAATATAATATTGTAACTGGTGATTTTACCTCTTTCAATGATAGAAACTGTACACAGAAACAGTTTTGAGAGTGGCTGTATTGCTAATAAGGTCTTAATATCATAAACAAATTTTAAAAATTATTCATTTTGTCTCTGGTCTAAACTTCTGTAACTATGCTGGTAACTACGTGTCTCTGGTCGATGAACACGTCAGTGTTTGTGACGTGAAGGGCCACATGGATTGTTTATATTGTGATTTCCGTACTCGAGAGTCTGTTTTATTTTATTTTACCTGTAGGAAGTAAATTTTTTTTAAAAAAAATAGGTGAATTATAATTTTTGAAGATGCATTCTGTTCTTGTGAGAGGAAATAACATTCTCGCTTACACGTTAAGTGTCTTAGCGGCACTAACATTTTGCTGCTTCATTTCAACAGTATTTATTGATTACCGCACGAAAGCTTCAGTAAACACGGTAGCAGTTTTAGTGTGAGTATGTCTGTAGGTTTTAGATTTTTCCAGTCAACGTGATCCTTGAATTGATTTAAGTGATTTTGTGTACTTGCGTTCACGGTTTGTTGTGTTTTGCAGGAAAAAACATCCCAGTGACAATGCAAGACGAGAGTTAAATGATCTTGGAGTTCTGACATTTGACCTCCAAACAGATATCCTTTGATTAAATTGAGTGGTATATTAACGCTGTAAATTTTATAGGGTTATGAAGCTGAAAAAATAATTTTCAGAGTTAGCTTGTATGTGATTAATGGACATTCGGAATAGCGTTGCAGGTACTATTACTTGGAATCTAAATTTTGGGAGTAGTTTACAACGTGATACAGGTCGTCGCTATCATGGCTCTCATGAAATTACTAATACTCGAATTCCTCGTTCCTTATTCTATAACTGGAACATTCTGGTACAGGCTGTATTCCAATTGAACCTCAATCTTGACTAATATTGGCTCGGTGGTAGCACAATCACTGGGACTCATCAAAGAATTGTCGTTTTGGCCTGAAAATTGTTGCACACGTTCCTTTGGTGATATTATTTAATATATGGTACTCTTAGAGCTGTAAACTTTATCCATCTTCACAAACTACACTCGAAAAGTGCCGTAACGCAAGGTGGCGAGTGACTTGGAGAAGGCATATAGCAATGTGTAACGATAATGCTATCATTCCTTCGAGTATATTAATTTGTAATATGTTTACGTTAAACCCATCAAGATAGTGTAGGCCTATAACGAACCAAATTCACACAAATAATAATAATAATTAAAAAAACTGCTGTTAACATTACACACTAAGTGATGAGAGGAAGCCATTTGGGGATTACTGGAGATCGCGATTCCGCCACGAGTTGGCATCATAATACTTCAGTGGTCAAAAGCAAGACTCCGCTATAAATTCTTCCCCAAGTACATTTAAAGGTTTCATGCTGGTCCAGGCTGTATTACAACATAATTTGTAATAAAAAATAATGGTCCAGGCTGTATTACAACGGATTACTGCTTGAGAATTATACGTCTTGCGACTGACTACAGCAGAATTCCAACGATATTCCTGTATGTTGTTGTAGCGGAATCGCGATCTCCAGTAGACCCGCCATTTGTTATCATATGTGACTTCCAGTGATACGAATATTATGTGCAACAAAATGCATCAATAACCAACAGCGATGAAAACTAAACCAACTTTATTATAAAAACAAAATTTAAATTCCATTATGTTACGAAAGGAAGCATCTGTCCATTTCGCTCCAGATTACATTCCAACCTATCCACAGACACCACTAATGATTCTACATGAAACTCATGATAACTTAAATATTTAATCAATCCAAATTTACTAAGGTATAATGCTTTAAAAACAAGAACCGAATGCAATATTTGTACAGGCTGCATTTCAACTATAAAAACTAAATTCTTTCGACCTAATGCTGAAAGAAGGATATTGTCGCACTTTCAACCTAAACATAAGCTACGTTAATATTGCTGCAACCTACTTTGATAAATGTCGTACAATATAAACATCTCGGACATAACAACATGCCGGATATGTTCCTTAACAATGTAATACCTATTATCGTTGGATGTCACATATGTGTACATAAATGAGGCAACAAGAATTTGCTTATGGTTCTAAGTTGTTGTTTTTTTGGGATTACTGGAGATCGCGATTCCGCCAGGAGTTGTCATCATAATACTGCAGTGGTCAAACTCAAGACTCCACTATAAATTCTTCCCTAAGTACATTTAACGGTTTCATACTGGTCCAGGCTGTATTACAACCTAATTTGTGCTTGAAAATAATGGTCCAGGCTGTATTACAATGGAATTACTGCTTGATAATAATACGTCTTGCGACTGACTACATCAGTATTCCAACGATATTACTATATGTTGTTGTAGCGGAATCGCGATCTCCAGTAGACCCGCCATTTGTTATCATATGTGACTTCCAGTGATACGAATATTATGTGCAACAAAATGCATCAATAACCAACAGCGATGAAAACTAAACCAACTTTATTATAAAAACAAAATTTAAATTCCATTATGTTACGAAAGGAAGCATCTGTCCATTTCGCTCCAGATTACATTCCAACCTATCCACAGACACCACTAATGATTCTACATGAAACTCATGATAACTTAAATATTTAATCAATCCAAATTTACTAAGGTATAATGCTTTAAAAACAAGAACCGAATGCAATATTTGTACAGGCTGCATTTCAACTATAAAAACTAAATTCTTTCGACCTAATGCTGAAAGAAGGATATTGTCGCACTTTCAACCTAAACATAAGCTACGTTAATATTGCTGCAACCTACTTTGATAAATGTCGTACAATATAAACATCTCGGACATAACAACATGCCGGATATGTTCCTTAACAATGTAATACCTATTATCGTTGGATGTCACATATGTGTACATAAATGAGGCAACAAGAATTTGCTTATGGTTCTAAGTTGTTGTTTTTTTGGGATTACTGGAGATCGCGATTCCGCCAGGAGTTGTCATCATAATACTGCAGTGGTCAAACTCAAGACTCCACTATAAATTCTTCCCTAAGTACATTTAACGGTTTCATACTGGTCCAGGCTGTATTACAACCTAATTTGTGCTTGAAAATAATGGTCCAGGCTGTATTACAATGGAATTACTGCTTGATCATAATACGTCTTGCGACTGACTACATCAGTATTCCAACGATATTACTATATGTTGTTTTAGCGGAATCGCGATCTCCAGTAGACCTTTTTTTTTTGCAGTGTGTAGTTTTTTCCATATTTATTCTTTTGATAGCAATATCATTCACAGAATGTGTGTATGATCATTATACTTCACTATAACGCTACTCCCAGTCACTCATAGTATAGTGTTAAGGCACTTTTTGAGTGAAGTTTTTGACGTATCTAGATATTTTACAGCTGTAAGAGCAACATGTATTAAATAGTATTGCCAAACAAACATGTGCAACAGTTTACAGACCGAAACAACAATTCCCAGTGATTGCGCTAGAGCCCAGTCCACATCAGCTGTCGTAAAATGGTCAGGAACTATTCTGAAAGATAGCCACAACATATCCGGCATGTTATGTCCAAGATGTAAAATTCTACAGCATTTATCAAAGTAGGTTGTGGCAGTATTAACGTAGCTTATGTTTAGGTTGAAAGGGCGGCAGTATCCTTTTTTTCAGTATTAGGTCGAAAGAATTTAGTTTTTATAGTTGAAATGGAGCCTTTACCAAAATTGTGTTTGGTTCTTGTTGTTAAAGTAAAATACTCTAGCAAATTTCGATTTATTAAATATTTAAGTTATCATGAACCATTCATTAGTGGTGTCTGTGAATAGGTTGGAATGTAGCCTGGACCAAAATTGACAGATGCTTCCTATTGTTGCTTAATGGACTTAAAATTTTGTTTTCATAATAAAGTTGGTTTGTTTTTCGTCGTTGTTGGTCACAGATGCATGTGGTTGCACCTAATATTAGCATTGCTGGAAGTTGCATATCACAACAAATGGCGTGCTCCCATCACTTAGTATATAATGTTAACAGCAGTTTATCATTATTATTATTATTATTGCTTTGCGTGATGTTTGTGCATTATACACTATCTTGATGGGTGTAATAGAAACATATTACTAAATAACATACTCGAAGGAACGATAGTGTTATTTATAAATGTTTCTCGGGAAACAAACCGAGTGATGTTGTTATTAATGCACAATATTTCGGCGACTTTAATCTCCGTCGCCATCTTCAGGTGCAGTTGCAAGTCTTGAAGTCTGCCTTGAAGTCAGCCTTGAGCGTGTTGTTGTTACACATCTCTATATGCCTTCTCCCAGTCACCTTATGTTACGGCATTTTTTGAGTGGAATTTTATAGCTCTAAGAACAACATATATTAAATAATAACACCCAATGAACGTGTGCAACAGTTTTCAGACCAAAATGACAATCCTTGATGAGTCCCAGTGATTTCACTGTCACCGTGGACTGTGTACTCCAGAGACAAAATTTGATGGCAGTGTAGGTGCCTGTAATGAAAATGATATTCTTTAGCAGTTAGTTTATTTCAATAAAATAGAGATGAATTGTGTATTTTTTTATTATGGTAGGAATAGTGGAATATTTCGCAATTTATCTTAGGAGGTACTGTGTTTTTTCTTCGGTGGGGGGGATTTTAAAATTAAATTTAATGCTTAGCTATCTAAACGGTTGAAAACACTATTCACATTTAATAATGTGCAGTAGAACATGAAAATAGGGCATCCACAAAACCATGTGCCACAGTTACATTTTACAGAGGTCCAATTTCTAAATTTCTGTTTCACTTTCCTCTCTTTTTCTGCCAATCAGTATTTCCTCAAAAACTGCTGCAGAAATCCTTAGAAAAGTAAAGGTTATGGGTTCCTGTGGCTACTGCCACTTCCCTCAGGATTTGCGAAGGTAGAGCTCTACGTTCCAGTTACAAATTTTTCAGCAGTAGAAGGTATATGATGGGGTTTGCCTCATGCTATGGATATTCTTTTATGCTTGCGGAGTTCCCTCCACGATACTCATTAGAAAGCAGGCTGAGTGGGCCTGGGGAGCTGCCTTGCATGTTTAGCTTCGAATAAAAATCTTCAGCTTCATTGGGGATCAAATCCTGGTTGTTTGGGCCATACATGCTATATAGCCTGTCATGTGTGGCTGCCAAACTTATCATTGTTCTCATTTGCTTCATACGCTCATTTATCAGCATCATTTGTACATAGTAAATTTTTTTCTCCTTCTGTCCCATAGGTAGGTAATTCATCCTTACATATCTCAGCAAATACCAGACGTAAATTTTATCTCAGGCAGTTTAATCGCCCTGAAATATACTTCTCGCCTCCTCGCATCATCAAACTGAACAGTCAGTTCGGTCAGATAAATTCCCCCTTGTCATCAGTCTCTCGACTGGTTTGATGTAATACTCCATCTCTTCCTATCTTGCACTAACCTTTAATTCATTTCTTACTTTATGTGTACACTTAATTTTCAGCATCTTTTTACAGTGCCTTATTTCAAGTGCTTCACTTTTCCTTCTTTCTGCTATTCCTAAAGAGAATGCTTCGCTATCATAAAGTGCTGCTCTCCAAACAAAGAGTTACTAGCCGCTCAACTCGTCAAAAATGACTGCTGAAAGGAATGTTCCAGCAATTC
The DNA here is from genome assembly GCA_031002005.1 of Vandiemenella viatica. NCBI lineage: Eukaryota > Metazoa > Arthropoda > Insecta > Orthoptera > Morabidae > Vandiemenella > Vandiemenella viatica. The sequence continues at coordinate 10,444,971 of JARYHS010012519.1, forward strand.
ACTTCTTTGCAGTTACTTAAATAGGTAGAATTGTTGTTATATAATGCTTATAATCTTATTTTAATGATATTAAGAAATAAGGAAATGGCTTTTATTCAATATAAATAACAAAGGATAGGGAAAATTACTCATAACTCACCAAAGTTGAAGGCAATGATGAGTGAAACACGTATGAGACAAATAAAAACATATACAATATTTCAGTTTTACACCTTATTCATGTGCTAGGCACCAAGTCATATGGTTCGGGAGGGGTGCCCATGCCGAAGTTTACCACCGAGTCATTTTCCGTACAAATAGCTTTCACGAGCCACGTTACAACTTCTTGAGCCCGTTGACCATACTAAACCACCAACAATCAACCATAGTCCAGTCCTGTTCACACAATACTACCCAGGCCTCGAATAAATTAACAGAATTTTTCAGCAGGGTTATGATTTCCTGCAACCTGCCTAGATAGGAGATCCATTCTTCCCAAAACCCTCCCAGAACTTGTTTCAGTAGGGCTCCTAACCTCAGTTTGCTCCCAGTCCCATCAGACAGCCCCAAGGCTCTTTTCCAATGCAGTAGACCCTGCTGCAAGATGTGCAACAAACATGTCTCCATAACCCCTGCCACTGGGGAGAACTTTCCCATCATAACAGGCTACCTCCCACGTAATATGCAACCACTGCCTGGCTTCCTGTATAGGCTTAACTACCAATCCATTAACCATAAGAATGAATGGTTGCTGACAGAAGATATTCACCCAGAATCCAATGCATCCAGTAGCTGTCCATCACACCTACAATGACACAAATACTATTTATTCTCATTTCACAGTCTGTGCTATCAGTCTTTCCAAACAGCAGCAGCTCAAGATAATACCCAGTCATTATTTCATTCCCCTCTCTCCATCACCTCCTTGCCTCCATCCCAACTGCCTAAACTGAACCACCGCTAACCAAACCTGATGTTTACTTCATAAATTCTTTGGTTTAATTTTTTATATATTAGGCGAGGAGGTTGGCCGGTTCCTTCTGATTCATCAACTGCACTCAAACTACTACTGAATGATTGACTGCTGAATTCTTGGCTGCTCTATCGGTCTATATACCCTTCGGGGTACCTCAGAGCATCACCACATTCAATAACAAGTAATTTGGTGATGGGAACCGGCACCGCCTTAATTAGCTTCGAATGCACCCTCCAACTGATGAGGCACCAATGACCATATAAGGTACGGTTACTCGCTCACCGCCTTAATTAGCTTCGAATGCACCTTCCAACTGATGAGGCACCAATGACCATATAAGGTACGGTTACTCGCTCAATCCTGTACTTGCTATTAATTTCAGTCTCAGACATGGCTTGTTCAAAACAGTTCCAACTTCACGTGAAAAATTAACAACAGATTTCTATGGGGTTTTCACATTTTGAAAGCTTATGATGAAACACAAAATCTGTGGTACATGTTATCTGTTTTATCTTACTACAGGAAAAAATTAAAATCTATTCTCAGAATGCTGAATCATTTGTTTGCATTTATAAGCTTTCGGCTGACGTGCTGCTGTCTTTGTCAGAGGTACTAAATTTGTTTACTTGGCAATGAGTGCCAAGTGTCATAAAGTACTATGCCACTGTCTTTGTTGGAGTTGTTATTTTTCTTCAAAATTTCTGCTGCCTCATTCAAAATCCAAACCAAAGATTAAATACTCCATAAAACATAAACACTACAATAACCTTATACACTTCATAATATTTATGAAGTATTTTTATTTTTTATTTAAAATCGAATAATGTTAGCTGTAATTCTGGCCAAATGGATCGCAATAGAAAATCCAAATATCTGCTGAATGAACATTGATACAATCCACATTTATAATGCATAGCTGGACTCTTGATTTTTTTCTGGCATCATACAGAAACTTCTTAACAGATTTTGGTGCGGTTTTCACAGTTTGAAATATTAGTGTATGACTTAAAATGTGAGGTATGTCTCTTTACTGAGCGTGGTGGGTGAGCAGTTAACATTCTGGCCTCTCATTCAGGAGGATGCCGGTTTGAATCCCCGTCCGGGCATCCAGATTGGGTTTTCCATGGTTTCTCCAGATCACTCCAGGTGAATGCCGGATGCTTCCCTCAAAAGGCCATGGCCGAATTCCTTCCCGTTCCTTATCCCCAGTCCCATCCCGCCTCTATGACCTTAGCCATCGACGAGGCTTAAAAAAGTGAGAGATATGTCTCGTGCATCACCGCCTGCTGCTGGAGCTCAAAATTAATATTTTAACCCTTTTTACCTATAATCCAGCATAACTTAAAAACTACTCACAGATTTTTACACTATAAAATCAGGCTTAAAATATGTGATAGAGATCATCACACAATGTTTACTGGGGACAGAGAAGAACATGGAAATCTCATCGTAATTTTAACAAAGTAAAAATTCTGATACCATCTTACCCGGGGCGCACATTGAGCTGCGTGACGCAGTAGGGACAGGGCAGCACAGACTGGCAGTTACCCGCGCATATTAGAGCGCAGTTTCGTGCGGCAGTTTACAAAGCATTGTTGTGTTGTGCCAGAAACCGACAATAAAGCGTAACCAAAAACATGTCGATGCAAAAACTCGATTTTTGATTTCTGAATCAGATTGGGATGCCGAGCTTGGAAAATTGTTATTACTTTAACAGAAGCTGAGTTAGATAAAACTATGCAAAAGTGAGAATATGAAAAGAAGAAACTCTCATCTGGCTTTTGCAGTGACAAGAGAATTCTCAAAAGATAATTTCCGGATGACTCGAGCGGAGATTCACGGCATAATGTAACCTGTTATTTTCTCGACAAATCTCAAATATCTATTAGAACTGAAGAAAATCTCGCTGTATTTTCGTGGTTATTTATTTAATTATTTAGTGTTTGACGGTACATGACATTTATAAGAATGTTTCTCTCTTTTATTTCATGTTATAATTTTAAGAAAACTAAATAACAGAACATAAACACTTGAAACTAAAAAAGCAGTGTCAACAAATTAAGTGTTTCTCGGGGACTCTATTGAACGATGTAATACGAATAATAAGAAAACAAATAATGTAATCATAGCCTATATATTATCAATCTTTTTCGAAGTTTTATTAAAAGTGAATTAAGAAAAGAAAAGTGAAAATTGTAAGTGGACAGTTGTATGATAAATAAATGCTGAATTTACTCCCCACTTGTTGGGCTCATTGTCCAAATCTCTTGTTTAAATTTAATTTTTATGTATTTTTTTATACTGATATTGTGAATCGCAGGTTGGTTACGCACCAGATTAATCAATTTTTCTTATTCCATAGTTGAAAATGATTATAAGTAAAGCTAGATTATAAATAACGCAAGAAGTGTTACGGCAAAAACCGGCACGAGTGAGCTGCATGGCACAGTTTCTGTGTCTTGATCATAACGTCGCGCAGGCCACGTGCGGCGCAGTACTGCGCTGCCCTCCTCTGCGTCTCAATACGCGCTGTTCCGCCCCAAAACATAGAGACACAGAAACTGTGCTGCGCTGCGCCATGTCGACTGCGCGTCAATGTGTGCCCGGCCTTAAAGCCATCTATAAATATTGGGAAATAAGTTGTAAAGCCCATACAAGGCTCTATGAAATTCTAATGGCACATGAGGAAACTATGTCAATTAATCATAATTAACAGTTTGATGAAAAAATGCTTGAAAGCTTACTTGTTCTTGAAGGTATGATTTCAGACCACATGGCTACAAAGGAGAAATTATATTCATTGTTCCAACTGAAATGAATCTTTTTCAACTTTTCAAACTAAAGGTATGGTATGGTTAAATCTTCAACAATTTGTTCTGAGCCAAGTGAGGAGCTTAGAGGCTGAGGAAAATTTAATTGAAGTTGTGAATAAGTACTACCATAAAGAATCAGTTGTCCTGGTAATATAAGTACAGGGTTTATTCATAGTAGTTACACAGCCCTTCTTCTTTATCTCGAACAGCTTCCAAATGCTGTCCAGGTCTGCTGGGAACAAAAGCCTTTCTAGCATTTTCTGTCCATCCACCATACTACTGTCAGTCAATTTCCTCCTCTTTCTTCAACACATTTTTTAATACCTTTCATCCATCTGTCTCTCTTTCTTCCTTTGGGCCTCTTCCCATTTAGCTCCACGTCCAGCATCTTTCTTGGTAACTTTTTCTTTCCCATTCCCAGTAACCTGGATTTCTGTAATGTTAAAATGGTTCCTCCTTGTTTGTATCCCTGATTATCTCATTCCTTATTCTGTCCCTTCTCATTACTCCTCTAAAATTTAATTTCCATAGCTTATACTCCTCCTTTGTCCCTCTCCTTCATCACCCATGTTTCCTATCCATATATCAGAATTGGTACATAGTAGGATTTACAGATTGCTTCCTTACTCTTTTGCAGCACATCCCTACTCCATACTAAGCCTCTAATACTCTTAAAAATCTGACTGCACATCTTCCTCTTTCATTTATCTTCATCCTGTTTCCTCAGCTTTCTGGAATCCAGCTTCCCAAATATTTGAATCATCTCACTTTATTCAATTGCTTTCCTACAAGTGATTTGCCTATATCTGTCTTGTTTTTCTTTCTTGTTGTGATCACCACTTTTTCTTGCGGAGAACTCCATGCAGTATGATGCAACCACCCTCTCCCAAACATCCAGCTAATCTGCACTTCTCTTTCACCAAGCTAGTAGGTCTTCAGAAAATAACATTATTTTTATTCTTCTTTCCCCAATGCTTTGCACCACCTCCTCAATATTTCATGCATAGCCACTATTAATAAGAGGGATGAGAGTGCGCTTCCTTGTTTTAGTCTGATTTTCAAATGAAACCATCTGATCTTATCCATTCCCACTTTGACACAGCTCTTACTACTCTCGATACATGTCCTTCTATGTTTCCACTATATCCTTCTTTGCTGATTTTTCTCTCATTGCATCCCACATTCTGTTTCAGCTGAGGTTGTCATAAGCCTTTCAATGTCCAAAAAGGCCATCACCAGATCTTTGCCGTAAGCATATTGGCACTCTTGTGGCTGTCTTAGTGCAAATATGAGGTTGATGGTTGACCTTCCTTGTCTAAATCCACGTTGTTCTTCCCTTAGCTGCCTTTCAACCACACTTTTTATTCTGCTCTACAAAACTTTCCATTAAATCTTGGCACAGTGGCACATACCATGGTAGATTTGGCAGATAGTCCTGTCCCCTTTCTTGAATGTGGGTATTATAACCCCTTTCCTCCAGTCACCTGGAATTCTTCCCTCATTCCACTCAACCCACATCAACCTGTAGAGCCCCTTTATGCCCATTACTACAGCAGCTCATATCATCACTACTCTCACTTCATCTACTCTGGGCGCCTTACCTCCTTTCATTCTCTTTACAGCATCCTCCAATTCCTTCTATGTAATATCTTCTTTTTCCTCTTGTTCCTTCCTCTCTACCACCTGTTTCATTGCCAGGTCCTGAAGCATTTAATAGCTCCTCAAAATACTCCCTCCAGACTCCGTTTCTCTCTTCCTTACCCTCCACTAAGTTGCCATCCTTATCCTTTACACTATCTGCTTCAGTTCTACTCTTCCTGGCCTCGCATTTGGAAGGACGCCAGTTCAAATCCCCGTCCGGACATCCAGATTTGGGTTTTCCATGGTTTCCCGAATCACTCCAGGTGGATGTCGGGATGCTTCCTTCAAAAGGCTATGGTTGAATTCTTACTTGTTCCTTGTCCTAGTCCCATCCCACCTCTAATGACCTCGATGTTGATGAGGTGTAAAGTCAAAAGTAAAAAAATAAAATAAAAAGTCCACTCTTCCTCCTATTTTTTTTTTATTATTATTATTTTTATATAATGGTATGCAGCACCTTCTTACTTCCCTCACTATCCTCTAGAGCAGCTGTTCCCAACCATTATTGGTACATGACCCACTTTTAAGTTAAAAAAGTTTTCACGACTCACCTAATATGAGAATCTATCTAGTATCAGAATACGCTATTGACTATCCTATCCTACGAAAAGGCAAATTTTCGTACAAAGGATATACTATCAACAAAACAAGAAGTGATAATACATAAAACAACAAACATATTATAGACAGGGAGGCGGCTGCACAGATCATCACCTCATTAAGCTGACTGCTAAAATTCCACGCTTAGAAGTAACTCAAATCAGCATATTAAAATGCAACAAGTCTGCCAAATCTCCTTTTGCTGGAAACCACTCGCGGACCCGATTTTAGTGGTTGATTTGTAGGTTTATCATTATGTTTTACTGCAGCCAAATGTATGAAAATATGGAAGACTGGGAGCAGAAAAAACAATGGTAAACTTACCTGTCAACCACTAAAATTGGATTTGTAGGTTTTTTCCACCAAGATATGACTTGGCACATCAGTGGCATTTTAATTACCAAATCGAGTTTTAACTAATCCTGGAATTTCAGCCATCAACTCAAGGATAATTGGTAAGACACTGTGGTAGTTTGTCTATTTTGTTGGCCTGACACTGACCTTTCCATTGTAGATTTGGTCGAAAGATGATGTCGTTTTTTTTTTTTTTTTTTTTTGTTTTTTTTTTTTGAAACAATTCAAGAGGCTTACCTGTGTACTCAGGATGCTCGTTTGACAAATGGCTTTCAAGTTTTGATGGCTTCATGCTTTCATTAGACAAATTTTCACAACAAATCACACACTGAGGTATTGGCTCCTCTTCAGTACCCGAAAACACAAATCCGTATTTCAAATAATCCGTGTTATACTTTCACAGATACGTCTTTTGCTTTTTTGTGCTGCCTGCATTGTAATTACAAATACTTGGTTGTAGTTCAGTAACATTTTCAAACTTATTACTACTAGCCTAGGAGGTCGAAGTTTCCTCACCATTTGGATACTTTCTTTTATGGTATGATCCAGTCCTTAACCTACTCTCCATAGTCACATTAAATCTACTCTCAGTCAAAACAAAACATAAACAATAACTCACTCTCACGGGCAGAGAAAGACTATTTCAATCAAAGGCTTTGGTTTCAATTCAAGAATAAACAAGAAAATGACAATGAGAGAAGTAAAACTGTAGGTGGTATGTGCACGCATCTCTGCTCTAGAGGGGGGCGGGAGGGGAGGTGTTCAGAGTTGCCATAACGATTGCTGCTATAGCTCACAACGATTTTATTGGATAATACCGGCTGATTGTTTAAGAAAACTTTTTTTTCTCACAAAGTTTTAATTTAAGCTAATATCTTTCTTGATTATTGCACTTGTAAAATATCGTGTTATATTTTTTTTAAATAGATGAAATAAAAGATATACTTTTGTGGAAAAAATCTCGATTGTTCCGCGACCCACCAGTTGGTCGCAACACATAGGTATGGAACCTCTGCTCTAGAGCATTTCTGTCCATTTTTTGATCCGTTTCCTCTTTTCTTCTTGTGCCACTGTTTTCACTTCTTTCTTTTTTAAACCTGTACACTCTTTTGCTTTCCTCTGTTCTTCTTTGGAACAATTATCCGAAGGCTTTGTTCTGTAGCACAGCACCTTTTAACCTGTCATTCTACCCTGGTGTTTCCTTTCTTCTTTTTGTACCAGCTATCCTACTCCATACTGTTTCAGCTGTTTTTTCAGGGTTGTTTTAAAGCATTCCCTCTCCTCCCTAGGTATGTTCTGTGTAAGCTGCTTTTGCTACTGTCTCCTGCACTCATCGTCCTTCAGTTTCCACACTCTTATTCTTCTCTCCTGGTTGTCTTATGTCCTTGCTTCCTTTTTCTCTTTCAGGCTGGCTGTTAGGAGTTGGTAGTCACTATCGAAGGCTTCTGATGGAACTTCCATTCTGTAACATTAAAATAGCTGGATTGCTAATAGATCTGTGCAATGAGCAAAAAGTGAGCCTCTATTAAACTAAGAAATATGAAGGGTTTACTGATCGTATGCCATCCCCGGGCCAACTGACCACTGTCTCCCGTCTTGTAGGTCAGGCGAAATCCTCCACTTCCTTGCGCCGTTTCATCTTCAAACTGCTGACCGTACTTAGATATTTACAGCAAGCTGCCCAGTTCAGCCACAGTTTGAGGCAGGGATATGTATAAGATAGGAGAATAACCAGAATAGAAGTTCGCTGCAGTGTGGAAACGTGGAAAAACATTTAGAGAAATGAAATTTTTGGGCTCATATCCCTTCTTCAACAATAGTATCAGATTGCTGCCTGATGGAAGCTGGCAGCTAACTTACTTGCCATCCGAATGAATGGCCACATGCAAACACTGTATACCAGCAATTTTTCCCATTTGGCGCAAAATGTGTCAGTACCCACAAACTGAACAATTTCAATAACGGATTTACAACCAGAGCTATCCAGGTTTTCCTTAATCCCTCTCTAATCCTTCTCTAACTCCCAGATGGGAACTTTCTTACCAATGTATCCTGGACACTAGACATCCTCCTGGCCTCAATCCCCAATAATACCCATTAAGCAAACCCAGCACTTATTATTTATTTGGAAAGTGTAACTTTACAGGTACAGTAATCCACACATACTTAAGTGACTGAATTAGAAACTTGTTGAAAAAATGAAACTGTCACTATTTTTAATTTGTTTTCCTTTTAAATTTTTTCACATAAGACTAAAACACCTAATTTTTTTGTACATTCTAATTAATACTTCTTCTATCTGCTTCAATAATTTTCTTATCTTAATCCTGCTGCTGTCCAATTCATAGTCTCATACACTATGATAACTTCTCTGAAACTCGATTTGTGACTACCAGTGATAACCACTGCTGTATGTTGACCAGAGATACAGCCACTTGTTTAAATTGTGTAAGGTTCTTGGTGTTATGGAAAAGTTCATTGACTACTGCTGTACTTTAAATCTATAGGAAATTTATTACAATTTTTCTGTTTCTCTGCTATTGTATGTTGTTTCTGTTAGTGATCCGATGTTTTTGTGACCCTTTATGTTGTGTGGTTGACGCCATCATCTTTTTCCTGTTTAATTCTTGGCTCCAGCTAGAAGCTTGCTGGGCTTGCAGTAGTATTAACAGTTTTATTTTTTCACCTGTTTTTGAGTCATGTAAGTTGTATTATGAGCACTAGGCATTATTTTTGTATGTATAACTTTTTAAGTTTAAACTTTTGTAGCATTCACTTAGTTGAACGTAGCCTGACAAGTGGATGGTTAATAATCAGGCCTAACATTGAGAACATGTTGGTTCAAAATCCAGTCAGGCCATTCTGACTTTGATCCCTTTAAAACCCCGTCCCTGATCATGTTCGCTGTAATGGTATCAACGAGGCGTAGCCTTGGGGAAAGAGGAGGGCCTAAAAAAACTTTCAACAGTAAAGGCTATGTGTCAGCTCTGAAGTTTCTAGCTCTGTGTTTCATTTAATGGGTTTTTATTCCATGTTTTATAATTAATTGTATGTGTTTTTTTAATTAACATTCTTCTTAACAAATAATACATCTGTCTCACTTGTTCAACTGGAATGTAAAACAACTGTTTTTATACCTCACTGCTGAATACAAAACTGCAAACAATATACTTAATCAGGTAAGATAAATTTATTGTGTTTCTCATGTGGCTAAAGTAGAATTATGATTGGACTATTCCTCAAAAATTAACTTTTGAAGTTGCACATAATTGCATTTTGAATGTCGAACTGCAATTATTTGATCATTGGCACAAAAGGTTTGCTTCAAATCAAGAGTTTAGTACCTTGTTTGGTCAAATATTTCTTTGTTCTAAAAGTAGTGTGCATAGTTATAACATAAGCAATTAATTGTTATGTTGGCATGATAACAGTAACAAGTAAATTTCAGTAGCATTCAGATTGATTTGGTTTTGTATAATACTTTTTTTCCATAAAATATCTGTTTAGGAGATTTGTTTAATGTAATGGTTGTTTCAATTTTACAAATTTTTTTGTAATTATATTTTTAATTATATCCAATATGTTAATTTTCAACTCCGTCATTACAAATGTAATAATTAGCAGCTGCACACTTGTTTTTCTACATGATTCATTTTTTAAGAGTACAGTATTCCTTTTCCCCCATAAGATATGTTTCGGAAAGAACTGCAATTGGCCATAATGCTTTGGTCAGAAACTTGCAGGGTGAACTTTTCTTTGAATTAGTAATTACTTTTCATGATGAACTGCAGCAAACTGCACATACAAAGAGGGGTGGCGCAGAGAGAGACAGAAATAGGAAAGACACATGATATACGACATTGCCACATTTTCAGTAGGAGACTAGCAACGTTGGAAGAGGGAGAAATAGTTTAGTAATTGCGCTACTACTAATAATACTATATATAATATACTATGTCATCAGTATTCTACCCTAAGGCATGTTTTCACATGGCTGCTCTTTGTCTTCTGCCCTTCTCTTTAAGTCCATGTAGTTGCCGTTTTCTCTGACATTGTCTGTAATTTTGCACCTGCTTCTTCCTCTCTCTCTCCCCCCTAGTCCTTCCAAGGCGTCTTTTAGCAAGCACTGCCCTCTCAGTAAGTGTCCCATACAGTTCTTCTTTCTCTATTTGGTGCGCGAGCGGTTAGCACTCTGGCCTCACATTCAGGAGGATGCTGGTTCGAATCCCCGTCCGGGCATCCTGATTTGGGTTTTTCATGGTTTCCCCAAATCACTCCAGGCGAATGCCGAGATGCTTCCTTCAAAAAGGCCATGGCCGAATTTGTTCCCGTTCCTTGTCCCCAGTCCCATCCCGCCTCTAATGACCTCAACGTCATCAAGGCATAAAGCCATAAGTAAAAAAAAAAAATCTCTTTGATGGCTTGGAGTATTTTTCTCCTTTTATCAACCCTATCCAGTACTTCAACATTACTAATTTTCTCCACCCAGCTTATCCTCTCCATTCTATTCCACATCTCAAAAGCTTCTAACCATTTTTCATCTTATCACCTCTGTGTCCATGTCTTTGCCCCATAAAGAGCCACACTCAATACAAAACATTTGCCAAGTCTTTTTCCCAAACATTGTTTCAACTTTTATAGTCACTTCTGATTAAATGCTTCCTTCACTACGGCAATGCGAGTTTTTACCTCTTGGTGGCATCTCAATTCTTCAGTGATTGTACTTCCAAGATATTTGAATGATCTTACTTGGCTGATATCAGCTTGCTCTGACTTATCATTTATTAGTTTTTTTTTCCTTGCCCAATCACCATACTCTTACTTTTTGCTGTATTGATTTTCATTCCAAACTCTTCACAAGCTTCATTTAGATCTTTCAGTATTCTGTTTAGAGTTTGTTCGCTTTCTGTCAATAAGACCATATCACCAGCAAATTGTATGCACTCTATTCTCTCGCCACCAACACTGGAAGCAAGCAGCATTGGGAGAGGAATAAGACAAGGTTGTTACCTTTCCCCATTATTATTCAATTTATACTTGGAAGAACTTATTGAAAATTGAAAATATACTATATAATAATAATAATGTGTGTTTAGCGGCCCTTTATGTGCTAATACTATATGAGAGATAGGAATTTCAGAACATTTCATCCCCAGTAAACAATCATGTTCCAACTATTACAACAGTGAACAAATTCCAATAAACGAATACAAAGCATTTCAAAGATACTGTATGTATTTCATTGTTTAAATTAATGCTAATGTTAAGAAAAGGAACAAAGTGAAAGCACTCACAATAGAGATAAATACAATACATTTGTATCCTGATATGCCATCATGATTTATAACAAACTTACCACAGGCTTTTGGCATCTGTGATGTTTACCTGGTAGCATCAAAAGCATACTCCCACTTGCCCCTAATGAAGATTTACTCTCCTTAACTATTCGCTATACAGTTCTAAGACTAATATCACATGCTTCAGCAGTTCTCTCTTGAGCTTTGGCAACATCATAAATTGGCACTCAACCTTCTGCTTCGCACTTAAAATATTTATACAATTTAAAAACTTGCCTATGCAGAACCATACGCTTATGCTGCTCGTCTTCCGTTATTTAGTATAGGAATATTGCGATACTCACTGATTTAAAGCCGTCCACTTCAAAAAAACGTCGCATTCAACACTCAAATAAACACGACAGGCTCTGGATTGTTACTGAATCAGATTAACTACTGGCAGAGTGATGATGCTCATCATTCCTGCTGTGCACTATTTGTAGTGGAGAATAGGTACTTAAATTTTTTTTATTGTGTAATAAACAAAAGATGTATATAGTACATTGGGGAGAAAGGGACTACAAATTCAAGTATTTCAATCTTTGCTTGATGTTCAAAATACAGTCTATGAAACCATTAATAGTGACTAAAAGATAGCAGTCCTTAAAAAATTGTAAAATACTTCCCACTTCATCATAATCATTCTTTTTTTTTTTGCCACATCAGGTATTTAAATTCACTAATTCCCTGAACAAATGCCTTGAAAGTATAAATACCATTTACAGTTGAATCAACATATATAGTCACCTTACAGAAATGTTAAAAATTGAAAAGTTTTGCATTTGAGATAAACAGGGTGGACGTGAACTTATTAGGAACAAGCATTTTTAAATAGTCTAACAGTGAAGATTTTCGGAACTGGAATATCAAGCAACTAATTTTCCCATTAAGTAATATTCACATGTAAAAAATAAAAAATAAAATTTTTGAGAGATATATTTAAAGTATGAAGATAAATTGTTTTAAAGTCTTATATGTAAATTGGCGAGAACAAAGATTCTTTAAGAGAATTTGTGCCCGGTACAAGGACTGCAGGTCTGGTTTCCTTGCATGTTAAACCACCCTCACAATAGCAGAATTCTGTTTCAAATAGCTGGAAAAAAATTAAACTCTTCTGAATTGGGGTTACAGATCAGTGTGCCATGTTTGTGAGACATCCAGTTGCTGGGTTAATATTTATCAGTTAGCAAAACAACATACCAGATAATTATGCAATATAGTGTCAGATGTTTCTGAAATCTATTGCTATTAGTCCTCAGCATTTCACAAAATGGTGCAATACATTTTTACTTAGAATTACATTTAACATAATATGTCATAAGATACATACACATTTATACATATGTATATATACCGTTACGAATGGAAGGAAAGAACTGCCGTGAAGCAATATTTATGTGGACAGGACAGATAAAATACACCCAGCACTCACCAAACCTGAAGGGTCGAGGGCAGCAGCAACACAAGACAACACACAAACACAGAAAAAACAATATTTCGACTTAAAACCCGTTTTCAGGTTAACGAAAGTACATGGCTGAGCTTGCGCAATAGGGTGTCCCGTAGATGTATTATAACAAAATTTTTCAAGCTACATTATCGCAAGAGGTGTATCAAAATTTGCATAATTTAACACAGATTAGGAAAAAGGTAAAAAAACTAGAAATGCTTGTCATCTTAAGGGCTCTACCACTCTTTGAAGTTTTGTAAATTTTACATTTTTACAGACTTAAACCGTATGCCTAAAATAAGACAAAATCAAGTTTAAATGGTATTTTATTATTGAAATTAATGAAACAAAACACAAGAAACCAAAATAAATAAAATAGAGCTTATAATTAATGACAAAAACTTAGAATTTAAACTTATTTTTATGTCCAAAATTTGGCATTTCTGCTCGAGATTACAACTTGGTTCTAATAAAACCATCTATTGAAGTAGTGTCAGTTACCAGTTTCACACATCTTTCCACCGATTGTGTGTGACAAGAAAACTCAACAGTTTCCAAGCTCTTTTGCCATGATTTGAAGGTCCTCATTAGAAATATTTTGAAGAACTGGCGGTGCTGTAACCTGACACTCGTGCCACACGATAATTTCGGTGTAATCTTTAGCAGAGAAGTTAATTTTTGGTGGTTTAAATACCCTGCGTTTAATGCTACTTTCAGCTTCTCTCGCTTTTATTATTCTTCGCAATGCCAGCTCTCGAAAGTGGTCTCTATCATCAAACAACAAAATGACGAGTAGGTTTTCTGGGTGCGCAAAAAAAAAAAAAAAAAAAATTCTTTCGATCACAGAATCCACAACGAATAAGAACCAAATCAGAGCGTATACTTTAATCACGTAGTTGAGTAACATTTTCAAATGACTTTTTTTGCTGCCCTTATTGATTCTTCAATTCGTCTCTGCTGCTGTTTCATTACTCTAACCATTTCTTTCTTATCAACACCGCTTATAACCATTTTCCTGTCATTTCTTTGATCCAACAAGAAACTTCTCTCATTGATGAGAACTTTCTTAGGTTTCAAACACGAACAAGATTTGAACTGCATTTACAAGCATCAACGTCGAAAAGTTTCTCAGACGACTCTAAAAACACTTCACTTTGTTTTCAAAACTATAATTTCGTTTGATTTGGGGGTGTCTTTTCAAATTTAAGTACTTTTTGAAATAGGATTTCAGTGACTGAATAATTCGTACCTTAGTTATGATTGGAATCGAAGCTTTGGTCCAAATATTGGTGATCTTTTCAGAAACAATCGCATATATACCTTCATTGGATGGATCCTTTCCATTATGCTTCAATTTCAGGTCGTACTTGACAAATAAAATAAATTTAATGACGTCCCTTATAGTTGGTAGCTGCCGATCGTCAAGTTCTTTGTATGGTCCCAATATAGCACAACTAGTCTCACTACGTCTCGATCTCATTCTTTAAAAATCACAAAATCCACTTGTAACACTCTAACGATCGCAACTATACGTAAAACAATAAAAATGTGTTACTTTTAATGCTATAAAGCATTAAAATTACTTTGGCTACGAAGAAAACACTCGCGAGTCAGGTCAACAATGTTCTCGATACAAATTGAAACTTGAAGGTATTTGCAGGTTGAAACCTAACAAATTCAAAGTCACCGGTAACGTGTCATTGCATGCAAATCGAAACGTCTTGTATGTATTACACCTAAATAGAACAATAAAGTAAATATTTTTTTATATATAGTCCAGGAGCTGAAATTAATGATAGCGAAATACTACCATAAAAACATCAATTTTTAAAAATTTTGAAGATCGGTAGAACCCTAAAGACATAGTTTTATTTTATTTTCAAAGTCATTTTGGTAATCTACGACCAATTACGCAAATTTTAGGAGGTCTTGCGTTAGGGAAAACATAAAAAAATATTTTCGGGACACCCTATTGCGCAAGCCCTGCGTTTGACGCAGCCACTCATAGAATGAAAGGCCAACACAATGCGGCGGTACATCAGTGAAGACTTCATTTCTATAAAACAATTTTCTGTAAAAAAAATTATGCTGTATTTTAGGTAACGTTATTTGTTTTTAAATATAGTAGACCTATATTTGAACTATATACATATCTCCCACTGTGAGTTACTCTGGTGTGGTCCTTGATTCACATTAGGAGTATCTAATACTTAACTAAAGCACAAAATTTTAATAATTAAAATATCTAACAATTATCTTGAGCTTCACTCCTCTGACATTAGTGACTGTAAAATGTGGTTTTACATGTCATCATGAAAACATCTTTTCTTGGGAGATTATTTTACTAAACCGCTTCCATTAATTATTTATTGTATGAGTATTCTCACAAGAATGCAATATTTTACCAATTATGCTGATAAATTATGATAAAACTTAAATTATAAAAACAACCAGTAACTATGCATTTGTTACAATATGAAGACGAACTTTGATGTCACCATTCAAATCGACCAATAGTTTTTTTATTTTGCAAAGTTAAATTTCCCTCGTATTTTTAACACTTTTAATTAATTAAAACCAATAAACAAAAAGCAAATAAATAGGAAAAGAACACTGAAGTTGTAATTCTACAGTAACCAACTTTAAAATAAACATACTAGACACGTATTTGAATTGTATGCATATTCCCTATTGGTTTACAAAACTTTGGTGAGACCATTGTTTGAATATGGTGGCATAGTTTGGTACCCGCATTTTTGGTATCAAATATAGGAGTTTGAGGATGTGCAAAGGAGAGCAGCTAGATTTGTTTGTGGGAATGATATGATAAAGGACTGGATTGGGAGTTACTGGAAGACAGGGAAGAGGGTGAAGAAAGTCCTGGGAGTGTGTAAGGTGTTGATGGTTATGGGGGTCGGAAGGATATTGGTTAAAGAATTAGGAGTAATGTATGGAGGGGAAAGATGACCACGGGCAGAAGCTGGCACTCGATTTATGCATAAGGGAGGGGGGAAATTATCTTTTATGGGTAAAGGTGTCAGGTATTGGAACAAATTACTTAGGGAAGTCATAAATAATTTATCAAAAACACTAAAGGAGTTAAAAATTAAAATTCATAAATTGCAAAAGTAGGCAGAGGAGGAATTTAATTTATGATGATTAAAAAAAATACTAAGAAAAGTCTAGTTAGACGACCAGGGAAATTACAACCAGAGCATGCACTTCGTTGCTATTAAATTCAATTCAGTTCAATTAAAAAAAAACACCACATTTTGGCACTTAGCACAGCGGTGACGGCGTTCACGTGCCCATCGCAGTGTGTGGTTTGTTGTCAGTGAACGTCAGCACAATGGCACAACTGCCACCAGTCTTGCACTCGGCGGATGGCATCTGACCGATGACGCAGACCTGTAGCAGTGTTGCAACGTCGAACCAGCACTGTGGACGAAACTGTTCTGTCAGTTATGGCCATCTGAACTAGATGGCACGCAGTGTGGTCCAGTACCTCTCATTACTGTTTATGACCCTCTCCTAGTCACGTGTTCCACACACACATCACTGTTGTTTCAGCATGTCCTGTACAAGCGACAGTGTCACAGTACAACAAACTTGTTTCCAGGAGGCCAGTCGTTCTGCCACATTTGAACTTTCTCCCGCTGATATTGTGCCTTTCAACGACGACGATGTTTTCAGCTGCTGGCGGCACACACATGTCCAGTTACATAAAAGTAGGCGCTTCTGGGCGTCTGTGCACTCGCTCTCTATGTAATCTTAATCGCTTATTATGGCTCCACTGTTCTACACATCCTGTGATTTTGGAATTATTCAGATTGTTCCTTCTGGTCCGTACTATATTTCTTATTTGTGCATTTCTGTTAAGTTACTTAACTCTGTTTGCTCTTTATACTCCTCCAATTCACTTGTAGGAGCATTACAACTGGCTTTGTCATGTTATCAGCATTACCATCCTTGTTACGACCTCTGTATCCATTTAATTGTTTTGTCAGCTTCAACTATTTTTTTGCTACAATGGAGTCCTTCTACCCTCAGTTTTTGTTAGTGACAGGTGAATTTTATTTTTCATATCCATATTAATATCAACTATTTATTTAGTATTTATGACTATCTACAAATCTCATCCAGAAAGTAAGTACCATTTGCATGTATCTCCCGTACATCTGACACCACGAAGGTTGTACATCCTTCAACTGGAACACAAATTGCCTAGTCATTTTGATTGATTACGTAAATGATTTGAAGTCATTGTTTGTCAGTAATGATTTTTAAAACAATCAATCAGCTACCAGCTGTGAAATAAGAGCCATTTTCTAGTTTTTCAATGCGAGAAATGTTTGGCTTGATCTTATGAAATTTATCATCAAATAACTGAAACTTAGAACGCAATGAGTGGAAGTACGGTGCAAAAATGGGTTAGGATGTTTATCCAAAAAAGTGGAAATGCCCATACCAAAAAAAAAGCAATAGTATCAAACTGTAGAACCAGTAAGAAAACTTCTGACAACCATAGTGAGATTGAAATTAAATTATTGACATTTAGAGAAACATAGAAAATTTGCCAAATCAGTTCTCTAATATGCAAATGAGATTAAGAAAGAGTTGTGGAGACATAAACCACATTTATTTATTTATCGTATGATTAGCAAGATACACAACAGGAAATGTACATATCACAAGCTTGTACAACAATTTCATATCTCGAAATCTAATGATTCAATCGAGTCAACTGCACTGATCGACGCATCATGTAATTCCGCCATTGTTCCCTTGTAGGCGCGAAGAGGACAGTCAGAAAATATGTGATTGATTGTCTGTAAGGTGGCTCCACAGTCACAATTTGCAGAATCTATCCAGCCCCATTTGTATAATAAGTAGGTGCATCTGCCTTGTCCTATTCGAATTCGATTGATGATTCTCCACTGCTGCCTGGGGAGATCAAAACCTTGTAACCTTACTTAGGGATCCTCAACTAGATTTTTATTGGTTACTGATGACTGCTGCCATTGAGTTGTCCACAGCTTATTCATAAACCACATTGTATTTGGGTGAAAAAAGTACTGGGACATCAGTAGCCAGCTGTTATATCATTTAGCTAACAGTGGTGCAAGTAAGGAAAATGGAAGCGGTTTCTAGACGATATAAATAAGAAAAGAAAGGGAAATTAACCCGCCACATACCAAAGTGGACGGCTGTGATGAGTGGGAACACTTATGCTGACAAACAACTACACAATATTTCGGCATCTGCCTTGTTCACTAGTAGAAAAACGGGCCATTAGGCTCGGTACATGTGCACACAATGAACGTTGCCTAATGACACTGTAACATTTGTTGTGTGCACACGTACCGAGCCTAATGGCCCGTTTTTCTACTAGTGAACAAGGCAGATGCCGAAATATTGTGTAGTTGTTTGTCAGCATAAGTGTTCCCACTCATTGCAGCCGTCCACTTTGGTATGTGGTCGAGTAATTTCCCTTTCTTTTCTTATTTAGCTAACAGTGGGTAATATCAAAAAATTTTACTCTACTGACAAGATTCCTAGGAGACGACCATATTGAAACATGACATTGAGAACAACCCCTCTTTCATTTCCACACGTTCGTTGTCAAATCTTTCCTCAAAAGATTCACAGTACATTGTGGAGAGAAAAATCATCATTTCAGTTAGGTCTGTCCCTACATGGTAAACTGTGATAGGAAAGCTGTCTAGTGCAACTAGAACGAGTCCACGGCCTGGGAATCAACACTCGAGTCTTAGTGAATAATTAACTGTGGAGATCCAGACTAATGCTGATTAGTAATTGCAGATGTTGTTATTTCCACATTTTAATCTGTGTTCCTATTGATTTTAAACCTGGTTTTCTTGTAATGTATGTGACTGGATGGAGGAAATCCAAATGCCATTAAGATAAAATATTATTTTTTTCCATTATATTCTTACATTTCATCTGTAGAAGACTTTGGTGTATCCTCATTACCCTACACCCACCTTATTGCAACATTCCTTCCTTCCTTCTCCTTTTTTGTTTTGTTGGCTTCAATTATTTCTTTGGTATTTATCATTTCTCACACCATGTATTCAGTACCTCTTAGCTTATTTTTATCCTCAACTACATTCTATAATTGAAAAAATTATATGTTCATAACCCCACCATAATTGAAAATTGGCTCCCTTACAGATTAAGCTAACAACTCGAAAACTATCTCTTTCTATTTATATGTAGGTTATTCCTAGAGAAAAGCTCACTTGTCAATAGTGCCTGCAGGCACAGCATCATGATGGACTTTGTGCCTTTTCTGAGTGGCACCTTCATTTACCCTCCTCTCATCTGGGTTCAGTTGTGGCTGATCATGGCAGCTTAAGGACCTGAATGAATTCAATCCTGATAGCTTGTGCCACTCTATGCAAGTACAAGACTGATTATGAAATACAGTATTGGTGCGGAAAAGGGGGGGGGAGATATTGTTATAAACAGTGATGTAAATGAGAAGCATTATGTAGTCATGTTGTATAGCTTTAGACTTGGTTAACATTGTAGATAGGATGATGGAAGGAAGCAATTACAGTGTAAGAACATAATAGTAATAATGAGGAGTTGCAGGAAAAAAAATTAAAGTTTATAAAGAAAAATAAATTTGTAAGCTCTTGCAGCCATGTAACAGGATTTCAAGTTGCTCTGCATTTCGTCCCTATTGTGACTGAGAGATTGAATTTAAGTTAAGGAGACATTAAACCAACCAGACTTTGAACTGAGGATAAGAAGAAAAATATATACTTGGTTCTCATAAAATAAAAGTACCGTCATTCTTGGCATATGATTTCTGAAACATTTAACGAGGACAATTTTCATCTGAGAGTATGGCTCTCAAAAAAAAAATTATACTGTGCATAAATACTTAGAATGTGTTCAGAACATACTTTATTTCTGTACTCCCATTTCCCACATGATGTTAGAATATATTTTTATAGATATGAAAAGGAAAGATAAAATACACTCATCTATATCTATAAAACAAAAACCAGACATATTGGTCGTATAAAAATTTGGAAACTATGGAGCAGATTTCAATGGAGTTTTCACCGTTTTAAAGCTTAGAATCTCAATTCAGTTGTTTGGAATGTCTTATGTTTGACTGTTAAATAACGCAAGAGCATTAAATGAAATTCTGAACGTATGATCACAAATCCCAAAGATTGAAGGATTAGATGTTGCTTACTTCGCACTAAACACACAACTAAATGTGTCTGACCATAGCCTTTAATGAAAGCAATAAGATAACTTTACAATAATAACTGTTTTGCACACTAAACAAAACTTGAAGTATGCTTTCCTTTAATTCGGGATATCAATTTTTATTCGCCATAGATAGCAGTAAAAACAACAGAGATTTTCTTTAAGCACGATCTCTGGATAATATCTCTGGCCTTCAGTATTAATCTTCTATTTACGATAATATTATTCCGAATTCACTGAAGATATTTGTATAAAATGTTCAATATGCGGAGTTAAAGGATCTGGCGTTTCGAGCAAAAAATATATCCAATCAAATGTGAGTTTCTAACATAATCTACCATTGCTTAGTAATCTAGTAATGCAAATGAAGCTTGATATACATGAATCTTTTGGTCGAATGAAAATAGTGTACATGCAAATAAACTTCAACCCACCAGTTTCTTGGTAGGGGGCGGATGAATATAGGTTTGATTTTATTCCGAAACACTTTGGCGCGAATTTTATGAAACTTTGTACAAATGTTTTTCATTGTGGGCATAAAAATAGGGTATGGGTAAATCTGTGCCAACTATACCGGGCAATGCCAGAAGCTCTGCTAGTCACTCACTAAAGTTGAAAGGAGGAAGGCAGCAGTAACAAAATACATTCAACAGGCACAAACAAAACACAAGTCATTAACCACTTCCACTTTGGTCGTAACTATCAAAACGTATTACTTGTGGCTGTGCGATCTTAGTCACGTGTTTCTATTTTCATGAGTAAGGGTGTAGGCCAAAACATTGTTTATTTTGTGTGTGTTTGTAGAGTATTTTTTTTTTTATCACTGGTGACCTCCTGCCTTCATCTGTGATGGCTTGCAAGTATATTTTATCTTTCTCTTTCATATTAATATCTTCTCTCTCTTTCTACTCCACTGTCGCTGAAATAATTTTTTCTATATTTATTTTGTTTGTATTATTTGTTCATAAAGTTTACAAATTAAGGATTTATCTCTCTAGTAATGTACTTTATTTGAATTTACTATAAGCCATAAAAAAAACTAGCATTTAAAAATATCTTCTCTGTAAAAATTTGTATACTAACTATTTATTATTTACTGAAAAACAGAGAAAAGTCAAGCAGTCAGTTTGATGTACTACCTAAGCAATTGTGTTTCAGGTTGTGTTATGGGACAAGATTATTCTTCGAGGTGAAAATGCTAATTTGGATTTCAAAAACATGAATTTGAAATACTACTTCTCAGATGACGGAAATGGACTCAGGTATAAAACTTTATTTTTATTACAAAATTTTGTACAACATTTCACACTTCATGCTATCAGAGCACTTTCCATTATCAGCAGTTTCTACCATTACACACGAGGTAGCCAGCACCTCAATATAAAATAACATTCTGCTCCTTTCTTCTTTTTTCCCCTTCTCTCTATAGTTCCTACTTTTTACACAGTTTTCCCTTGTGGGATTCACTGCTTATTGCTTTTATTATGTTACTATTTTTCTCGTATTACCTAACAGTTAACTGCTACGGAGCAATAAAAACTTAATTGTTAGAGAGTTTTATGTTTTACATCTACTGCTGAAGAATAATTCACACCAGATATGTGTATATATTAATTTTCCATAGTAACTTTTTTGTTGTTGGCCATGTTCCACAGTTATTACATAAATGTTTTAAATTTAACTCCATCAATTAACAACTGTCCAATTAATGTTGTTCACCAGTCATGTTTCGTCTGATTGGAGTGTGGCATCAACATTAAAAACTAGATCATTTTTTTATGTGAATGTTAGTGACATGCCAATGCAGTTGAATTTTGTTTTATTCTTTATGCCGTACACATTTCACTCTGTTTCCAGAGCATTATCAGCGACATATGTGACTTGTTTTATGCTCTCATAGTCAGCGTTTGCTTCTCCGTGTAGGTTTTAGTACGAATCATTATGGATTCTTCCTAAGATTCACTACACTGCACTGTAGAGGTGGGCAAAGTGATTCACTAAAAAGAGCATCCGGTTATACCCCCACTTTCCGTTGGAAATACCCCCTTATGTCAACTTCAATAGAAATAGTAGACCTCTTTATTTTTTTAGCTCTCCAGTTCACAAAACTCACGTGAGCTAGCTCTTCATGATCTTCGGAATCAACTGATTCACCTAGAAGAACTACCATTCACTTTTTAGTGAGCGACTGCTCACTCGCTCTTTTAAATGAATTGCTCTAAAGAACTGATTCACTCGCGAACGACCCATCTCTACTGCACCAACCAGGCGACACTGTATCACTATCAAATGTACTATCATTATCACTTTCAAAACATGTGAGTGTAAATACCATGCCATAAGTCATGGTGTGGTGTTTACACTCAGTTTTTATATATACCCCAACTGCAGAATTTACATATACTTATTCCATACATATTAACATGGAAATAAATAGCAATATCAAATTCCATTCATCACTTTCCCAAACAACTCAAAATTTTGATACACTGGATCCACCAGCAACAAAATTTTTGAAGACTCCAAAAATACATAGCTTGTATTCCCCTTGTGGTGTTTTTATAGAAGCCCAAAAGTTATGGCTTTGGCTCATAACCTTATTGGATTTTTATAAATTACCATCTCCTTGATGATCAAGCATTTATTAATTATATCACAAAAATGAAAATTACCGTTTCAAAGCCCACAGGCAAAGAGCAAAAATAAACATATATTTAAACATGACCAGTGAATATATAGGTCTTAATATGAACTGACAAGTATCATAATGTTCGTAAAATTCACTTCTATCAGTATTGGACAGTGATGGCAATGAAAGTGCCACTAAGCACTGAAAATAAGATATGGTAGTTCCCGATATGTACACATCTTCCCCCTGCCATATGTCTCGCCTCTTCGTGATTAAGGTTATGAACAGATATACCGTGAAGTGTGTTTGTTTTTTGTTTTCTCTTTTGTTCGTCTACCACTCCTATCAATATTACAAGATACAATCCCTGCTTTACGAAAATCTGTTCATTATAGAAATTGATTTAAATCTTCTCCAACGAAATTTTTTTTCTCCATCCAAAATTATTCCAACACAACTGATTATTAATATTGAAAACACTAGCTCGGTGAATTTATGGTTTTTGGCATATACCTATCTACTGTTAGTACCATCTCCCTGCGAGTGTTTTTATCAAATGGAAAACACTGCAGTGGTCATTATGTTTCAATCATCAAAAAGCTCATCTTTACTGTGTTCTTTGGTGAATCTGAGCTGGACTATTGTTAGATACATTGCATCAATGCCACAGTAATGTTTACTGTGAGAAAGAAAGAAACTAGTGAAAGTAACTTTACACTTGGGCCTTCTTGCTCTGCAACATGTCAAATCCATCAGTCAGATCTGGTAAAGACATCCTCTTTTTCTTATGCAAAGCATAGTTGTTCAGACTTATCCATTGGAATCTCATCAGCCAATACACAGGTGTAGCAACGCGATCTTCATTCTGGCTCGGTAAGACACGAAACGTGTTCAAATACCCTGCGTTTGAGTGAAGCTGTGTACATTCTAGTATAAGATAATGGCTCAACCAGCTTCCAAGTCAGGGCCACCTTGAGGAGTCTTCCCATCCGGTCGGCAACCTGTGTCCTCGTTCCACTCTGCGGCCGACAGACTGGCCACTGAATCAACATACTTTATAATCGTCATCGTCTTCATCCGTCTCCAGTTTCCCAGGTGTGGTGCAAGAGCGCTCGCCTCCTTGGACTGTCCAAGTATGTTTCCTGTTCTTGTATTCTAGACCGTGATGCACCTTTTCGCCTGTAGGTCCAGTTTCATGAATCTGGGTCGGCCTCTTGGTCTTTTACCCTTAAGTTCTTTTTCCAGCCATATCCTCACCGTTCTTGTTGGGTCAATCTGCTTGACATGTCCCAGCTATCACATTCTTGCTTTGGCAGTTTTTTCGTGAAGGGTTTCATTGACTGGAATCTGTTTATGGATCACTTCATTCTTGATCTTGTCTCTTCTGGTTTTCCATACCATTGACCTCAGGAAATTCATCTCTACTACCTGGAGTCTGTTTCAACTCTGCTGGTAGTGGTACATACTTCCAAGCTGTACATTGTAATGGGTAAGAAGTATGCATTACACAATGGCATTTTGACTGTAATTGGAATATGCTTGTTCCACAGAAGTTGCCTAACATGATGATAAAAATTGGCTTCTTTTTGTATCCTTTATAAAACCCTGTTAATTGTCAAACAACCTATATTTCTTCATTTTGATCAAAATGCGAAACTTAAGTTCATCTTAGAATAAATTATTATATAATTTAGATAATGTAAAGTAATGGAATGGGCCTGTGCTCACTACAGGTTACATGCTGAAGCGTTGTAAACTGTGATGTTTTTGGTTTAGTTCTTTATTTATAACAACATGTAATGTGACTTTTAACTTCTTTGCAGGGGCAACAAAAATGTAACGCTGACTCTCTCATATAATATCATTCCAAATGCTGGACTATTGCCAAGTGTATCTGCTATTGGTCAACATTCATTCAGTTTTCCATCAGAATATACTTCGTCTCATATATATGGGAAAGAATCCCAGCATGCTGGGATATAATGTGCAGTGAACTAGCACTTTCACTGCAAGAACTCCACAACACCTATACATAATGTTGGCTGTGCTATTACCACATATAAAGGCCATTTGAGAGGCACGATCAGTCAACAGCTTGATTACCTCACTTTAAATTGTGAGTTTGGAAATGTCTCTCTCTGATCATAATAAATGACAATATTAAAATGTTTGATTGATCATCTCTTTAAACCCGTGTCACCGTAAAGTGAATATGATGCTGAGATTTATGGTTTAGGATATTAAAAGAGCATTTTTTGTGAAATTGGTTTTTATTTTCAACAACACAATTACATTGGTTTTATGTGAATAAGACTGATTTATGGTAAGGCATATGAATTGTGAAAAACTGAACATATACAGTTTTTGTGAAAAAAATATGAATAAATGGAATGTAATTTATTTACATCTGCTATTATAATAAATCTTAAAAATAAAATATGCCTTTAAAAACATCACTTGTGTCAACTGATGGGTTGTTCTTTATAAGCAAAGGTAAGAGACAATTTATTTCTCTTTTATGACAAATAATATTTCATCCGAACTACTTGTAATGAACTTTTCCCATTCCTACACATAAATGCTAAGATACAAATGCAAAATGGAAAAAAATAGGCCTATATATATATATAGCCACTTGAAATGAAAGAGGGGCATATTTGTATTTCAGTCCATTCACATAAAACTTTGGAGAAATGTTTGGCCACTTAATTTTATATGGCCTTCTGGGGTTCGATTAGTCACAGTCTAGTTATTTTTAATTTTGTAATTTGAAAAGAAAAACTTAATCTGTTTGTAAATAAATTATTTACACAGAGGATGGAAGTATGAAGCACACACACTTGAACACTAAACAGTGATGAAATCTTCGGATCTGATCCTTTGTCAGCAGTGAAGTGTGCTGAGTCGGGGAAAGCTGATACTCGTGTAAAGCCAGTTCATTGTGTGAAAGGTGAGGGGCAGGATAATTCAAACTAGGAACTGTGTTATGAGAGAAATTAATGGAAGAGGATCGAACCGACTGTAGGATCCAATTGTTTTCCAATTTCTTTTCCTGAAACTCCTACTGCTGTAAGTGCTGGTTGTTACTGGGGCAGTAGACAGAAGTTCCAACTCGGACATTCTTCTGCTAATAAAGAGTTGACACCAGAAAGTTATTTTTATGTGGGATGAATTGGGAAGAAAAGTCAGTATCTGAGGTGTTGAAAGGGTGGGTGTAAAAGCTCAAGTAATTATGTATTTAACCTTAAGAGCTGGTTTAATTTCTTTCCCCCAGACCACATAGTATGTGAAGTATATAGTTAAGGAAGTTTCAGGTAATTCTACAGTCAAAGAGTTGTGTGACACTAGTGTACTAGAATGCTTCACACTGCTTTTGTGCATTCAGAGTGAGGATCTAAACGCAGCTAATAATATAATAATTCTATGTGGTTGTAATGACCTAGTGACAGGATTTTTATTGGCTGCGCATTCAGCCCATCGTAGTCACATTAACCTAACCCGGTAACCATACCGGGTAAAGGGGAACTACAGTTTTAACATAGAATCAGAAGCACAGAAGCGTTCTGGCGTACCTCGCGTTACTCGGCAGGCTGTACCAGAGATGAAGGTCAGGTTCAGGGCCCTTGAAAATCCCTGCCTAGACAAGGATTCGAATCGGGAACCTTTCGATCTCCAATCAGAGGCCTTAACCACTGAGCCACCATACTGCTCTAAATGCTACTTGGAGTAAATAAATAACAATATTGATAATATTCTAGCACAAGTGTGCTTAACATGTGACATATTTTTTCCAGTGACAATATTTCACAGACAAATATATTGTAAGTTCTGCATGTCAAAATCCTCTACTTATTTCACCAACAGCGAATGCAAAACCTTCATGAAGAGGACAGTGCACAGCATTTACAATAGGGAATATGCATGAAATTCAAATTTACATCTAGAATTTTTATTTTGAAACTTTATTAATGTAGAATTATCGCTATAACGTTTTTTTCGTATTTATTCCATTTTTATTTACTGATTTTAATTAATCAAAAGTGTTAAAAATACAAAATGCAACGCTATTGGTTGAATCGAATCATGACGACCAAGTACATGATATTATTGTGAACAAAGGCGTAGTTTCTGGGTGTTTTAATAGCTTCGCGATTGTGTTGAAGTTTATCTTAAAACATATCAGCATAACTTGCTACAATACGCTCACCAAATAATGACTGGAAGCACAGTCGGGTAATCTTCCAAAAATTGATGCTTTCATGATGACAAGATGATCTACATCAAATCCGAATTTATGGCCGCTGAGCTCAGAGGAGTGAAAGCTGCAAGGTAATTAAGTGATAGATATTTGAATTATTAATTTTTTATCTTTTTAGTAAGTTAGATTGATAAGACCATTAGCATTAGCTATAATTTACTGTGTTAATTTCCATGAAAGATTTAAATCGTCTTTGGGTTTTACACCTCGCAGAAAATGGCAGCACCATCATAAGGTTGTGGTTATGATGGAGCGATTTCATCAGCTAAAACTTCGCTCTATAATGAACATTAAATGGGATGACTATGTGTCCAACAATAGAGTCTTGGAAAGAGCTCAAATGTATAGCATTGAAGCCCTCATCATCAGCCACCAACTTAGATGGGTTGGACACGTTCAGCGTATGAGCAACAGTAGACTCCCTCGCCAACTCTTATACGGTTAACTCAGCACTGGCAGCAGACCTTGCGGTGCCCCTAAGAAACGCTACAAAGATCAGTTCAAGAAGACCCTGAAGAAAACTAATATAGACCTTACCACCTGGGACAACCTCACAAAAGACCGCGTTCTATGGCGCAAAACTACCTCCGCAGCAGCGACACGTTTCGTAGAGGAGCAACGAAGTCTGGCAGCTAAATCCCGTTTAAGGCGGAAAGCCCGACAAACCCTACCGTGCCAGCCACCCACATTTGGGTGCAGTGTGTGCGGACGACTGTTCTATGCAAAATCGGCCTGACCAGCCACCAGCGCACACACAAATAAACACGCAAGAGAGTAACATAAACTCGAAAACGAGTATGGCTGATGACAGGAAAAAACACAAATGTTACAGAAACGGATGAAAGTATTGAAATAACAACGGAATTGGGTGCAACTTGAAAGACAAAAGTTAATACTGAAAATACCACAAAGCCAAAAATAAGGGTTTCATTGGTGAACTGTAGAAGTATAATAAATAAAGTAATAGAATTTACAAACTTAATAGAGATACACGAACCTCATGTGATTATAGTGGTAGAATCTTGGTTAAAAGGAGGAGTACTGGACAATGAGGTTTTCCATGAAGATTACAGAGTGTACTGCAGAGACAGGAGTGATTGGTGGAGAGGTATTCATACTGGTTAGCAAAGATTACCAAGTTCTCTGCTGTTCATAGATCATGACCATTAGTTACTAGGGATAGAATTTTGGGGTGGTAAAAAAAATCAGGGTACTGGCTGTTTACCGTATTGGAAGAATGAATGACGGAGATGAGATTCTTGGAGAGATACTAAACTCACATTCAGAGGTGAGCATAGAATGGTTATTATTGGAGGAGATTTAAATTAACCAGCTGTCAAGTGGGTAGGAAATAATAACACAAGCTTGATGAAAATCTTGTAGCCTGCCAAGTAATTGAAGGAATAAATTATCTCAATGTAGTACTGATGGATATTGGAGGGTTCAGGAAACCAGTGGCCTAAGTAGAAAGGAAAAATAGGTATAATTATAATAAAAGACTCAGACTTTAGAACAGAGATATTTCAGGGAAAGGTTAAGCAAATGGAAGGTTGGCACAAGTATAGTGGAGGCGATGTAGGAAGAGTTTAAGGATATAACAAAAAAAGAGTGAGGAAATTTTTATTCCAAAGCAGCAAATAAAGAGGACAGAACATACATACTACAAAAGGGAGGTGAGAAGGTTAAAGAGGGAACACAACTGAGTAGAGAGAAAGGAAGGCATTAGGGAACACGGGCACCGACTCCGTGGGTGCTCGGAGGCTCCAGCATACACGAGAAGTAAGTAGTGGGTGCGGAGCACCCATGAACACAGACATCTAAATTAATCAGTAATTGACTTTACACGATACCTGTATCATTGACCTCACAAGCCGTATGGCTAGTCCATACGGTTTGACGAGATTGCGCTTGCTTACAATGCAAATATGCACGATTGCGCACCATACCCAAGGAGAATACATAACATCATCTAGTAATGGAGCGTTCGTAAACTATGTGGTTCGGTCTAGGGGGGGGGGGGGAGAGGGGTTGGTTGGTAATCTACGCTGGGTTATGTGGGAGGGGAGGGGGGGAGTCGGAGCTAGACCGCCTGTACCAGGCGTTTCCAACTCTAAGGGCTCCCCCCCCCCCTCCCTAACCCTACTTCCCCCACCCACTTCTCCTTCTGTACTGTACAACTGTTACTGTTGTTGACAGTTTAATGTATTATTAACATATATTATAGTTCGGCCTGGGAAACAAAAGGAATTATTAACACGTGTTGGCACCTTCTCTCTGCCTTCGACAGACACGTTCTAACATGCCCGAGGCCACAACGCCCTCCTATGTTAGGAGCTGAGCGTACAATACCCCCCCCCTTCCAGGACACTATCAGAATCGTATCGATATTCGTCTTAATCAACTTAAATTGAACTACTGATTATAAAAATCCGATTTAATCCCCTAACACGAGTACACATGCCGGCATTTAATCTGAAAGGGTTTCTTAATTAACCTGATTTAATTAATTTAAACTCGCAATTAGTCTCATCAAACCATGTTAAATGTTTTGATTGTGTATTTAATACAGGGCGACTCAAAAAGAACGCATGGATTTGATTTGAGTAGTATAAGTGGTGGGAGTGGAATGTAGGGGTGGGGGATCTGTTGTTTTGTAGGTTAGAGCGTCCAGTTTCAGTAGCAATGGCACAGTGGTCCATCCAGCATCGCGTTTTCGCTGTTGAACATTTTTTTTAAAAAAAAAGTACCGGTAATGAATCTGTTATCACAATTCAAAGTCTTTTCCGAACACAGTTCAATGTTCCGCGAAATGGTTTGGTTCCTGATCGCAACACAATAATTCGTTGCGTTAACTCTTTTCGTAAAACTGGAAGTGTCATGAAGCAGAAGTCGTCTGGTCGTCCTCGTACGGTGCGAACTTCAGAAAATGTCGACAGAGTAAGAGCGTCTGTTCTTCAAAGTCCTCGCCGCTCCACTAGGCGGCGCGCTCCAACTCTGGGTTTGTCTCGTCGCTCGCTGCAGCGCATCCTGAAGTATGAGTTACAATTTCATCCTTACAAAATTATGATCGTGCAGAAGATTCACGAACGTGGTCATGAGCAACGGATACTGTTTTGTGAGAGAATGCTTGATGTTCTTTCTAATGATGATGTTTTGCTTATGATAAGACGGTTATATAAACAAACAAAACTGTGGGTATTGGGAAGCAGACAACCCACAAGAACTGCAGCAAACGCCACTTCACAGTTCAAAAGTGACCGTTTGGTGTGGAGTTTCAAAAGTGGGAATCGTTGGATCTTATTTTTTTGAAGAGGAGGTGTTAGTGTAACAGTGAATTCTGAACATTATGTTGCAATGCTAAGCAATTTTTTGCGGCCACAACTTTGACACTTTAGGGATCAACATGGCAGAGATGTGGTTCCAACAGGATGGAGCCACCGCCCACATGGTGAATGATTCCATGGGAGTTGTCAGAGAAATGTTTCCACAAGACATGATCTCACGTTTCGGCGATGTCCACTGGCCTGCACGCTCGCCAGATTTGTCGCTTTGTGACTTCTTTTTATACGGGTTACTTAAAAAGTAAAGTTTACTGCAACAAACCTCGTACACTCAATGATCTGAAAGTTGCAATAGGTGAAGAAATCACCGCTGTTCCACTAGAAACTTTGAAGAAAGCAATGCATAACTTCGAAGAAAGACTTTCAAAGGTCGGGCCACACTAGACCGTACCTCACCGGGCCCGCACCATTACTTTTCTTACTGTTGTCGCTCACTCGATTGAAGTGAGATCAAACGACACCGCTTGTTGGCCGGGATAAATTTTCACGGTGCGGGCCGGTATCGGTCTGCTGTCGGGCTGGTCCATATGGAGAACTGTATAGAAAGAGTTCGGAAATTTCCGGTCCTTTACGACTAAATATTGTTTTAACGTTACTGATTGCTTTAGAAGTGTGTCCTTTCTTTTTCAGCATCACTTCAGGTTCATCAGATATTTTCAAAATGTAGGTAGAGTCCTTGCATGTTCGCATTAACAAATCAAATCTTTGCCAGTGGTGAAAGTCGATTTTAAGGCCTGCAAAAATTGCATCCGAGATCCGGATTTTGAACTGGGGACCTTCCGTACCCAAATCACTCGCCGCAAGCATCTGAATCCAGAAGTACTGTAAAATATGTATTCAATCAAATAAAATTACATTTGTGTTTTGGGATAGTAAAATAAATTATATAGAATAAAAGTACGTTTATTTTATTATGTTTGAATAATAATTTTTGATTACATCCAGATTTGTCTTCTGAAGTTACGGCGTACGATTGGGGATCTGAAAGTCCCTGGTTCAGATCCCTGTCTCAGCTGTAATTTTTATGGGTCTTAAAACTGACCTATCTGGCAAAACTTTGATTTGTTAATGCTAAGATGCTAGGCCGCTCCGTTGTTCGAATTTCTCGTTAATCTGTATGTCTCCTTTACAAATTAAGTGAGAACAACAGAGGTGTACTGTGCGGCCGATAAGAAACTCTGTGACTTGAATTTTTAGATCACATGAAACTATTATTATTTTACAAAATCTTTGCATTATGTACTTATATCAAAATGTATAATAATCTTATTCTTTTTTGTTGAAAAAAATATTAAGTGAATCGAAAGTAGCCTCAGACAAAATAAAAATGTTAAATGTGAAGTGAGAGACGCTTGACATTTCTTGGTGACTATTTAGAGGTACACGAGAATCTTTAAATTCAGTACAGTGTGACGATCATTTTTTAAAACTGCAGATACTATTTTTTGTGCATTAGAGATCAAACAGTGAGGTTGTAAAAGGAGTCAGGCTTAAAAAAAAAAAAAATATATATAAATGAATATACTTTATTACGTTCGTAGATTATTAAGTACAGTACTCTATAATAATGTACGGGTTGTAGCCGCAGCTACGATCCCCAAATCACTCTTATGGTAATTTTTTAAGATTAATTCCGTGAAACAACCAAGTGTATACATTAAAGGAGACTGAAGGCCGCGATGGAACCCGTCCGTTACACGGCCGTGCTACAGACCAGGGTGGACGCAAGAGCGCCGAGCCGACACTCGGCCGAGTGTTGACTCGGACGCGGTGCGGTCTAGTGTGGCCCGACCTTAATGTGTATACACGAAGAAGGTCGTCATCCGTCTGAAATTATCTTTAAGTGAAATTCATAAACTTGATAAATTACATATTGTATTGATGTGAGTACATTTTCTGTGTGACCAAAATAAAGCCAATTATAACAGTTTGAAATTCATGCATTCTTTTTGCACCACCCTGTATTAAAAAACACAGATTTTAACGAATATTACGAAGTAGTTTATTTTATATATAAATTCCTATGCGTGTGTAAGCCTCATCATCATGGACAAACAACTGCATCAATTTAGGCCATATTAACACGAAATGTTATTGAGGTGACGCGAAAGGTTTCTTTAAAAAAAATTATTATTCGTTGTGACATGTGGCGCTGAAGGATAATTTCTATATTTACGATTAGGTTATGTTGTCTGCAATTCCACAGACGACACTACTCCACAGATATGCGATATAAATACCAGAAAAGAGGTAGCAGCCACGGAGGAATGATAAGAAAGGAGACGAAATGCCGCTAAAACTGTGAACCCTTCTGTAAACTCTTCGATCCTACTGCGCATACGCGGCGGCCACATTACATTTCCTTGCTGCTGTGAATATTTCATTTTCTAATATTTCAAAGTTTTTTATATATATATAATGCCATCTTGTGATGCATACAGTTGAACAAGCAGACCGGATAGGTAACAACGTGGAATATCATTTCATAAGTAAGTCACATTACAATTATTTTTCTTGAAGTGTTTAACACAGTATTTACAAGAGTAGGATTAACAATGCTTCTTAAAAAAGATTATTCGTAGGTTTCATTAGCATGACGTTGTTCTCAAATATTTGTTGTTGCAGTGTAGACAACCAGCATATTTTACTATTTTGCACGTAATTGGTTAGCCTTACTGTATGGGGTGAAGTTTACATCGCGATATAGTGAATATAGCATTCTGCATGCTTTATTCCAGTTGCAGATTATACAGAAAGTGTGTGATCAAATTAATTGTGAAAATTTATGACTCGCAGTAACCAAACGTTGTTGTTATATGAAATATGGTACACGACGCATTTCATGCATTCAGGTTTACCTTCCTGCGTAGTTTTATTTTGTAGCAGCAATATTAATGGATATTGTGGTTAGTTTGGAATGCAGCCTGTACCATAATGTTCTTGTTATAGCATAAACGACAAAGAATTTGTTTTTATTAGTTATAAGTTATTTAATGAGTACCATGTTAGTGCAACAACGTGTATCGCATTTAAGCTACTCCCATTTAAGCTTCCGACTTTTGATTTATGGTAGCGAGATAAATGTGCTGGCGATTTTATGTAGGCCACTCACTATCAGTACTATATCTGCTGAGTAGCTCAGAAGCTGTGAGTTTTTTTGAAGGGTTCAATCAACAAGCAATTGAAGCACAGAAGATAAGTTTCCATCAGAACATACATGTAGAATCAAAGGTCTAGAACATGTAATTTTTTATTCAATCCATGAGGCTTCTACGGATATATCCATTGTTTCCAAAATAACAATAAGACCCTTAGTTTTTTGTGACTTTAGGGAAAAAAGTTCTGTTTCACAATTCCTTTCAAAAATTATTTAACAGATTTTTCTTGAATTCCAATGTTTCTAGATAGCAATTAAGGTATTTATAAATATTACTACATCTGACTTCATTATTATGAATGTGAATATTAAAAACTAGAAGAAATTTTCCGTTTCACCTGTTCTGTATACATTCCCGATGTTTCTTGGGAAATTCAATGTGTCGACTTTCCCTTCCCACTTCTCTCCTCCCGGCTTCACTTCGCTACGTGATGAAGGTCCATTATGCTGTCACCTCCCTTTTCTTTACTCCATGGTAGCAACACCATTGATCAAACCATACTATTCAAGAGGCCGTGACAGCAAATGTAACAGTGACATGAGATTTTCTGATCCCGTATTTTAATGTCGGAGTGTAAGGGATTGCTTCCTACCGAATGTTAGCCTCTCCTTCACGTGGTGCACCTCGTTTGCACGGATGATGCTCTGACGTCTGAAAGATTCCCGGTACAAGGAGGGCAGAAGATCAGGGAGCAGTACAGGATACCCTCTTGACCTTGGGATTGGAAACAGACCCTAAAGCTGGATGAATCAAAATTGATCAGTGGCTTGGGGATGCAGAAGACAGTTGGAAGCCGCTGCATTAAACACCTTAGGGGTATCTCGAGGAAATTTAACCCTCTCAAAGTACATATACAATGATGGATTCTCCCTGTGTAAGATATTCTGGAGGTAAAATAGTCCCTCAATCGGATCTCCGAGTGGGGACCACTCAGAGAGTCATCAGAATGGATAGAAACATTCTACGAGTCGGAGCATGGAATGCTAGAAGTCCGAATAGGGCAGGTTATTTACAAATCTTAAAAAGGTAGATGGAACGACTAAACTTAGGTGTCTCTGGGATTAATGAGATTAAGTGTAAAGGATGCACAAGATTTCTGGTCTGGAGAACACAGAATAATTAAACAAAAGCTGTAGGTGGAATTACTGATGTAGGATTTGTAATGTACAAGAAATTAGGTAAAAAGGATGAGTCATTATGAACAGTTAGGTGACAGGGTATTTTTGATGAGGGTAGGAACTAATCCTGCTCCAATCACGTTAGTACAAATGTATATGTTGTAGCAGAATGACCAAAAATGGGTCATTCCGTACATTTTTATATATATATTTTTGCATATTTATATATATATAAAAAGAATAGAGAGAAATTATCGGAAAGAGTTGTCAGTGTGTGTGTGGCACGTGAGCCAGACGCGCCAGAAGGTCGCGGCAGCCTGGCGGCGGCCAGGGACAATGGACACCAGCTACCCTTCTCACGCAGTCGGTCAGGCGTATAATCCCTTAGCTCCGGGGAAACGGTAAACCAAGGTGAACAAACTACCCGAGCCCAAGTTTTACGAACGGGGAATTTCGGAGGTCACAGGTGACGGAAATGTCCGAGGCTATCCCGAGTTCACCCGAGTCGAGGAAGACAAGGTTCGCCTATCGTGACAGCCGAAGGGAGGAGCTTAAAAATGGCAGAACCAATCGACAGAGACGTTCCTTTGCATTTTGTAACGATGGTGTATTTTTTTTCATGTACACCACGAGTGTAAGAGGGGGCTTTTTCCGGCGGACGCTGGAGAGAGGACTTGGTTCCGAGCCTTCAGAGGAGAAGGAGCGGATCTGCCGAGCTGGAGATCGCTCTTGGCTTCGAACCTGAGGGTTAATAAGCGTGTTGTACAGTGAGGTCACTGTGCACGCATCCATTGCGTTTGCACGGACGTGGTGCTTTGTCCGCTATAGCCAAGGGGCTATAGTACTTCCGCCGTCGCGGGAAATACATCGCCGTCACGGTAATCATCCTACAAGTGCAGTGTGGTACTTTTATTCGGTCATTGAGTACAGCCCTGTAACGGCCACTGAATGATTAGGAGTTCTCGCACCCCCAAATATTGAGCTAGCTGGGGCAGACTTTCTTGAAGCCACACTTGGTGGATAATATAAATTATCCTGGCGCCCGGCATTTGAGATTGAATACAGTTGATGCCAATACTGTGTTTGATTTATGGTTCCCGATCATTGTGACGGGAGCTTTCATTTAAACAAATCAAGTGTGTAGCTTTCTTGCTTGCCAATTAACATTGGGAGTTTATTTCAAGATTAATTCAAAGGTGGTTGTGTTTTGATGCTTTTGTTTATTTGTTAATATGTGTTGGCAATTGTAAGAAGAGGCTTTGCATAGTTCTTTTTCTCATATTTCAATGTGTCAATGTTAACGATAAATAAGCCTCGCCTGTACGCCATTTGAGTTGAGTACCCAATAAATTAGCGGCCTAAGGTTTCTTTTAATTATATAAAAAGAAGTAAAAGGTTTTCACCCTTACCTCCCCACCCGCGCTAAACCGCCACAATTGGCTAGCCCAACGTTCGGCTTCGATTTAATTAATCAAGCGATTAAAATATCTCAATGACTGGGTTTTAAAAGTACACACTGTTCTGGCTATTTTCAAATTTTTGTGTAGCTTGCATATTTTTGTGTTTTTTTTTTATTAACGTTCAATTTGCTCATGTTTTCATGTTGCTTTGATTATTTGAACAATCCATTCATAATTTTTCAATGATTATGGGAGTTTGTTTTTCAAAACACTCCATGTGTAATTGAAATTGATGTGTTTGTGCAGAGTGTTCTGTCCACGTGCACTTGGATGCGTTGTGTTCATGACGGCGTTGCTTGATGTTTGTTGTGTTCTGTTTTGCAAAATCTGTGGTTGCAATTTTATATTTTTTATTGCGTGTTTGTGATGCAAAATTTGCTGAATTTTTGTATTGAATCGCGGGATTGATGTTAGATTTTCTATTTGATTTCGTGTTGAGCGGGGAATTTGTGTATTTCTGTGATTTATTTCGTTCGTTTGCGAGAGTTTCATGTTTGCTATTATAGATTCCGTTAATGAAGCTTAGATCCGGGATTGTTTTAATAGAAAACTTATCTGTAATTTCGGGAAGTAGTGAGATGATGAATGAATTAAATTCAGAGACAATGCATCAACGCACTATGGCAGAAACGGAGACGAATACGAATGTTGATTTAGCTTCTGAAGCGGGTTATAGCTCTCAATCCACGACAAGCATCGGGGAGACAGATATGGAAAATTTTCCAAATGTCTCTGATAGTATCTCAGAAAAGATCTCAGTTCCACCCATTGCTAAAAACACCCACAATCCAGAAAACACTACACCAGTTCCACAACAAAACATACAACTGGGCGATGTCAACGCCACAGGAAGTTGATGAGGAAGTAGAGAAAATATACGCTGAAACTGAAGCGTTAATGTAACATGTGAAGAAGGAGTAAAATCTAATAATCATGGGTGATTGGATTGCAGTAGAGGGAGAAGGAAAAGAGGGGAATACTGTAGGAAACTTTGGTCTAGTATACAGAAATGAGCAAGTAAGCAAGCTGTTAGAATTTTGTGAAAAATATAAACCCGTCGTGGCAAACACCCTATTTAAGAACCGTGCACAAAGGATCTACACCTGGAAACGTCCAGAGGATACGGGTCGATATCAGCTAGGTCATAGCATGGTCCAACAGAGATTCAGGAATGAAGTTTTAGACTGTAAATAATATCCAAGAGTGGACATAGACTCTGACCACAATCTGATAGTTATAAAGTGCAGGCTGAAGTTCAAGAGAATACAGAAACAATACAAACAGAATAGACCTAGTATTCCCATGAATCGAAAGCATCTTCTGCGGCCAACTTCAACTCGACGTCAGTTCAGTGTAAGGGCCATGGTTGTTCAGACGCACATGGTAGATCTTCTTTCAGCTTGATCCAGTTGATGTTGTGTCTCACTCTCTTCTCCCAGATCTCCTTCCAGCTACTAAATTTATGATTCTTACTGTAAAGACAAGTCTTTAGCGTTCCGCGTCAGATTGTTTAGTTTTTAAGTACTTCTATTTTGTTAATATTTCCTAAAATAGAAAGTGTATGTCATGTAGTTTTTTATTTGTTTGTTTGTCAAGATAATTTACTTTTATTATTAGTGTTGCTCTCTTATGTATCATATACATCCACAAAATCACATACATAAACTCATGTGTACACGCTACTGTTCGTATTGAAATTTAATTTCTTTGTAATGAAATAGGAATTTGCGTAATATTAAGGAAATGAATATTTTAAAAGGAATCTAACAGTTAAATTGTGGGCGTCCAGCGTCCTGTTTGCATTAAAAGTTCGCAACTCAAAAAGTATTACAAAAGTATTAAGACAGAGATTTAACAGTACAATTATGATAATCCAGGAGATTGTCTACGTGTACAAGTTAAAAGTATTGTAAAACATTACAATTATATTTCAGTAAAATAAAATCCTGATAGTTTTATATAAACAATAAATGTTTATAATATTGAGGAACTTTTTATTAGACAATAGCCTTTGCCCACTGCTTCGCGCGCGCGTTCCTGGTTTGTGTAGAAAAAGCTTCATTCCTTTTTTTTTTGTAGCAAATATTATTATGGAGGGACGAAAAAATTATTATATTATATTATGATACTTCATTAAAGACTGTAATAGAAACATTTTCTTATTATAACAAACACCGAAAAAGGAAAAAAATATGATGCCGACCCATTCATATTACATAACCTTCACGGTTAAGTATGTACAGGTAGACTCAACAATAAAAACCCAGGACTAAAGACTTAATTTTGATAGAAAAAAATCAGACATTACACCAAGAAATATAATTTAATTTTATATACATCATCCATAAACTGAATTAGCAACAGTAATTTTCTTAGCTTCTACTTAGCGTATGTAGTCCTATTCGTTGCGTTGTGACGTACCAGTACTTGCCACATATTTGATACGATTTTTTATAATTTTATAATCAGTTTTTATTTTACTTATTAATCGCTGACTAGATAATGAAATTGGCTGTAAAATACAGAGGATTTAATTGGAAAATTATTAAATTATTCTCCTAATAGTTTGCTAATCCAATATGCATTGAATTACATTTATCGCCATTTTCATGTAATTACTTGCGATGCGGGAAATACTACTAACATCATATATACGAAATATCCTGGATCATTACATATATTTAAATGGCCAATTCTTTTGTGTATCAATTGTGTTGCTACCATGGAGTAAAGAAAAGAGAGGAGACAGTATAATGGGCCTTTGATCAGACCATACTATCCAAGAGGCCGTGACGGAGTATGGACCTACTTCCCCCCATGGAGCAAAGAAAAGAGAGGAGACCACGTAAGGGACCTTCTCCATACTACGAAGTGACGCCGAGAGGAGAGCAGTGGGGTGGGGAGGTCGCCATATTGGTAGGGCCAAGAAACACAGGTAATGTATATGGAACGAAAGAATATCTTCGTTTTTAACTTTCGCATTACTAATAATGAAGTCTTATGGGGTCACATTTATAATTACCCTAATTGATATAACCTATAAACATTAGAATTTAAGGAAAACAAGCTGCTAAATAATTTTTGATAGGAATTTCGTATGCCGAAACAGAACTCTTTTTCTCCCTGCAGTCGCAAAAAATACAAAAAGACCTAAGCGTAATATTGCTATATCAAATAGATTATATAGCTGTTCAAATAGATTATATTACCACATTCTATTTCAGTAATTTTAATCCTTTCAAAATCTTTGATGAGAAAGATTACAAAATCTAGAAAAATAGGTCTAGACCTATTTAAAAGCAGAAGCAAGTCGTATAGATGAATGGTTAGGACTTTAAAACAACTGAAAACTTCAAAAGAATTCACGGCTTACTCAGAAGATATTGCACTGGTATTCGATAGACCTATTTAAATTCGTCAGCAGCATCAGTGCAAGGGGAGTCTATCATTACCGTGGGTCCACATATATATATCGCTTAGTTCTCGATATATACTGTCTCAAAGGTTAGGTGGTTAGATCGAAATGCGGCCTGGACCAAAAGAAAAGAGAACTAAGTGATATATCAAAAAATTGTGTTCTTTACTTTCAATTCATTTCGTTAAGTTACATAAGTATTCATCATTAGATTATGGCACGACAGTAATTATAGAACTGCCCAGTGTAATTATCTTGCTACCATATATCAAAAGTCGCAAGCTTGTGTCACTAACAAGGTGCTCAATAAGTTACTAATAACAAATAATTTGTTGCTTATACTATAAAAATAATATTCTCCAACAGGCTGCATTTCAAGCTAATCACAATTTGACTTAAGGTTGCAGCAAGAAAGTCAAACGACGCAAATACAACTAAACACTTGAAATGTATTGCGAATTACATTACGATTCCTAGATCGCATATTACAAATTATCACAATTAATTTCATCATACATTTTCAATATAAATTACGCACAACTGGACTAAAGCACATAGAATAATGTATTCGCTTCATTGCGATGTAAACTTGATCCACAAGTGAAAAATAGTAAGATAAAATGGTTCTCTGCATGAACAAATATTTGATAACACCGTCGTCCTATTGAGAGCTGTGAATAAACTTTTTTAACAGGCACTGTAAATGTGATGACATCAACAATGTCTTTTAGACACCGCATTACAAACACTTCAAGAACAATAATTACTTACCTATGGAATGTTATTCCAGGTTGTTTTTTCTTGTTCTGTTTATGCAACCATAGGCAACACAATTTGGCATTATAAAATGCCTTGAAATATCTGAACATGAAATGTTCACAGCAGGAAGGTAATGGAAACAGACCAATGTTTTGAACTGACGAAGATAGCGGCTGCACATGAGATTATGGTCAACTTAAACACAACCTCCACTAATATTGCATTCGAAAATCGTAGCTTCTATTACCCTCATATGAATAACGACCGGCTTCACCTATGGTGGTAGTAGGAATTTATTCTGGAAAAGCTTGTAATGAAAAACGAATAACGATAATTTTTAATGATATTTTCTTGATTTAAGTACCATACTGTGGTTAGATCATCCGAGTATTTGACTATAATTTATTTAAATAAATGCATTTTACTTTAAAAGATGGAAAGTATAATATCAGAAACAAAAACTGTCATTTATTTGAGTGATACATTTCGCGATTCGTACATTTCGTATAAACTTTCTGTGAGGTCTTAATAAACTTCATTGTTTCTTATCTTCTGCCAAAAAAAATCTTAGGTTATATTTTAAGCTAGTTCTTACAACTGATACAGATAATATAATGTAAACAATGAATCCCTTCTCCTTACATGAATTTCTGCACCTAGTTGTTGTAAATAAACAAAAACAAATACGTAAATTTAAATGAACTTACCAATTGTAACTTTGTAACGTATGATTGTCTCACATTATTATTATTATTATCTTTGCTCTTCGAATGTTTGTGCAGGTACATCCACAACAGACTGATAAGTTTTTCTGGCAACGCAGTTACGTAATAGCAGAGACCATGAGAAATTAAAGTTTCTTAAATGTTACTTTCATTAGAGACATGTTACTGAAAAGTAGTTGTAGTTCCACGTTTTTTCAGTCGAAATATTTTTTCACTTTTTTTTAAGAATAAAATGCTGAAATTCAAACTTTGTAACTGTATTGTGTCATTTAATTTCATAGTAGTTGCGTAATAGTTTCAGTAACTGTGCACATAAATCTAATTTCTAATATCTCTGGTGGCTATTATTTCTCGGCAAGAATATCGTTGTTGAATTGCGTATGCATAGTCTTATCTTTGATGTAAAGCTAGATAAAAAGGTAAACTCAAATCTAATTTAATAGCTAACACATGTAACAAAAACTAAGGGTATCGTTTGTGATGGTGGTAGGAATTTATTCTGGAAAAGCCTGTAAGGAAAAACGAATAAAATTCATTTTTAATTATATCTTTCGTGATATGAGTACCTTACTCTGGTTAGATTATCAGAGTATTTGGATAGGATTTTATTTAAGTAAATACATTTTACTTGATGGAGACTATAATTTCGAAAACGGATAACTGTTATTTATTTGACTAATACTTTTCGCGATTACGTACGTTTCTCTGAGTTTTTAATAAATTTCATTGTTTCTTATCGTCTGCTAAAAAAATTCTTAGATTATGGTTCAACCTATTTCTTATAACTGATAGAGATAAAATAGCGTAAACATTGAATACCCTTCTCCTCACATGAATTTCTGCATCTAGTTGTCGTAAATAAACAAACAGCAACATGAAGGAATAGTTGTAACTTTACGGTGGCTGTTGATTCGCGAGTGATCGCTGGCACGTAACCGCTCTCTAGCCAATTGCTATAGACGACGTGCGCAGTCTCCAGATCGTGCATTTTATATAAGAGGATATTATAGGGCTCTGCGACTGGACGTTGTAGTTACCTTTTGTGCATTTAGTCAAGTGTTGACACTGCTCCACAGGCAGTGGTTTGATTAATTTTGAAATAATGATACCTAAACGTATTTAACTTGTCGATTGGTTTTAATACAGCAAGCACACAATGATAATAACAAAAATGGCATGAAAGTTGGGCATCCGAAATATTATGGTTTATGGTTAGGTTTCACAGTATCCTGGCTGCATTTAAAATTAACACGCAAGCAAATTCAATGCTTATTGGTACCAATAGTGAGCGGCCATTATCCACGAATATGACTGCACTGCACTAAATAGTGCCAACAAAAATTATTACTGCTCATCCAGTTTATAGACAGTTCTTAATAATAATAAAAATATGTCTATCGACGTAATGTCTGTTTTCTGTAGCTTTCAAAATAAAGTGCACATAGATATTTATATTTACCTTAAATTAAATCTACAATTTAGTTACGCTATCTGAAGTTCAGCTATGAAGTAGGTTGTGATGACATACATTACAGCCTTGTGCAATTACATTATTGGGCAGCCACGAGAATTAGAGATCCGTGTGGTTGGGGTAAGCGAGACCACTGGGCTGCGAGAAGGACTCACTCGAGAGCAGAGCGAGCCTCGTAGAAGAGGTCCCCGATTTTATCCATAGAGTACAATACTCCAGCTGGTTACATCACATATCGTCTGGAGATTGGAGGATCGACTCCGAGCCATCTAGTGTGTGGACGATTTACTAACCAAGGCGACAACAAAAATAATCGTCAATGGGATAATGAGCGGACTTATACGAATTAGGCGATCAGTAAGACAAGGATTTCCTCTATCTATGATCCTATTTGCAATTGCCCTTGAGCCACTATTGATAAAATTAACAAAAACATTAACGGGCTTGACACAGGAATTGGGAAAGTGATATGTCGGGCCTCTGCTGATGATGTCGTAGTCTTTGCAAAAGATACAAGAGACATTGAATTTGCAAAACAAACCATCGATAGTTACAGTCAATGCTCTGGGGAAGTATTAAATACGAAAAAATAAAAAAAATCATTGATATTGGAGTCGGTTTGAGGTCTAATAAACCCTCCTGGCTGGAAGAAAACTCGGAAATCAACATCCTGGGAATTAAATTTAAAAAATCCCTGCAAAAAAGTGCGACAGAAAATTGGAGGAACCTATTAGCCAAAATTAGAACTTGCCTTCAACAATACTCAGAGAGGAATCTTAATATGATACAGAGAGTGCAACTAATCAACACATTTGTCCTTGGGAAGCTATGGTACACTTCGCAAGTATTTCCAGTTTCTATGGCCTTAGCACGCAGCATTATGTCTGCGAGCGGATACTTTATTCACAGAGGAGAAATATTCAAAATTAAAGTTGGAACACCAACACTGGCTAAACAAAGAGGGGGACTTGACCTTGTTGATGTATACAAGAAGAGTAAAGTTCTCTTCGTTAGAAATATGCTTAAGGCAAAAAACAGGAATCCTCAAGGAATTACAGCACACCTGATCGACCTATACAAGCCGCATAGCATGACACCACCCATCAGCATCGTCGGAATACCAAACCAGCTGAAACACTTACAACTTTTCTACCTGGAACTCAGCTACCTGAAGCTCCAACAGAAGAATAACTGCCCTTTAACAACAAAAATAATCTACAATATTATGATGCAGAAATAGACAGGAAACGAAGTATCCAACTATTATATAGAAAAATCTCTGGGCAAATATTCATAACCCAATGTTACAGACATCTGTACATGCAATCGGGTACAATATTTAAGAAAAGGCTAAAAATGTATCTAATAGAAAATGCTTATTACTCCATTGAATATTTAAGGTAGTCAAATTATATAAAACAGCTGTGTCTATTAAATTAGTAGTTATAGATAAATTGTACAAAATCTCATGTATATTTCTATATGCCTTACATTGACAGTTGAATATCCAAAATGTACACATTATGTATTAAAATGACGAAACCAATATACATGAAAATATATCATATGGTGAATAAAATAAATGAAATGAACATCTACATTATATGGGTTAAGGCACATGTTGGGCTTCCTGGCAACGAAAGAGTGGATTTTCTTGCGAAATTAGCTGCCCAAACAGGCAACCTAGTGGTACTTTTAGTAGGAAGTGACATAATTTCACTCATCCACCACAAACTGAAACTCACAGCAAATAAGACAAATTATATGGTGTTTGCGAAAAAGGAGAATAAAATCCTATAGTAAAGATAGGTAAAGCGAAAATATACGGAAGTCCTGTAAGTCGATACTGGGGCCTGCGGTTAGATGAAAGCCTTAACTTTGGAGCACACTTGGAGGAGATCTGTTGAAGACGCAATGAATGGAATCATAAGTATAGGTAACAGACAGTTCCAAATCCCTGCCTTGGCGGTAAAAGCATACCACAACGTTATACTTGCATCATATATTAATCTGGTGAAAGGCCATATTTCCGCATTTAAAATTACTTGCGTCCATCTTCGGCTACGCAGCGAACTGCTAGGCCAAGCACCTCACGTAGGTTAAGCCGTGGGAGAGAATCCTGAG
This sequence comes from Vandiemenella viatica, assembly GCA_031002005.1. Classification (NCBI taxonomy): domain Eukaryota; kingdom Metazoa; phylum Arthropoda; class Insecta; order Orthoptera; family Morabidae; genus Vandiemenella; species Vandiemenella viatica. The sequence continues at coordinate 10,489,829 of JARYHS010012519.1, forward strand.
ACTACAACGATTTATACTAATTAGGCTAACCGGTGCATATCGGACAACACCAACAGCAGCTTTTATAGTAGCACCAGGTGTAATGCCTCGGGATCTAGAAGGGAGGAGACGCGGAAGTATGTACTGGCTGAGAAAAAACAGTATAGACTAGGTGGAGGAAACAGTTGCGAGAGAGGTAACAACAAAAAATGAATTGTGGCATATACTGATTGACGATTGGTAAAACGAGTGGGGCTGTGGTGAAATAGATCGTAGGACATACGACATGTTCCCATCTGTAGCTGAAAGAAATAGCATTGAATTCTTTCAACCTTCTCCAGGACTAATTCAATACATAACTGGCCATGGACCACACATAAGCATCCTACAAAAACGTGGGCTTTCATCAACCAGTAGGTGTGAGTGTGGAGCACGTGGTATGGGAATGCCGAATAACATTCGGCATAAGGATCACACAGCAACAGCAGCTGCAGAATCTGAGGATATTCTACATTATGTGTTGAGAGAGACTATGGCATTTGATTAATGAAAGACCAAAAATAGCCCCTCAAAACGAAAAGCAAAAATATCTGGAGGAGAAAAAAGTTGAGGGCTTCCACCATGACCTCTGTAAATCACCTCTGAGTTTTCCAGAGGAATCTTTCTTTTGAGTGACTGCTGGAGTTCCTCATGTGTTCCAGGAGGGTAACTTCCTTAAAAGCTGGGGTCGACACCAGGAGATTTACGGCTGGGGCTGCAATTCATACTAGGAGTGAGAGCTACTGCCGAGGTTGCAGTTCAGTTTTTAAGAAAACAAATATAACTTGCCATCTGGTCATGTGAAGACATATAAAAGATTTCGTAACCCAAGTTGGACAGTCAAAGCGCTATTTATAAATTTAGTTAAATAAGTAGGTTAGTAACATATCTTTTTAATACATATGTATTTATATCCTTGTAGTGTTGATATATTAGGTTAGGTGTTCAAATGTATCTTGTTACTGATTTAGTTGCTACCCCATTTACGGTGATTATTTACATAATTAGTATCATTAACATTATTCTCTCTGTAATATTGTCCTTCGTGGAGAAGACTTAGCGGCACAGTTTAGCCTCTAAATGCTGGATCAATTGTAAATGGAATTAAAAACCACTGATCATCATAAGGGAAGACAGTATAGGCTGGTACATCCGAAAATACCCACAACGCAGTGGTATCTTTAAAAATATGCCACAAAAAGGCCGTGTCCATATTACCAAAGTTGAAATACAATCACGGTAGAATCAAAAGCCACTTGGACAAAGTACACTTAGCAAACTTCCCGCTATGTCAGTGCGACAGAGGGGCGGGTGGGAGGTTCGGAGGCTGATATGAAGCATCTATTTTCGGATGTAAGATATACAAAGTTGAACCAGACACTCTCTAAAAAAGAAACTAAAAGCAATGGAATATCATCTACACAGTCAATGTAGGTCATGTCCTTGCACTAGGAAATGCTTCAGTATATCATAGAATGGTGCGCTTCGTGACAAGGAATAATGTAGAAATATTACCATTTTACTTATTTTTCTGACACCTATACTATCATAAATCGGTAAGCAACCTGCGTGTGTCTGAAGTTTTGAACAGATATCACCCATAAACTACCACAACAATTGGCTATGGTGATCTCAAATTTTTAGAACTAATGGATCGGATTAAAATCTGCGGAGATAGCTTATGACTTATATGAACCGAGTAATAGAGTAAGAAATTATAATCGCTTCCAGAAGGAAAAAATAAGGGCTACAGCTCAACTTGTATTTGGTATGGGCACTCCATTCAAGAAACACAGACAAAAGATAATGCTACTTATCTTAGAATTCTGTTTTATTTTTTTATTTTGGTTATTAAGTTCCACTGTTTTCGACAATGCAGTGCATTAAAATATACAGAATACGTGAATCAAACGTAATAAGCATAATAAAATGTAATTTAGCGTAAACCTCTCAGTGCTTGAACAGATAAAGACCTAAGATGACTCTAATAATCTTGTGTAGAAATAAGTTTTTTGTCTTTGGTTATTTCTTTAAAACCAAATACGTTAATCAATCCACTAAAAAACAAAATAAAACTTCACCAAGCGTAATTTAGCCGTGGTATTTAATTTACGGTAAGTAACTTTGTACTTAATATCGATATTAAAGTGTTTTATTCCACATCAGTGCAGCTTTATGATAACCGTGGCGCCGCAATTTGATGACGGATTAGTATGCCCGGCGAGATAGATCGAAAATGATGTACCTTTTTGGTATCTCTCTTAGTTCTAGAGATATCGAAGGTAAAAGTTAGGAACTATACTTATTAGTTCCTTCGTCCCTATGGTGACGTTATTCTTCTTGTCCGGGTCGTATTGCAACCTAACCACAACCGCTAGAAAGGAAAAAAAAAAAAAAAACACCCATTGAGCACATCCAATGTGTAGTTCCTAGTGGCTTTAGAGTTTTATGTATATATATATATATATACTAGCTGTTACCCGCGACTTCGTACGCGTGGACTTGGAGTTTCAATTCCAGAATTGGATATAGAAAACTGTTAGTAACGTAAGATTTGTCCCAAACAACACCGAGTCGACATAATATGATGGAAAGCCATCATTATATCATCCTATCATCTAATCTGTCTCATGAAGAGAATCAATTTACAACATATTTAAAAACAGAAAAGTAAGCGAAGGTGCGGGGATGTGTGTGTGTGTGTGGGGGGGGGGGGGGGGGGGGGTTAACTGATGGCAGCTTTATTTCAGCTTGGTTTTTTCTTCTTTATTCAACATGAGCATCTGAATGTTATAATCTAATAGCAGCACATTGTCTTCTAGACCTGCACCTTAGGCCAGGTTTACGTCCGTAAGGCATGTCAAAAAGGAAGACAAATTGGTGCCAGAAACTTTTATACAGACACAAATGAATAGTACAGTGCAGAGCAAATTGACTTCTATACTAAATAATAAGTTTTGTTTCTTATCGAAATTTATTAATAAATCAAACACTAACAGATTGCGTGACTGAGCAACCAACGTAACATTACAGACTAACACACGAATCTGTCTGTCTTTCATCATTCGATAAGTTCTTAAAATTTCGTGACTAAAACTGTTATTCATGCCGAAAAAATGTCCTGTGTCCTTCCTACACTATTTCATTGTTAAATTCCATCAATATTGATATAGCCATTTAGTCGTCAAAACGTAACAAAAAGACAGAAACTTACTTCCACATTTATAATATAATAGCTGGTACCCACAACTTCCCTTCGTGATTGTAAAGTATTCATATTGACAGCTGTAGACATCTAACCACCATAGTGCACGATGGGAGACTCGATACTATTACCACACACAAATACCAGTCTTCTGCGCTATGTAGTTCCGGCAGCAAAGTAAAATTTACGGATTCACACAAGTCTTTGGATGAAATACGAAAATATTCATGATCGACCAATTTCGAACACCATATCTCACACACTCCCACAGTTACCGAAGATCAGCCAACGTTGTGATCGATGGGTGACTCTGTGTTACTACCACACACAAACGCCAGTGATCTGCGATTGATAGTTTTCACTTAAAAGTGATACAACGTGACACATGCGTCTTTGGCAGAAATATGAAGTTGCCGCAGATCGACCATTTTATCCCCCATTTCTCCCACACTCCCATAGCTACCGACATTTAACAACCATAGTGCACTACATGAGATACGATTCTACTACCAAACACAAACACCAATGTTCTATGCTATGTAGTTGTGGCAGAAAAGTGACATATGCGGAGACAGTCGAAATACGAAAATATCCTTGGTCGGCCACTTACAACCACCATATCTACCACAGTACCACAGTTTCTGAAAATCGGCCGCTGTTGTGATCGAAAGGTGACTCTGTGCTACTACTACACACAAACAACAGTTTTCTGTGATCTATAGTTTTCGCTGAAAAGTGATACACCATGACACTTTTGTCTTTGGCAGAAGTATGAAATTGCCACAGGTCGATCACTTTCAACCCCCATATCTCCCACACCCCCATAGCTACCGATATCTAACAACCATAGTGCACTACATGAGATACGATTCTACTACCATACACAAACACCAATGCTCTATGCTATGTAGTTGTGGCAGAAAAGTGACATATGCGGAGACAGTCGAAATACGAAAATCCTTGGTCGGCCACTTACAACCACCATATCTACCACAGTAACACAGTTTCTGAAATTCGGCCGCTGTTGTGACCGAAAGGTGACTCTGTGCTACTACTACACACAAACAACAGTTATCTGTGATCTATAGTTTTCGCTGAAAAGTGATACACCATGACACTTTTGTCTTTGGCAGAAGTATGAAATTGCCACAGGTCGATCACTTTCAACCCCCATATCTCCCATACCCCCATAGCTACCGACATCTAACAACCATAGTGCACTACATGCGATACGATTCTACTACCAAACACAAACACCAATGCTCTATGCTATGTAGTTGTGGCAGAAAAGTGACATATGCGGAGACAGTCGAAATACGAAAATATCCTTGGTCGGCCACTTACAACCACCATATCTACCACAATACCACAGTTTCTGAAAATCGGCCGCTGTTGTGATCGAAAGGTGACTCTGTGCTACTACTACACACAAACAACAGTTATCTGTGATCTATAGTTTTCGCTGAAAAGTGATACACCATGACACTTTGTCTTTGGCACAAGTATGAAATTGCCACAGGTCGATCACTTTCAACCCCCATATCTCCCACACCCCCATAGCTAACGACATCTAACAACAATAGTGCACTACATGAGATACGATTCTACTACCAAACACAAACACCAATGCTCTATGCTATGTAGTTGTGGCAGAAAAGTGACATATGCGGAGACAGTCGAAATACGAAAATATCCTTGGTCGGCCACTTACAACCACCATATCTACCACAGTAACACAGTTTCTGAAATTCGGCCGCTGTTGTGACCGAAAGGTGACTCTGTGCTACTACTACATACAAACACCAGTTATCTGTGATCTATAGTTTTCGCTGAAAAGTGATACACCATGACACTTTTGTCTTTGGCAGAAGTATGAAATTGCCACAGGTCGATCACTTTCAACCCCCATATCTCCCATACCCCCATAGCTACCGACATCTAACAACCATAGTGCACTACATGCGATACGATTCTACTACCAAACACAAACACCAATGCTCTATGCTATGTAGTTGTGGCAGAAAAGTGACATATGCGGAGACAGTCGAAATACGAAAATATCCTTGGTCGGCCACTTACAACCACCATATCTACCACAGTACCACAGTTTCTGAAAATCGGCCGCTGTTGTGATCGAAAGGTGACTCTGTGCTACTACTACACACAAACAACAGTTATCTGTGATCTATAGTTTTCGCTGAAAAGTGATACACCATGACACTTTTGTCTTTGGCAGAAGTATGAAATTGCCACAGGTCGATCACTTTCAACCCCCATATCTCCCACACCCCCATAGCTACCGACATCTAACAACCATAGTGCACTACATGAGATACGATTCTACTACCAAACACAAACACCAATGCTCTATGCTATGTAGTTGTGGCAGAAAAGTGACATATGCGGAGACAGTCGAAATACGAAAATATCCTTGGTCGGCCACTTACAACCACCATATCTACCACAGTAACACAGTTTCTGAAATTCGGCCGCTGTTGTGACCGAAAGGTGACTCTGTGCTACTACTACACACAAACGCCAGTTATCTGTGATCTATAGTTTTCGCTGAAAAGTGATACACCATGACACTTTTGTCTTTGGCAGAAGTATGAAATTGCCACAGGTCGATCACTTTCAACCCCCATATCTCCCATACCCCCATAGCTACCGACATCTAACAACCATAGTGCACTACATGCGATACGATTCTACTACTAAACACAAACACCAATGCTCTATGCTATGTAGTTGTGGCAGAAAAGTGACATATGCGGAGACAGTCGAAATACGAAAATATCCTTGGTCGGCCACTTACAACCACCATATCTACCACAGTACCACAGTTTCTGAAAATCGGCCGCTGTTGTGACCGAAAGGTGACTCTGTGCTACTACTACACACAAACGCCAGTTATCTGTGATCTATAGTTTTCGCTGAAAAGTGATACACCATGACACTTTTGTCTTTGGCAGAAGTATGAAATTGCCACAGGTCGATCACTTTCAACCCCAATATCTCCCATACCCCCATAGCTACCGACATCTAACAACCATAGTGCACTACATGCGATACGATTCTACTACCAAACACAAACACAAATGCTCTATGCTATGTAGTTGCTGGCAGAAAAGTGACATATGCGGAGACAGTCGAAATACGAAAATATCCTTGGTCGGCCACTTACAACCACCATATCTACCACAGTACCACAGTTTCTGAAAATCGGCCGCTGTTGTGATCGAAAGGTGACTCTGTGCTACTACTACACACAAACAGCCAGTTATCTGTGATCTATAGTTTTCGCTGAAAAGTGATACACCATGACACTTTTGTCTTTGGCAGAAGTATGAAATTGCCACAGGTCGATCACTTTCAACCCCCATATCTCCCACACCCCCATAGCTACCGACATCTAACAACCATAGTGCACTACATGAGATACGATTCTACTACCAAACACAAACACCAATGCTCTATGCTATGTAGTTGTGGCAGAAAAGTGACATATGCGGAGACAGTCGAAATACGAAAATATCCTTGGTCGGCACTTACAACCACCATATCTACCACAGTACCACAGTTTCTGAAATTCGGCCGCTGTTGTGATCGAAAGGTGACTCTGTGCTACTACTACACACAAACGCCAGTTATCTGTGATCTATAGTTTTCGCTGAAAAGTGATACACCATGACACTTTTGTCTTTGGCAGAAGTATGAAATTGCCACAGGTCGATCACTTTCAACCCCCATATCTCCCATACCCCCATAGCTACCGACATCTAACAACCATACTGCACTACATGCGATACGATTCTACTACCAAACACAAACACCAATGCTCTATGCTATGTAGTTGTGGCAGAAAAGTGACATATGCGGAGACAGTCGAAATACGAAAATATCCTTGGTCGGCCTCTTACAACCACCATATCTACCACAGTACCACAGTTTCTGAAAATTCGGCCGCTGTTGTGATCGAAAGATGACTCTGTGCTACTACTACACACAAACACCAGTTATCTGTGATCTATAGTTTTCGCTGAAAAGTGATACACCATGACACTTTTGTCTTTGGCAGAAGTATGAAATTGCCACAGGTCGATCACTTTCAACCCCCATATCTCCCTCATCCCCCATAGCTACCGACATCTAACAACCATAGTGCACTACATGAGATACGATTCTACTACCATACACAAACACCAATGTTCTATGCTATGTAGTTGTGGCAGAAAAGTGACATATGCGGAGACAGTCGAAATTCGAAAATATCCTTGGTCGGCCACTTACAACCACCATATCTACCACAGTACCACAGTTTCTGAAAATCGGCCGCTGTTGTGATCGAAAGGTGACTCTGTGCTACTACTACACACAAACACCAGTTATCTGTGATCTATAGTTTTCGCTGATAAGTGATACACCATGACACTTTTGTCTTTGGCAGAAGTATGAAATTGCCACAGGTCGACCACTTTCAACCCCCATATCTCCCACACCCCCATAGCTACCGACATCTAACAACCATAGTGCACGACAGGAAAGACGATTCTACTACCACACACAAATACCAAAGGTCTATGTTATGTAGTTGTGGCAGGAAAGAGAAGTATATGGAGATACGAATTTTTGGTCGAAATATGAAAATGCCCTGCACTGACCAACTTTAATCATTATATCTCCCACATCCCTACAGCTATCGGCATTCGGCCAACGTTGTGCACGACAGGAAACTCCATGCTACTTCCACCAACAAACATCAGTGATCTGTGCAAGGTAGTGGTGGCTGAAAAGTGAAATATAGGAAAAAACACGTCTATTTTTATATATATATATAGATATGGTCAAGCCGCATTTCAACCTAACCGACTGATTTTTGAGATACGATATTTTGAGAACAAAGCGAGATATCAAAAAAATGTTACGCTCATATTCAATTTGTCTCGTTGGTATACATAAGAAACCATCTTCAAATTCCGAAGCAATTGTTATCGTAGATTCTCTCATTAATCGATCCAATACCTTGAGGTGAAACGCTGAGTGCGACACCAAAAAGATAATTAATTAAGGTGAGCTAATAATAATAATTTCACTGCTGCTGTCAATGTAAATGATTCAAGAATACATTCCAAACTTTTAATAGGAGTAAATTAAGTATTAAGAGAACACAATTTACATTCACTTGCTCAATTTCAAGGGAAA
>JARYHS010012519.1:10499253-10522244 GCA_031002005.1 Vandiemenella viatica
CTTATAGTCTTGTGACCGGGCTACAATTTTAATTTGCCTTGCTTCTGTCTCTGTTGTGGTTGGACCTATAGTTTAATGTGGAATCAAAACTGCTGAACGTCCTGGTGAGTTTCGTATGATCAAATTCCTGGCCATTCCGAGATTTGAACCTGGAATCTTGAGTTTTGACAGTGCTTTAACCAACTAGCTAACAGGTCACTCCCCATCAGTTACCAACTGTTGCACTGTGTGCAAATGAATCTAGCTATCCTGATTTTAATCTTCAGACTCCACCATTGAGGAAAGTTTCTGAGGAATAAAGTTTCTCAAAATCTTACACAAAACAAGAAATAAGTTGACAGGCAAATTTTTTTGCGACACAATGGTTTGCTTAAGGTGATAGTTGAAGGAAAGATCACAGAGAAACAGGAATATACCCAAACAGGATATATGAAACAAATAATGAATTGAACGAACTGCAGCAGCTATGTAGAATAAAAAGGAAGGCATAGAAGCGGCATACATTGAGAATTACTGCAAACTAATCCTCAGATTGATAACAAGAAGACTCCTCCTTTTGACAACCACAAAGTGAGTCCCACAATATCATATACACTTAAAACTGAGGTTTCCTGGTATATCCCCACACCACCTTCTCTAATAGATGCAGTACTTTCAAAGTTTAAGACATCCCCAATGTGTCCTCCCTTATGAAAGATATCATCAAATGATATGCCTTGATATTAACATTTAGTGTCATGTCTAGTTGTGTGTGTCTGTGTGTCTGAGCTGCTGTGCATTTAGCTGGGAATTATTTTGTCATCAACTAATTTTTTCTGACAAGATTAGTTAAAAACTTTGAGTTATAAAGCAAGTAGTTATGATTACTTTTAGTGGGACAAAATATTATAATTTTCAATTAGAAATAGTACTTAAAAATCGCCTATTCTTGCTGGATAATCCTCTTTTCTTTTTTGATAGTTTTAGGGGGGAACTAAATTCATATTCACAGTTTGCAGGTAATTATAGGATGGTTACTATTGGTGTGGATTTAAATTTACAAGGAGTCAACTAAGTAGGAAATAAAATTAACAGCACAAGAGAACAAAAATTTGCAAATACCTTAGTAAGGGAAGGAGGCTTCAAAAAAATGGATAGAGCAGAACACATGGGTACCAAATATGTTGGATATTTTTCAAAGTAAGCCTGATGATAACCTCATGCAGTCATGAGTAACTGAACGAATAAGTGATCACAATGCAGTTCTGAAGGAAGTTAGGGGAGTTAGTAAACCAATGGCCAAAATTGAAGGAGGAAATTGGTAGAATTATAGAAAGGCAAAGAATATCAGTATTGAAGAGATATTTGAGGGAAAGGTTCAGCAAATCAGAGGATGTCCCAAGTATAGTGGAGGTGAAATGGAAGAAGTTCAGGGAGACAGTATTAAAGGTTGATGAAATATTTATTACAAAACAGAGACTAAAGAGAAGTACAGAACCTACATACTATAAAAGGGAAATGAGGGTTTTAAAGAGGTTGGTGAGAATAAGCATAGCAGTGTTAAGAGACAGCAAGGCAGTATGGAGCATTTGAAAGAAAAAAAAACTAATGAAGTAATTAATAACAGCTAAGAAGAAAGCTAAAGATAGGTTTGTGAAGAATATTAATGGTGCAGGGGGACCAATTAATGATGCATCAGAAAATTTCTATGGCTAAGAAAATCGAGGAGAAGGGGATGTATCCAGACAATTACACAAGGGTCATTCACATACAAACTGTAATTTTTTCACACTGCTTTATCGGTTGTAAATGAAAATACAAATAAGTAACTTATTTTTCAACACAGTTTTCAAACAGAAATACATTTTCTCCATCAGATATGAAATTTTCTGAGTTCCAACATAGAAAAAAGAAGATTGCTGCACACGTGCTGTATAACCGACACATGATATTTAAATTCTCTTCTTATAGCTTCTTTAAATGGACCAAACACATTGTAGTCACATGGGGACAAGTGTGGACTGCACGGAGTGTGTTCAAGAGGTTGTCAGTGTATTTCAATGAGCATATTAGAAGTTAGAACAGCTGTGTGCTGTCATGCAGGAGGAGGACAGAACAAATTGATCGATGGCATTGATTGGGGCAATAAGCATTCTTGACATCATCCAGTAGCTGGCAACAGTAGGCCACACTCGCCATCCTTCAAGTATGTTGGAAGTCAATCAGCAATACATGTTCTGAGTCTCAAACCACAGTTGCCATAACTTCCCCAGCAAACAGTCATGTCTTGGCTTTCATTGGTGCTCCCTCTCTGCCTTTCCTCCATTTGATATTCGTTCTCTTGTTTTTGGGCTATAGTGATTGACCCGTGTTTTGTTGCAGGTCACAATGTGGCCTGAAAAAGCCTCTCCTTCTTTTTCAAAGCGATTCAGCTGTCACAAACAGATGTATTTTTGCACATTCTTTTGTACCTCGTTCAGAAGACGTGGAACCCACCTTGCTGATACTTTTCTGTATCCAAGTACACCTGACATAATAATATCGATACTTCCAACCTTACATCTCTGGTGCGATCTCAGCAACAGTAATGCAACAATCATCTTTCACAAGCTCACACATGACCTGAATATTGGTTTCATTAACGCTGGTTGCCACAAGCCTTTTATGGCTTTGGTTCTCCACTATTTTGAAAATTTTTGGCCCAATTGAACACTTGGGTTTTACTTAAGAGTAGCATCAGCAAACTGTATTTGGAGTCTATTCAACATTTCACTTAGTTTCACACCTTCATTGGCTAGAAAATGAATAACAACACATTGCGTGACAAACAGTGTTACCTCTTATTCAGTCATGGCAACAATGTAAATGGGGACATGTGAGTACTGTGGACCTGCTTATCCACTCTCCATTCCTCAACAGCTAATTTCCATGAGTTGAACAAACAAAATTCTGGTTTATATTTGAATGACCTTCATAACTAAGGGTGGCGGAGAAGTTACTGAGGATTTTAAAATGGCAGAGCTATTAAGTGACTTGTTTAATGAGACGATTAGGGACTATCGTCCTGGGATGGGAAGGGGGGGGGGGGAATCAAAAGAGCATCTTACATGAGAAGAAATGAGGAAAGTACAAACATTGAAAATCATCCTCAGGAAAGTACAAACATTGAAAATCATCCTCAGGAAATTATAAAGGAACGTAGAAAAGCTAGAAAGAAGTGCAAAAGGGCCAGTGTAGATCAGGAATTCTTAGAAGGCAGAAAGAAAAGTATTAGAGTAGGAAACACAGTATCAAAAGAGGTGGACGGATAAGGGAGCGCCACAGAGTAGCGTATTGCAACCATTGCTATTCATCATTCAATGAATGATTGTGTTGATGGTTTAAAATCATAATTTAGGTTTTTTGTAGAAAGAATTGTATATAATAGGATCAGAACATTAGAAGACTGAGCATCTGTGGGATGGCCTGTATATAACATGTAACCGAGTAGGTTAACATGGAATAAATAACAAAGGATAGGGAAAATGAGCCAACTATCATTGAACTTGAAAACTATGTTGACATTAAGAGAAAATAAAGTGGCTTTTAGGGTATATAAATAAGAAAGGATAGGCAAAATACGAACACAAAACGTACTAGACCACACAAAACTGCAATGTTTCAGTTTGAAACCTTAATCATGTAGGAGAGATTGAGTCATTAGGTAAGGGAGGTGCACGCATCGAAGATTGCCTGATAATTTCCTAGGCATTGGGGAACATGGTGTGGGTGGAGTGGTTGAAATGCTGGGAGGGGAACTATTGATACATCCTGGGAAAAGGCTTAGCTGCCAATAAACTCCTATTACTTAACTTTTCACCGATTGTTATTATTATTCTAATAATAATTTTAACAATATTCTTTCAAATTTATTTATGGTTTGCTTATACAATGTACCTTTTATATTTTCATGCATAGTGATATGTGCACCTATATATATTAGCCTTTCCCCAGGATATATCGATTGTCCCCCTCCCAGCAAGTCACCCCCTCCACCCACACCATGTTCCCCAATGCCTAGGCAAATAGCGGGTAATCTTCGGTGTGTACACACCTCCCTTACCTAATGACTCGAAATCTCCTGCATGAATAACGTTTCAAACTGAAATATTGTATGTTTGTCTTCATCTAGTAACGTTTGTGTCTCTCGTGTTGTACACTTGTCACAACCTTCAACTTTGGTGTGTGATGAGCCTTTTTCCTTATCCTTTTTTTATTTATATTGCCTAAAATCTGTTTCATTTTTCCTTAATATCGTCATGGAATGAAGATAAGTGCCTAGAAGATTCAGCTTACTAACCATACAGATACGAAAAAAATAATAATAATTAATAAAGGCAGTTTATGATCATACGGCATATATTTACAGAGCTTACATCAATAGATCATCATCCCGGGAATGCGTTTTCCAGTTTGGAATATTGAAAAAAAAATATCTTTTAGAGAAAAAGTTAAAAACATAATCCCATACATTTTACAATAACGGTGTCAGACCGCATATAAAATAGCTGCCATCAAATGAATAGCGCACGTTTATTAGAAAACATAATTTCGTGAATGGTCATTTTGGGAATGACATGATGAACATTCTCAAAATGATGATGATGTTCCTAAACTGACTATTTCATCCCCGAGGTGTTATCAGCTATTGTAATTTCTTTGCAAATTTACTGTTTGTGCTGTTTTTGCATAGCTTTCAGTACTTGTTATTTTTTTCATAGCTTTATAGCATCTCAAGAGGCTGAGGAAAACAAAAAAAATCAGATTAAAAAGGATGGCTAGGCTTATTTGGGCCAAAGTTAATCTAATCCCAGAAAAAGAAAACTTTAATATGAGACTACAGTTGAATTGAGAGACATTAAAAGGGCTAAGGACAGAGTAAACTATCAGAAGAAAAAACATAAAAAATGAAGAATATTACTGAGATGACAGAGTGGGAGAAACAAAAGCAGAGAAAAGGTTGGAATAAAGCATTAAAAAAATACAGGTAAAAGAAAAAGGCATTAGCAAGTATAGTGATCAATACGACACCACATTCAGATGACTCAGTCACAAACATTCAGTGAGAAGACACGTAGGTAGAAATATAATACAGAAAGATAGATGCATAACGTAAATAAAATTAAAAAAACAGGACAAAACTTTAATTCAAATGAAATCTAAAGTAAAGTTTTTTAAAGAAAAAACTACAAAGACGGAATGAAAAAAGAGAATGTGCACCTATAACTCCTAACACCAAAGTTGATTATTTAATAAAAGACATTCACATTCCTCTTGAAGTATACAAATATATACTGTTTGGCAAAATATTGTCCACACAATTACATTAAAAATCTGATGCTTTACAAAAAAAGAATTTCAAAAATGTAAATGTGGTGGAAAAATCATGAAGAAATACAGACTGCTCCATACGGCTAAGAATTTCTTACCAAAGGAGAGAAACAATAAATCTATTTTGAAGTCAGATGCTCAAGATCACAAGATAGTTTTGATACCAGAAGTTTGCTGAAAGATCATAGATTTCTTTGAAAGAGATTATGTCAGTAGGATGTGCCCAGCTCAGAGAGATTTAAAAAAAAAAAAAAAAAAAAATATGGTGTTAAGAAACAAACGAGCATCCTTTTACTCGCTGTCAGGGCCGGCCTTAACCATCTAGGTGCCCCGGGCGAGTCATGCATCTGGCGCCCTTCTATTTTTGAAAAATATTTTGAATTTTGTACCATTTTTTTACTGAAATAATATAATACTACAAACATTTATTTATTCTTACTAATAATAACATTTCATACATTTATTCTCTAAACAATTTCATTTAGTCATGAAACATTAAATGAAAAACGAAAATTAAAACAATAAAACTAAAACCTTACTTTTCTAGTATTTTTGTCAGCAAACTCTCTTATAAGACTGGCAAAATCTAGGTTTACTGCAACTTGATTTTCAATGGACAGCGAGGCTAAACTAGTTAATCTTGTTTGACACATTGTAGACCGCAAGTACGTTTTTATCAGTTTTAGTTTTGAAAAACTGCGTTCGCCACTTGCAACAGTCACTGGTATTGTTAACAGAATACGCAGCGAAATCCAGGTTTTGAGGTATAACTCTTGAAAATTGTACTTTTTTGATAAAGTTTAATGTTTCAATAGGTGTTGCCTGATGGTCTTCGAGATAGTGCTCGAGACCTAAAATTTCATTGCATTATAAATCTCCATCAATGTCAAATTTAAAGTCGATCGTTAACTTTTCTTGCAGTACAGAACAATGTCGCATTAGTTTTTCTTTATTTTGATTTTTTTTAAATGTTAAACAAGAAATTCCACGTTGCAGAGAAATCTTGCATCTGTTGAAATCTTTACTTCATAGATATACAGTATGCACGGTGTCCAAAGGAGCATTAAAAAACTCTGCTTCAAACCTTTTTTTTTTTTTGGATCAATTATTAGTTCATCAACAGCCTCTTTACCCGGTCTACGTTTAATACGTCTTAGTCGAGTTTGTGGTTTGAAAACTGGTTGCGTCTTAAGCTCCGTTGCTAATTCAGTTGCTGTTACAATAGCCTGTTTGAGACCTGTTCGTCTATATGTTTTCAAATAAGAGCAACATTTATCAAGCACTAGCTGGTACCCACGACTTCGTTCGTGATTGTAAAGGATTCGTATTGACAGCTATAGACATCTAACCACCATAGTGCACGATGGGAGACTTGATACTATTACCACACACAAATACCAGTGTTCTGCGCTATGTAGTTCCGGCAGCAAAGTAAAATTTACTGATACACACAAGTCTTTGGATGAAATACGAAAATATTCATGATCGACCAAGTTCAAACACCATATCTCACACACTCCCACAGTTATCAAATTTCAGCCAACGTTGTGATCGATGGGAGACTCTGTGTTACTACAAGACACAAACGCCAGTGATCTGCGATTGATAGTTTTCACTTAAAAGTGATACACCGTGAAACATGCGTCTTTGGCAGAAATATGAAATTGCCGCAGGTCGACCATTTTAATCCTCCATATCTTCCACACCCCCATAGCTACAGACATCTAACAACCATAGTGCACGACGACAGACACGATTCTACTACTACACATAAACACCAATGCTCTATGCTATGTAGTCGTGGCAGAAAAGTGAAATCTGCGGAGACACATGCATTTCGTCGAAATACGAAAATATCCTTGGTCGGCCACTTACAACCACCATATCTACCACAGTTTCTGAAATTCGGCCGCTGGTGTGATCGAAAAATGACTCTGTGCTACTACTACACACAAACGCGTTATCTGTGATCTATAGTTTTCGCTGAAAAGTGATACACCATGACACTTTTGTCTTTGGCAGAAGTATGAAATTGCCACAAGTCAACCACTTTCAACCCCCATTTCTCCCACACCCCCATAGCTACCGACATCTAACAACCATAGTGCACTACATGAGATACGATTCTACTACCAAACACAAACACCAATATTCTATGCTATGTAGTTGTGGCAGAAAAGTGACATATGCGGAGACAGTCGAAATACGAAAATATCCTTTGTCGGCCACTTACAACCACCATATCTACCACAGTACCACAGTTTCTGAAATTCGGCCGCTGTTGTGATCGAAAGGTGACTCTGTGCTACTACTACACACAAATGCAAGTTATCTGTGATCTATAGTTTTCGCTGAAAAGTGATACACCATGACACTTTTGTCTTTGGCAGAAGTATGAAATTGCCACAGTTCGACCACTTTCAACCCCATTTCTCCCACACCCCCATAGCTACCGACATCTAACAACCATAGTGCACTACATGAGATACGATTCTACTACCAAACACAAACACCAATGCTCTATGCTATGTAGTTGTGGCTGAAAAGTGACAAATGCGGAGACAGTCGAAATACGAAAATATCCTTGGTCGGCCACTTACAACCACCATATCTACCACAGTACCACAGTTTCTGAAATTCGGCCGCTGTTGTGATCGAAAGGTGACTCTGAGCTACTACTACACACAAATGCCAGTTATCTGTGATCTATAGTTTTCGCTGAAAAGTGATACACCATGACTCTTTTGTCTTTGGCAGAAGTATGAAATTGCCACAGGTCGACCACTTTCAACCCCTATTTCTCCCACACACCCATAGCTACCATCATCTAACAACCATAGTGCACTACATGAGATACGATTCTACTACCAAACACAAACACCAAAGGTCTATGTTATGTAGTTGTGGCAGGAAAGAGAAGTATACGGAGATTCGAATTTTTGGTCGAAATATGAAAATGCCCTGCACTGACCAACTTTAATCATTATATCTCCCACATCCCCACAGCTATCGGCATTCGGCCAACGTTATGCACAACAGGAAACTCCATGCCACTTCCACCCACAAACATCAGTGATCTGTGCTAGGTAGTGGTGGCTGAAAAGTGAAATATAGGAAAAAAACACGTCTATTTTTATATATATATAAGATTTCAGTAAAGTCGACAAAGTTGATTTTAGATGACTGACTGGCTCTGCTCAAAACTTTAATTGGAAAAAGAACATCATACCATATTATAAGAGGAACAATAAAGCTGGAATCTTTTATTCGTCCTGCCAGTGTGGTCACTTCGTATGACGTCGAGGCATCGCTTTGTTTGGTAACATCAGCCAAGGAAACCAAAGCATCATGTATATCACATAATTGATAGCGAACCGCTTTGACGCTTTCATTTCCAGCTTCCCAGCGAGTGTCACTTAAATTTTTCAGGGTGTATATTTTCAAATGATCGGTCAAAATTTTCCATCTATTTACCGATCCTGCAAATAAATTAAACATTTTTTGTAAAATTCCGAACAGGGTAACGGATTTTACCGATGATTTTGCCGCATCGCATAATACTAAATTGTAACTATGGCATCCACATGGTACAACAAAAAAAAGCTAGCGGATTTATGTCCATAATTCTTTACGAACGCCTTTATTTTTTCCCTTCATGCTTGCGTCATTATCATAACCCTGTCCTCTGCAGTTGTTAATGTCAAGATCATGATCACTCAATGTTTTTAAAATACTTTCTGTGAGACCTGCACCCGTTGTATCTACTATTTGCAAAAATGAAATAAAATATTATTTTATGCTAACGGCATCCTCTATTATGTCGGCGCATCTTAATGTGATCGAAAGTTGCTCCTTATGACTTATATCAGGAGTACAATCAGCTATGATTGCGTAATACTTTGAATCCTTTATATGGGATACTATGGTAGAGATAACTTTTGATGCCATAATTTCTATTAATTCATTTTGTATATTTTTGCGCAATAATGGTCAGCCAAATCACCGTTCACTGCCTTTCTAACATGCTCTTCCGTGACGGGGTCAAATTTCGCCATTAATTGTACAAGGCCTAAGAATATTCCGTTATTTGGAGTAAATAATTTATCGGATGACCCTCTGAATGCCATGTTGTGTTCAGCCAAATACAAGGTTATGTGCATCAATCTTTGAAGCACATTGTTGCATCGTATTCTTTCTTTAGAAATTAGCTGCTGTTCTCCCTTGTCAATAGTTGAACCAGCTTTGAACCTGATTTCAGCTTTAGTCCATTGAATAAATGCTTTTTTATGTGCAGGACTATTTTGATGCACTTTCAAGGTTTCACTTAAATGTTTCGATTTTTTTAAAACTTCAGTAGTGGTCAAATTTGCAGTTGACTTTAAATCAAACAGTCGACAACAAAAACAAAAGACACTATCGTTTGATATTGAATAAACTAACCACCGACGTCTGATAGTTTCTTCGTTTGGAAGCTTTCTTGAGTAATAAGTTGAAGAGAAATGACGCCCATTTTGATCTTTCGAAAAATTATCTAAATGTACTTGCGAGGGCCCAAACAAAATAATGTGATATATATTGCTCGCATTAAGTACTTTTGGCCACGTAGCTACAAACAGTGAGATAACAGGAATCAGGTAAAAGAAAGTATTTATCATACCTTATTACTTTCGTAGATTATAAAGTATGCCTACGCAAAATAAAATACACTACTCTATAATAAAGTACGGGAGGTAACCCTAGCTGCGATTCCCATATCATTTTTAAGGTAATTTTTCTTTACATTAATACCGTGAAACAACAAAATTTAAAAGTTAAAGGAGACTGAAGACCACGTAGGAACCCGTCCGTCACACGGACGAGCTACGAACCAGTGTGGACGCGATGGGGCGAGCCATCATGGAGCGTCCATAAACTACGTGGCACGGTCTAGATGAGGGAGGGTTTGGCTGGAAAGCTACACTGGGCTACGTGGGAGAGGGGAGGCTGAGGGGTTCCGTGGAAGGCAATGTAGTTTTTGATTCATATTATTTGTCACAGTTAAAATGGGGTACAGAACACTCAACAGCATGTAAATATTTATTTCCGTCATTTAATTATCTCCGTATGTAACTTACGATGGTCTGACAAGAGAAAACAGTACCTAAAAAATGTCTTCTGGAATGAAAAGGGCAAATAGCTACGTACTACGTGGGGTGGGGAAGAGTAGAGACAAAAGCCACGCCAGGCTACGTAGGTGGGGGGGGGGGGGGGCGAGTTCAGAAGAGGTCAAAATGGAGCTACTTGGTTTATGGATGCTCCCTAATTAGGCCGAGTGTTGGTGTGGTGACGGTCTGAAAAGGTTTTTTTTTTTAATTGCTCGTGAATTTACGAATATGTAGAAAGCGAAGAAACGATAGTACAGGAGGACAAACACAAGTTACACTTTCTAATTGCATTATATTAAAAATATATACATATATTAATAAAAATTCACACTAGTATTTATGTGAATTTATGTTAGGCCTATTAATTTTGTGTATTATTTATTAATTTGTGTTACGCAAGAAAAATTACGAAAATTATTAATATTGAGTTTAATAACTATACAGATAAAGATAAGTCAATGAAAGAATAGTTTTATGAACATGCCTATAAACCACGGAGCAAAGTACGAGTTCTATTTGAAATCTGAACAAAAATTGAGTCTCTGTTCAGATACAACAGTCAAATTTTTATTAGAGTAAAAATAACACGAGTAGTGGAAACTGCCAGAATATTTTACGTTTTGCTATATCCGTTAGAATCAGTATTACTATTACTACCAAATGAAGTTTTAATTAAAATTAACTACGTGGTATATTGCAATTACATTACGCGAAGTAACTGGGTTTTCTGAAGGCTTTTATAGTCATAAATATATAATAACGAGTGAAACGGTGGTAATAAAAAATGAAAAAACTTATGTTAGATTTTACTGTATTTTTATTACCTGATCTTTCAAGGAATTCCGTTATTTTTCCAAATATTGTCCTTCACAGATTGGTCCTTGTACAGTGGTGAAGAAACATCATATATGCACGGAAATTTACACAATACTTCCAACAATTATTCATCTGTATCCGCTGTAAATAACACCTTTCCCTGCTAAAATATTTGAACTGTTCCGCTAGCGGCTGAGTCTCATGCTAAATACCTACACCCACGAGATAAGTCCATAAACGTTAATGCACTGAATTTCGTTTTTTTTTTTTTTTTTAGATCGACAGAAATAGGTAATTAAATTAAATATTTAAGTTAAGCTGGCTCGCGCGGCGCCCTCCAGACCCCGGCGCCCCGGGCGGTCGCCCGGGTCGGCCCCCCCTTAAAGCCGGCACTGCTCGCTGTTAAAGAACTGACACCAAAATTTGTCATGTGTTGAGGAATGAGTGTCTGCTTAAAATCGCCCTGGAGGGCATCGTAAATGGGGGGAAAAGAAGAGGTTGACACAGAGTCTGATGACATTCTGATAAATGGAAAATATTTAGAGACAAAGAGATTGGCGGAGCAAAGTGAGGCAAGGAAGACCATCGCTGTGAATGGACCTGCTGAATAGCAGAAAACCCATGATGATGATGGAGCCAGGTGATAGCAAAAATTCTTTGATATATTTTCAATGGAAGTCTGTTAACGAAGACAAAATTGTAAAAGGTGAGAACAAGACATTTAAGGTCATAAAAAAAAATTAAAAAATTAAGAATTAAAAATGGCTTTGGCTAAAGACATTCTAGTAATGAAAAAACATCTGGTATATACCAGATGTGTAAATATGACACCAGAATTTGCCAATAGATAGCTCTAGCTATCAATGCAGGTACTGTCAGATGGCATCATTGCCACCAGTTTTTTTTTTGACAGCTGACAGATTTTCAACTGACAACAATACAAGTTTCATACAACAGTGTAGTTTATAACAATGTTCAACATATCGAGTTTTGAGCCTACTATCTACGATTTGCGGACATCATTGATTTTCTGTTACCATTTAAAGAAAACTGCTGCAAAATCGCATCTAATGCTTGTTGAAACTTATAGTGAGCATGCTCTCGGTAAATCGCAGTGTTTTGAGTCATTTAAAAAATTCAAAAGTGATGTTTTTGATGTGAGAAATGAAGACCGCGGAAGACCTGCAAAGAAGTTTGAAGACGGCGAGTTGCAAGCATTGTTGGATGAGCATGATGCTCAAATGCAACAACAACTCGCAGATCAATTAAATGTAATAAGGGAAACTGTCTCCATACATTTAAAATCGATGGGAAGGATCCAGAAGATGCGAAAATGGGTTACACATGAATTAAATGAAAAACAACAGAAGAAAAATGAAAAACCACTTGTGAAATGCTGCTCACCAGGAATATAAGAAAGTCATTTCTCCATCAAATTGTGACAGGTGAGGAAAAGTGGATGTATTTAGAGAACCTTAAACATAAAAGATCATGGGTAACTGCAGGTGAACCGTCAACATCAACTTCAAGGCTCAGTCGCTATGGAAAGAAGTCAATGCTCTGTGTTTGGTGAGATCAAAGTGGTGTGATCTATTACAAGCTACTAAAAACTGGTGAAACTGTTAATACTGAATGTTACTGACAGCAAATGATCAATTTAAATCAAGCATTATGGGAAAAACGACCAGAAAAGGCAACACAAAGTGATTTTGCTTCATGACAACGCACCGTCACGTACAGCAAAACCGATCAAGGAAATGATAGTGGTGCTTAGTTGGGAGATACAGATGCATGCGGCTTACTCACCTGACTTAGCTCTGTCCAATTACTATCTCTTTACATCGATGGGACACGCACTCACTGAGCAGCACTTCATTTCTTATGAAAATGTACAAAAATGGTTCAATAACTAGTTTGCGTGAAAACAGAAATTCACAAATTACCATATCTAGCAATGGGCAATTTTTCGAGTAAGATACTTTGTATCATTTTTATACAATAAACGTGTATTTTTTATGAAAAATTCCGGTTTCATATTTACACTCCTGGTATAGTTACAACAAACTGAAAAAAAAGGCTTGAAATAATACTTAACTGAAAAAGAGATTATGATTAAGATAGACTTGTCGGGAACTATACCACTAAGTACGTAAATGAAATTCAGTCCACACATTTTGTAAAAAATCAGTTATCTATTTATATATGTGAATATTATTCAAGAAACACTGCCAATGCTTTGCAATCAAGAACTTTTGTTAAAGTGAGTGAAAATTTGGATCAGCAAGACCATGACATGTGGGTTCATATGATTCCAATTTTAACAACAATTTTAGAAAACAAAGATGTTGAAACTCTCCATATCTATTCTGACGGTCCTACATCACAATACTGCAACCATATGAATATAAACCTTTGGCTACAAACACTGACTACTTGGACATACAGGGAACCTGGGCATGGTGTAGGTGTTTATCTTAAAATGATTGCTGATAGTCATGTGTTGATGGGAACACCAACACACACAGGCTGAGACTTTTGCCAATTTGTATACCGATTCTGCTATTCAAGTAAAAGTGATACCCGATCATTCCGAAAACTTTGGATGCCATTACAGGTATTCTGGACATCACAAAAATTACCTGCCAAAGAGGGCCAGAAGTTTTAATACAAGCACATTCACGTGAATTTTTCCACAAAGAGTTGAAACTGTCTGTTATCTAATCATTTAAATGTGAACTCAGTTGAAGCTATGGATCTTTGTAAACCTTCGACTGAATCTCCTAAACCAGAAGAACCCATAGATGAAATCTAATTTCAATTTTGTGACAAAAATGTTTTCTTATGCTTAAGAATAATTAAGAAATAGTAACAAAAATATTATTTTTTCCGAAGATATCAACATCACTATCGAAGTAGTGGTGTAGGAATAATGATAATTATTTGCTCAAAGCTAATATATGACATTTTGTTGGTTTGTAGTTTGAATCTTGTGGCACTATTGTGCACAAATTTTAAGAAAGATACTAGAATTTTCCCGTCATCTTTATCGACACGTGTCCGACAAGTGGCAACATATTTGAAATGGATATTTGTCTTTTGAGTTGGTAGTAATTAATAAAAAAAAGACACAGGGGATATTAAATTTGGATGTAAGGTTCATGAGTTTTTTTGTTTGCTTTATCCATAATAAATGTACTTATGAAAGCCTGTAACTGTTTTCAGTTGACATGTAAGCAAATAATTTTACACATTCAATTTTGATGTTTACTACGCTTTGCATGACGCGTTTCAGGAACTAATATTGCGTTTGAAAATGGGAATAAGTTCTCAAAATGCATCATGCAACATCAAAAGTGACTTTGATAAGTACATTTATTATGGATAAAGCAAAAAAAAAAAGACAAATATCCATTTCAAATATGTTGCCACTTGTCGGACATGTGTCGATAAAGATGACGGGAAAATTCTAGTATCTTTCTTAAAATTTGTGCACAATAGTGCCACAAGATTCAAACTACAAACCAACAAAATGTCATATATTAGCTTTGAGCAAATAATTAGCATTATTCCTACACCACTATTGAAAAAAGAACAGAATAAAGAGTATTATTACTTCAATAGTGATGTTGATATCTTCGGAAAAAAATAATATTTTTGTTACTATTTCATAATTATTCTTAAGCATAAAAAACATTTTTGTCACAAAATTGAAATTAGATTTCATTAAATTACTGTAGGTTCTGCTTGAACTGATTGAAACTAAGTAAAATTAATTTTATGTTAAATACCTACAAGCCTAATTAATTGTTGTTTACAATTTCAATATTTTACCTATTCAGGGAACACGTGTCATTCCGTGAACACGTGATTATTTCTCGGAACGTTGCTAAAATTGTGAAAAAACACACACAGTTTTAGATGTTTACTTAAAAAAAAAAATTCATAGATTATAAATCTTTAATTCTGTGTATTAGTTAATTTTATTGCGACAGTTGCTGATATTTTAAGCCTGGAAAATTTTACACCTACAAATAGTAATGTTTCCTCATATATGGTGGTATTTTATTTTAAAACTGTTTTGTATGCAATATTTTACATGGCTTTTGTTCATAATTATTAACTATATACCTAACCTATTGTTTAATTTTTTTTTATTTAGCACACATTTTTACAGCCTAATATCTAGAAACTAAAATAGGCCTTAATTTAACACAACAGTTTTACATTTGATATTTCAACAGATAATTTCACAATGAGTAATTTCAATTTTTGTTATGTATGGCTTTGGCAATATCTGTACAGTCTTTTCTTGTTGGCACGATACATACGATTGTTTCGCTTTTAACATATATCATAACTTTCTAAACTTACTGCATTTTGTCATAATTGATTTATTATAGTTTTCTAGTTTTGTATGGTGTCTGCAGTTTCCTGTCCACTTTATGGTTAGAATTTTTTAATATTTTACTATGTCACTTCGTACGTCTACCACTACTACTATTACTAAACTATTACTACTATCTACTACTCTACCATCTAAGAAAGCATTTTCCAGCATTGGTATCGGTGCGGTAATCCGAATTCCAAATCTCCCGGAATAGCGCACGTTCTCAGTCTCTCTGGCAGCCAAAGTGACCGAGAAGGCCGCCCATCGGGAGACTGGCCACCTCCAACACTGGTTGTGAGAACTAATTTTCAATGATATATATGTAATTGCAGAAGTAAGGAGTTAGTAGGTTGTTCGTTTCACAGGTGAACTAGATTAGTTTAACATCTACTTCCAGTATTTGTTATTTTCAATATTTTGAACAAATTCCTATTTTAAGATTATTGGCTACATAATTTACAACTTTTACTCTTAACTAACTATTAACATTTTTACATATTTTAAGAGATAACAATGTTTTACTTCAGAAGATGCTCGGACTGCAACTATTATCTATTATTTGTGTTATTGCAATGTCAGACCACATTTTATGCATCGGACTATAGTACATGTGAGCACTAGTAAAGAACTTATACATACACTATATACTTTTATACGTGTTGCTTTAGCAAGTTCTTGTTTGTAGGTAGAATCTCCAGTGGTGTTACTGTGAAACGGTCCATTTAAAGTCTTTAATATGGTTTAAGCACTCCTCTCCGCAGACCAGCTGGTTGCGTTTTCAGCACGATATATGATTCGCTGATTGAGTGCTTAGACCCGCATTCGCTTGTGGCTGCTCTCAGGTGTTACTCTGTGACGTCATAGTCGGCTTGATTTGGCCTTCCTCTTGCTGTCGCTAAACTTTGCATGAATCTCTCCTTTTGCAGTTTTGGATATATTTTGCATCACTTCGTCTAGTTTGCGCCAAAGTTGCTCATTTTTTAGTATGTCTTCCGTTTTCATGTGTCTTAGTTCATAAAATCCTTCGTTTCTGGCTTCTGCCATTTGTCTGCAATCCCAGACGATGTGTTCGGGTGTACCCTCTTCCCCCGCACGCACACAAGCTTGTGTCTTTTAGTCCTCTTTTATGTAGTAGGCTGGGATATGGCCGTTGTCCAGTGATGTAATGAACAAGTCCGGTTGACGGATCTAGGTGACGAAGGTTTAATCTCTCTTGTATTGTTGGCCAAATATTGTAGGTTCTCCCTGCCAGTCGTACTACGCAACCACTGTTGTTGCCATTCTTCCATCAAGACTGTTTTTATCTCCCATGCTTCTGTAACCGGTATTCCTAAATTTTGTTTCTACTTTTTCGGCCTCACCGGTTCGTAGCCAATAGTGTGCCCCTCTCTTTCTAACTTCTAGGTCAAGTGGCCAAACGCCCAACGCAACCAGCAGAGAGTCGGTCGCTGTTGTGCTATATGCACCACTTAATCTTATCAGTATGCTTCTTTGTACGCTTCTTAGTGCCTGGCGAGGTTTAACTTGTCGTAACTTATGCGCCCAACTGCTAGCAGCATATCCCACAATCGAGGATAATATACTGTCGTGATACCTCCTTATTATGGACGTTGGAAGATGAAATCTTCTTTGCCCAATACTGATCAGTTTGTTCATCACTATTTTGGCACGACTGCACACCTCCGTTATATGGTCAGTAAAATTTAGTCGCTCGTCTAGCGTGACTCCCAGGTATTTACAAGTTCTAACTCTTTTTATGGAGACGTCGTTAACTTTTATTATTGGATTTCGCTTGGGGCGGCCACTGAGAACCATGAATTGAGTCTTGTGTGGTGCAAGGGTTAATTTCACTTTGGAGCACCAGTTTTGTAAATGTCTTAATGCCATTCTGCTTCTAGTCTCTACTTCGTCCCTTGTTCCGCCTTGTATCAGCAGTAGAAGGTCATCCGCGAAGGCAACAAGCCCCAGGAGTCCTTCTTGCCCAATCATGCTTTCTATGGCCATTTCGAATGTTACGTCCCAGAACACTGGTCCACACACCGATCCTTGCGGACAGCCTTTAGTTAATTTTTTCTCTATAGTCACTCGTGGACATCTCAGTTTGGCAAATCGGTTTTTACAGTAGTCGCGTAACGTTCCATAGAGGTTACTAGGAATTCCTATTTCTCGCAGGCGGCTAAAAAGAGCCGGCCACCATAAGTTATCGAATGCTCCAGCAATGTCGACGGCGATAGCTATTACATACTTGCTATTACTACTTTTCACTAGATGCACGGCCTTATTTATGGCATCGTCGGTCGACCTACCCGCTCTGAAACCAAACTGATGTACACTCATACCATACTTTTTCCTGTGTTCCTGTAGTTTCCATACTAAAATTTTTTCCTGCACTTTTCCAAGCACATTTAGCAGACAGATCGGCCGATAGGATTTAGGATTTAATGGATCCTTGTCGTTCCCCTTCTTTAGGATCACCACTTCACTCTGCTTCCAGATATTTGGAACCCTGCCTTGCTGAAGGCATTTATTAAACAGTATGCAGAGTGGTGAAGCCAACTGGACCACTAATGCCTGGAGCACTTCAGCAGCGATTCCGTCCGGTCCAGGTGTCTTTTTCCGCGACATGGCGTTAATCGCTTTAATTACTTCGTCTGGTGTCACATCATCCGCTAAAGTAGCTGAGGTATAAATTTCATTGTGACCTTTACGGAGATTTTCTTGCTCTAAACTTTCACCTACTGCCTCATCGTCGGGTAATAGTACTTTTAACAGTTCCTCAGCTGTTGCGCTCCAATTGGCCGTCATGGTCCCGTCTGCCCTTCTTACGGTTGATAGTGTAGTCGGTGGTCTCAATTTGCTAGCTGCGATCTTGTAGGGGACGCCCCAGGGATCTGACTTTAAATTAGCGTTTACATAAGCCTCCCAACTCTGCTGCTTTGTTTTTATTAGCAGCTCTTTAAAGGCAGTCTTCCTTTCCCTGTATCTATCGAGAAGCAAGCACCTATCGGCAGCAATCATGCACCGTTGGTACTCTTTTCTCGCCTTCCTCATCTCCGATCGTAGTTTTTGCAGTCGGTCGCTCCACGGTATGTCTGTAGTATTCGCTGGTCTTTTGAGGGGAATGGCATTTTCATTACGCGCTGAATTTCACGCGTGATCCCTCTTGCTATGACATCTACATCATTACCTTCCAATAGATCCACTGGTAGACGGAATTCATCTCTTAGTTTTGCCCAATCTGCCCTACGTAAGTTATATTTTTTCCTTGTGTCGTTAATTTCATTGATTTGCAACCTACCTTTGGCCAGATCAAACAGAATCAAGTTGTGGTCACTTGTAGTTTCGTTTTCAACCACCCTCCAGTTTCTGGCTAGGTTTCCTGCCAGCTGGTTGGTCAGCGTTACATCGATATTCGATTTTGCACCGGCTCTATTACTAAACGTTGGAGCATTATTAGGGCAGTTCCTGACTTCCAGGCATAACTCATTTAACAGTTCCTCTACCATTAAGCCTCGTTCATCCGTTGTATCACTGTACCAGAGCGGGGAGTGTGCATTTATATCTGCTGTTATAATTATCCTTTGATCTTGTAACTCAGTGCAAATTTTTCTTATTTTATTTAGATAAGCATCTATAGGGTCCTTATATTGGCAGTACATCGATACCAAAGTAACGCTACACCACCCGGTATCGATCTCTGCACATGCTGTGTGCTCATCACAGTATTGCGATATTTTGGTTACAGTTAGTTCTTTGTTTAGTACAATGATTCCTGCCATAGGTTTAGGTCCACTTACTATGGTTTGTGAGGATACTGGCATGTGTGGTATTTGTCCGCCCTTAGAGTAAGGCTCTTGCACACAGATAACATCCCAGTCATGTTGCGCAGCAAGATTCCTTAGCTCATGCAGGACCATATTTGTCCGTCTTGCATTAATTTGTGCAACTTTGATTGTACCTTTCATCTATGGGTGTTTAGTGTAAACATTACTCTGAGGCCATGGAAGTTTCGCGTCGAAAACTATCCTTCCATGAGTCATCACAAATTGTTTATATATTTGGTCCGGGTCAAAAATCTCATTTCTGTTGTTGAATAATTTTTTAACTAGCGTCAACAACTGGGCTGGATCCGTGGGTAAGTTGCTGGCCTTGAGTTGTATTCTGTCCACTGCTTCAAGTTGGGAAAGGTGACTGTTTTCCTGCTGGGTGCAGCATCCTAGTGAGGTGCCTAAGCGCCATTGCCAACACATGCTCTTGTTCTAATCTGCTAATTTTTACCGTGTTCTCAAGGTCTATGTATATTTTTGTGGGATCTAACGCAGCTCTTTTTTCAAACTTTGTTTGCAGTGATATTTTAGGGTGTGTAGATTGCGCTGCCGTCGGGCTTGCATCGACCAAGTTAGGCCCTTTACACCAACCAAGTCCTGCCCTTCTTACTGTCCTTCAGTCTGGTTTTTATTTTTGCGTATTCTTCGGTCTGAACTGCAGTGTCTTTCGCTATGTGTTTCGTCTCTACGTATTCTTCAGTCTGAACTGTAGCATCTTTCGTTGTGTTTTGTGTCTCTGCGAATTCTTCCGTCTGTACTGCTGAGTCTATCATTTTTGGTGCTAAGTCTCGGCCTTGTTTTACTTCTAAAGTTTGCCGCTCGTTCTGCATCCCTGCGCTTCCGTGACGGATTTTTATTTTTTCTCTTGTTTGTTATTACTATCCCATGTTTATCATACATAAGGGTTTTTTCAATCCCTTTTGCTGTTTTAACTGGCTTATCCATAATCTATTCGGCTGATCATACGCTGAAGGAGCATCTGATAGGTTAGACACTCCTTCCCTTTCTTTTTGCACGTTTTACCTCTCTTCGCACATGGGATGCATACAGGAGCAATGTTTTTCTTTTCGCATTGGTCTTTCTTGTGTCCAGTCGCACCGCAGTGGCCGCATGTTGAGTCAGCTTGCTGACATGACCCCAATCACAGCACCTTACACAGTTCGGTACTGTAATGTAATCCTTAGCCGTCACAGCTGAAAATTCAATGAATATTTTTTTCTGTTCCAACAACATAGTTCTAACTTTTCCACTAACTTCCACTACATGATGGACGGTAGCCTTATTTCTCGGACCTGTTTTAAATCTTGGTTTGAAACCTTCTACGAAATCAGTTCTGGCTACTTTGTCTTCAAAATTTTGCTCATAAACAATATCTCTCAATTTCTCTGTATCGATGGAGACTGGTATATCATATAGAATAACTAACGGCTTCCGCTTCCTGGGTAATTCGCATCTCATGTCAGTATTAAGTGTCTGGTTATCGAGAATTTTCTTTGCATCCTGCGCGGTATTTGTCTCAACAATTACAGCTTGCTTTGTTGTCCTGACTCTGTTTTTTTATTTTATCTTTCTGGCCTTAGTATCGTAGTGACCTTCTCCGCCACTTGTTTAGGCGTCTCCCCTTTTTTAGAAGAAATGAACACTGCACAAGTCGCTGTTGGGGTTATCATACTTTTTGGTGTGTGCCTTCCACCAGCAGCTGCGACAGTAGCATAGCTATGTGTGGGCTGCACACCCCCGCTTTCCTTAATTTCTTGTCTTAGTCTATTATTTTCGTTGATTAACTCCTTCAGTCTTCCCTCCATATGAGATACAGCGACTGCCCAGGACGCAAACTTATCCTTTAGCTCTCTTATTTTTTGCTCTGATAATTTTTGGCCCTGGATCTCATTTAGGTATTTAACTAGCTCCTCGTACCTCTCTCCAAATGCAAAAGGAATTGCATTTGGAACGCAGTCACTAGTATCGCTTGTTCGTATTCATTCCGTTACTGAGCTCCATCTGCGACTCCTAATATGTGGGTTCATCACAAACTAAATCCATTTTGTTAACCTGCAGGTCAATTCTCAAGGCCGAAGCCTCGCTGGATCTATCTCACAATATAGCAATTATTCACAGTACCTGTACAATGCTGAAGCTGCAATGGCAGGCGTATCCGGACACTGGTAGAAACACAGAATCCACAAAACCCAAAACCAACACTGCAACAACACTACATACACTGCTAAGTCGGAGCGCACAGCACGACACGTCCACTCACTCCGAGTGTCACTGATAAACTGTTTATTGTTTAAAGCAAAAAAAAAAGTTAAGTTTTTTTTTTTTCTTTTGATACTTCATTGATTTTATAAAAACATTCCCAAAATGACTGATTTTGGGGATAGCTCTCTTTAAAAACAATATTACCGGTATAAGAAAAGTAATTAGTACTGTATTTGACTTATCTAACTATTGATTATAAACATGTTTAGTAAAAAAAAGAAGCTTATTTTCATATTCAGAGCCTCCAAGTATTTTCATCACTTAACAAAACTTGATATTTGCCACCTTGTTGATTTTGAGCCATATGGTGGGGACAGAATTGCTTGCTATCTTGGTATAACCTTTGATAATAAACTCAACAGGGCAAGGGTAGGAAACGGTTACAAAATCCTTCATTTACTGGAGTTTGTGATGAGGAAATGTACCAGGGAAGTGGGGAATTGGTTACAAAACTTTGGTCAGACCACTGCTTGACTATCATGGTGTAGTTTAGATAACACATTGTTTCAGACAATACAGGAGTTGGATGGCATGCAAAAAAGAGCAGCTAGATTTGTTTGTGGAACCAGTCAATAATTTGATATGAAAAAGGAGCTGGACTGGGAGTCATTGGAAGACAAACAGGAAGCTGAAGAGAGTTCTAGAAGTGTACAAGGTGTATGCTGGTGGGGGTAGGGATATAGTTCAAGAATTAGGAGTAGTACACAGAAAGGAAATATGACCACAGGCACAAGCTGGCACTCTATTCGATGCATAAGAAAGTGGGAAAATTTTCTTTTGTGCTTAAGGGTGTCAAGGATCGGAATAAATTACCAGGTGAAGTGATGAATAATTACCAAAAACACTATACAAATTTACAATCAAAATTCATAAATGACAAAAGTGATGGGTAGAGGAATTAACATTTGAAGTATATATGATAATAATGAAAAAAGGGGCAGTAATGGAAATTGTCACTGGGGGATACGCTCCATTGCAACTGAATTCAATTCTGTACAATAGAACAATGCATATAACAGAGTAATTTGTTACGTGCCTAGCTAAACACAATACAAGCATTAGCTGCAATTTTTTAATAAATAATTTCAACCTCACATTGTATTAGGTGTAAAACTAGTTTATAATCTTCGAGTAGTAAAACAAAATTAAAACCTACCTTTGCTCTCTTCTTTATGGACATCGTGCCTCGCGGCGGACATACGGATA
>JARYHS010012519.1:10523244-10549427 GCA_031002005.1 Vandiemenella viatica
TCCACTCTCCATTCCTCAACAGCTAATTTCCATGAGTTTGAACAAACAAAATTCTGGTTTATATTTGAATGACCTACATAACTAAGGGTGGCGGAGAAGTTACTGAGGATTTTAAAATGGGCAGAGCTATTAAGTGACTTGTTTAATGAGACGATTAGGGACTATCGTCCTGGGATGGGAGGGGGGGGGGGGGTAAATCAAAAGAGCATCTTACATGAGAAGAAATGAGGAAAGTACAAACATTGAAAATCATCCTCAGGAAATTATAAAGGAATGTAGAAAAGCTAGAAAGAAGTGCAAAAGGGCCAGTGTAGATTATTATTATTATTATTATTATTACTCCGCGATTCACTATAAGTGTGTGGCGGAGGGTGCATAGCACCTATCGAGAAGGGTTATGGTTTGGAAGGGTTATAAGGGATATGGCAGGAGGCGCCCATGGGCTATTGTGAGGAACCATCCCCGCATTCGCGTGGAGTGATCTGGGAAAACCATGGAAAACCCAGATCAGGATGGCTGGAGTGCTTTATCGAAAGCTACTCCTGTCGGATTTTAAGTTTACTCGCCCGGTAAATCCTTTCTATTCCATTCCCTAATCGCTCGTGGGAAAAATGAGTACAGAAATGAATCGGTTCTGGCCCTGATTTCTCTTATCTTATTTTCACGGTCATTTCGAGATATGAATGTTGCTGGTAGCAATATTTGCTGACTGTCATTCCGAAATACATCTGTCGTGAATTTTTCAATTAGCTTCCGTCGAGAGCAACGCCTTCGGTGTTCCAGGTCTTCCCAACCTAACTCCTTCAACATCGCACTTACGCTTTCCCTCCAACTATATATACCTGTCACGAATCGGGCGGCTCTTCTTTGGACCTTCTCTAAAGCCTCCATTAACCCCTTTTGATGGGGACCCCATACAGAACAACAATACTCTAAGTGAGGACGTACTAGTGACTTGTATACAATCGATTTAACTTCCTGAGTGCATTGATTTAAATTACGACCTAGAAATCGGAGCATACGATTTGCTTTCCCCATTACATTCTCAATATGCTCATTCCACGACAAATTATTACGAATTGTTACCCCTAGGTATTTAGCGGAATCTACCGTTCTAAGGACAGTGTCATTAATCGTATATTCATAATTAAATGGTGTCACCTTTTTACTCACACGCATGACTTGGCACTTTTTAGCGTTTAACTCCAACTGCCAATCTTTACACCACGCAATTATTTTCGTAATATCGTCTTGTAACAAAGCGCAGTCGTCCAGGGTTTTGATTTCGCGATAAATTATAGCATCATCGGCAAATAATCTTTTCATTCCCCCTATTATGTCGCATAGATCATTGATGTATATGAGAAACAACAGAGGCCCTAACACGCTTCCCTGGGGAACTCCAGACCCCACTTCAGTAAGTGATGAACGCTCACCGTCGAGAACTACACACTGTGTTCTGCCCTTCAGGAAGTCTGCAACCCAGTCGCATATTTGTCTAGATATGCCGTAACCGCGAAGTTTCCTAAGTAACCTAGTGTGAGGCACAGTGTCGAAAGCTTTTTTTTTCTTAGGAATTCTTAGAAGGCAGAAAGAAAAACATTAGAGTAGGAAACACAGTATCAAAAGAGGTGGACGAATAAGGGAGCGCCACAGAGTAGTGTATTGCAACCATTGCTATTCATCATTCAATGAATGATTGTGTTGATTTAAAATCATAATTTAGGTTTTTTGTAGACAGAATTGTATATAATAAGATCAGAACAGTAGAAGACTGAGCATCTGTGGGATGGCCTGTATATAATATGTAACCGAGTAGGTTAACATGGAATAAATAACAAAGTTTATTTTTTTTTTTATTTTTTTTTTTTTAACAGTTTAACGTCCCTTTTTAACAACGTGGTCTTTAGAGACGGGAAAGGATGGGGGCAAGGAATGGGAAGGAATTCGGCCATGGCCTTTTTGAAGGAAGCATCCCGGCATTCACCTGGAGTGATTTGGGGAAACCATGGAAAACCCAAATCTGGATGCCCGGACGGGGATTCGAACCGCCGTCCTCCCGAATGCGAGGCCAGAACGCTATCCGTTACACCACCACGCTCGGTAAAACAATAACAAAGGATAGGGAAAATGAGCCAACAATCATTAAAGTTGAAGACTATGTTGACATTTAAGAGAAAATAAAGTGACTTTTAGGGTATATAAATAAGAAAGGATAGGCAAAATACGACCAGCACAAAACTGCAATATTTCAGTTTGAAACTTTAATCATGTAGGAGAGATTGAGTCATTAGGTAAGGGAGGTGCACGCATCAAAGATTGCCTGATAACTGCCTAGGCATCGGTGAACATGGTGTGGATGGAGTGGTTGAAATGCTGGGAAGGGAACTATTGATACATCCTGGGAAAAGGCTTAACTGCCAATAAACTCCTATTACTTAACTTTTCACTGATTGTTATTATTATTCTAATAATAATTTTAACAATATTCTTCCAAATTTATTTATCGTTTGCTTATACAATGTACCTTTTATATTTTCATGCATATCTGCTCACATTTCACCAGTGATATGTACGCCTATATATATTAGCCTTTTCCCAGGATATATCGATTGTCCCCCCTCCCAGCAATTCACCCCCTCCACCCACACCATGTTCCCCAATGCCTAGGCAATTAGCGGGTAATCTTCGGTGTGTACACACCTCCCTTACCTAATGACTCGATATCTCCTGCATGAATAACGTTTCAAACTGAAATATTGTATGTTTGTCTTCATCTAGTAACGTTTGTGTCTCTCGTGTTGTACACTTGTCACGACCTTCAACTTTGGTGTGTGATGAGCCTTTTTCCTTATCCTTTTTTATTTATATTGCCTAAAAGCTGTTTCATTTTTCCTTAATATCATCATGGAATGAAGATAAATGCCTAGAAGATTCAGCTTACTAACCATATAGATATGAAAAAATAATAATAATAAATAAAGGCGGTTTATGATCATAAGGCACATATTTACAGAGCTTACATCAATAGATCGTCATCCCGGGAATGCGTTTTCCAGTTTGGAATATTGAAAAAAAAATATTTTTTAGAGAAAAGGTTAAAAACATAATCCCATACATTTTACAATAACAGTGTCAGACCGCATATAAAATAGCTGCCATCAAATGAATAGCGCACGTTTATTAGAAAACATCATTTCGTGAATGGTCATTTTGGGAATGTTCCTAGACATGATGAACATTCTCAAAATGATGATGATGTTCCTAAACTGACTATTTCATTCCCGAGGTGTTATCAGCTATTGTAATTTCTTTGAAAATTTACTGTTTGTGTTGTGTTTGCATAGCTTTCAGTACTTGTTATTTTTTTTCATAGCTTTATAGCATCTCAAGAGGCTGAGGAAAGGAAAACAAAACAAAAAAATCAGATTAAAAAGGATGGCTAGGCTTATTTGTGCCAAAGAGAAAAATCTAATCCCAGAAAAAGAAAACTTTAATATGAGATAACAGTTGAATAGAGAGACATTAAAAGGGCTAAGGACAGAGTAAACTATCAGAAGAAAAAACATAAAAAATGAAGAATATTACTGAGATGACAGAGTGGGAGAAACAAAAGCAGACAAAAAGTTGGAATAAAGCATTAAAAAAATACAGGTAAAAGAAAAAGGCATTAGCAAGGATAGTGATCAATACGACGCCACATTCAGATGACTCAGTCACAAACCTTGAGTGAGAAGACACGTAGGTAGGAAAATAATACAGAAAGATAGATGCATAACGTAAAATAAAAATTTTTTAAAAAAAAAAAAAACAGGACAAAAACTTTAATTCAAATGGAATCTAAAATAAAGTTTTTAAAGAAAAAACTACAAAGACGGAATGAAAAAAGAGAACGTGCACCTATAACTCCTAACACCAAAGTTGATTATTTAATAAAAGACATTCACATTCCTCTTGAAGTATACAAATATCTACTGTTTGGCAAAATATTGTCCACACAATTACATGAAAAATCTGATACTTTACAAAAAAAAGAATTTCAAAAATGTAAATGTAGTGGAAAAATCATGAAGAAATACAGACTGCTCCATATGGCTAAGAATTTCTTACCAAAGGAGAGAAACAATAAATCTATTTTGAAGTTAGATGCTCAAGATCATAAGATAGTTTTGAAACCATAAGTTTGCCGAAAGATCATAGATTTTTTTGAAAGAGAATGTCAGTAGGATGTGCCCAGCTCAGAGAGATTTTTTTTTTAAAAAAAAATATGGTGTTAAGAAACAAACGAGAATCCTTTTACCCACTGTTAAAGAACTGACACCAAAGTATGTCATGTGTTGAGGAATGAGTGTCTGCTTAAAATCGCCCTGGAGGGCATCGTAAATGGGGGGAAAAGAAGAGGTTGACAAAGAAAGAATATGCCTGATGACATTCTGATAAATGGAAAATATTTATAGAGACAAAGAGATTGGCGGAGCAAAGTGAGGCATGGAAGACCGTCGCTATGAATGGACCTGCTGGATAGCAGAAAACCCGTCATGATGATGGAGCCAGGTGATACCAAAGATTCTTTGATATATTTTCAATGGAAGTCCGTTAACGAAGATAAAACTGTAAAAGGTGAGAATAAGACATTTAAGATCACAAAAAAGGTAGCTATATTGAGTACAGTCAAAGAATTAAAAATGGCTTTGGCTAATGACATTCTAGTAATGAAAAAACATCTGGTATATACCAGATGTGTAAATATGAAACCAGAATTTGCCAATAGATAGCTCTAGCTATCAATGCAGTTACTGTCAGATGGCGTCATTGTCACCAGTTTTTTTTTTTTTTTTTTTTTTTTTTTTTTTTTGACAGCTGACAGAGAATTTCAACTGACAACAATACAAGTTTCATACAACAGTGTAGTTTATAGCAATGTTCAACATATCGAGTTTTGAGCCTACTATCTACGATTTGCGGACATCATTGATTTTCTGTTACCATTTAAGGAAAACTGCTGCAAAATCGCATCGAATGCTTGTTGAAACTTTTAGTGAGCATGCTCTCGGTAAATCGCAGTGTTTTAAGTTGTTTAAAAAATTCAAAAGTTATGTTTTTGATGTGAGAAATGAAGACCGCGGAAGACCTGCAAAGAAGTTTAAAGACAGCGAGTTGCAAGCATTGTTGGATGAGCATGATGCTCAAATGCAACAACAACTCGTAGATCAATTAAATGTAACAAGGGAAACTGTCTCCATACATTTAAAAGCGATGGGAAGGATCCAGAAGATGCGAAAATGGGTTACACATGAATTAAATGAAAACAAACAGAAGAAAAATGAAAAACCACTTATGAAATGCTGCTCGCCAGGAATATAAGAAACTCGTTTCTCCATCAAATTGTGACAGGTGAGAAAAAGTGGATGTATTTAGAGAACCTTAAACATAAAAGATCATGGGTAACTGCAGTTGAACCGTCAACATCAACTTCAAGGCTCAGTCGCTATGGAAAGAAGACAATGCTCTGTGTTTGGTGAGATCAAAGTGGTGTGATCTATTACAAGCTACCTGGTGAAACTGTTAATACTGAATGTTACTGACAGCAAATGATCAATTTAAATCAAGCATTATGGGAAAAACGACCAGAAAAGGCAACACAAAGTGATTTTGCTTCATGACAACGCACCATCACGTACAGCTAAACCGATCAAGGAAATGATAGTGGTGCTTAGTTGGGAGATACAGACGCATGCGGCTTACTCACCTGACGTAGCTCTGTCCAATTACTATCTCTTTACATCGATGGGACACGCACTCGCTGAGCAGCACTTCATTTCTTATGAAAATGTACAAAACGGCTTACTCACCTGACGTAGCTCTGTCCAATTACTATCTCTTTACATCGATGGGACACGCACTCGCTGAGCAGCACTTCATTTCTTATGAAAATGTACAAAAATGGTTCAATAACTAGTTTGCGTGAAAACAGCAATTCACAAATTACCATATCTAGCAATGGGCAATTTTTCGAGTAAGATACTTTGTATCATTTTTATACAATAAACGTATATTTTTTTAATGAAAAATTCCGGTTTCATATTTACACTCCTGGTATAGTTACAACAAATTGAAAAAAAAGGGTTGAAAGAAAACTTAACTGAAAAAGAGATTATGATTCAGATAGACTTGTCGGGAACTATACCACTAAGTACGTAAATGAAATTCAGTCCACACATTTTGTAAAAAATCAGTTATATATGTGAATATTATTCAAGAAACACTGCCAATGCTTTGCAATCAAGAACTTTTGTTAAAGTGAGTGAAAATTTGGATCAGCAAGACCATGACATGTGGGCTCATATGATTCCAATTTTAACAACAATTTTAGAAAACAAAGATGTTGAAACTCTCCATATCTATTCTGACGGTCCTACATCACAATACTGCAACCATATGAATATAAACCTTTGGCTACAAACATTGATTGATAAATTCAAACAAATAACAAACTACTTGAACATACAGGGAACCTGGGCATGGAGTAGGACCAACGGATGGTGTAGGTGTTTATCTTAAAAGGAGTGCTGATAGTCATGTATTGATGGGAACACAAACACACACAGGCTGAGACTTTGCCAATTTGTATACTGAATCTGCTATTCAAGTAAAAGTGATACCCGATCATTCTGAAAACTTTGGATGCCATTACAGGTATTCTGGACATCACAAAAATTACCTGCCAAAGAGGGCCAGAAGTTTTAATACAAGTACATTCACATGAATGTTTCCACAAAGAGTTGAAATTGTCTGTTATCTAATCATTTAAATGTGAACTCAGTTGAACCTATGGATCTTTGTAAACCTTCCACAGAATCTCCTAAACCAGCAGAACCCATAGATGAAATCTAATTTCAATTTTGTGACAAAAATGTTTTTTATGCTTAAGAATAATTAAGAAATAGTAACAAAAATATTATTTTTTTCCGAAGATATCAACATCACTATTGAAGTAATAATACTCTTTATTCTGTTCTTTTTTCAATAGTGGTGTAGTAATAATGCTAATTATTTGCTCAAAGCTAATATATGACATTTCGTTGGTTTGTAGTTTGAATCTTGTGGCACTATTGTGCACAAATTTAAGAAAGATACTAGAATTTTCCCGTCATCTTTAACGACACGTGTCCGACAAGTGGCAACATATTTGAAATGGATATTTGTCTTTTGAGTTGGTATTAATTAATAAAAATGTCACAGGGGATATTAAATTTGGATGTAAGGTTCACGAGTTTTTTTTTTTTGCTTTATCCATAATAAATGTACTTATGAAAGCCTGTAACTGTTTTCAGTTGACATGTAAGCAAATAATTTTAGTGCAACACAGTCACTTTTGATGTTGTTTTATTATACTTTGCATGACGCGTTTCGAGAACTTATTCCCATTTTCAAACACAATATTAGTTCTCGAAACACGTCACACAAAGCGTAATAAAACAACATCAAAAGTGAATTTGTTGCAGTAAAATTATTTGCTTACATGTCAAATGAAAACAGTTACAGGCTTCATAAGTACATTTATTATGGATAAAGCAAAAAAAAACTCATGAACCTTACATCCAAATTTAATATCCCCTGTGACATTTTTATTAATTAATACCAACTCAAAAGACAAATATCCATTTCAAATATGTTGCCACTTGTCGGACACGTGTCGATAAAGATGACGGGAAAATTCTAGTATCTTTCTTAAAATTTGTGCACAATAGTGCCATTAAAAGATTCAAACTACAAACCAACGAAATGTCATATATTAGCTTTGAGCAAATAATTAGCATTATTACTACACCACTATTGAAAAAAGAACAGAATAAAGAGTATTATTACTTCAATAGTGATGTTGATATCTTCGGAAAAAAATAATATTTTTGTTACTATTTCTTAATTATTCTTAAGCATAAAAAACATTTTTGTCACAAAATTGAAA
Organism: Vandiemenella viatica; assembly: GCA_031002005.1. Taxonomy (NCBI): domain Eukaryota; kingdom Metazoa; phylum Arthropoda; class Insecta; order Orthoptera; family Morabidae; genus Vandiemenella; species Vandiemenella viatica. The sequence goes on from JARYHS010012519.1 coordinate 10,531,214, forward strand.
TTAGATTTCATTACATTACTGTAGGTTCTGCTTGAACTGACTGAAAGTAAAATTAACTTTACGTTGAATACCTACAAGCCTAATTAATTGTTGTTTACGATTTCAATATTTTACCTATTCAGGGAACACACATGTCATTCCGTGAACACACACAATTTTAGATGTTTTCTTAAAAAAATTCATAGATTATAATTTTTTTTTTTTTTTTTTTAACAGTTTAACGTCCCTTTTTAACAACGTGGTCTTTAGAGATGGGAAAGGATGGGGGCAAGGAATGGGAAGGAATTCGGCCATGGCCTTTTGAAGGAAGCATCCCGGCATTCACCTGGAGTGATTTGGGGAAACCATGGAAAACCCAAATCTGGATGCCCGGACGGGGATTCGAACCGCCGTCCTCCCGAATGCGAGGCCAGAACGCTATCCGTTACACCACCACGCTCGGTATAGATTATAAATCTTTAATTCTGTGTATTAGTTAATTTTACTATGACAGTTGCTGATATTTTAAACCTGGAAAATTTTACACCTACAAATAGTAACGTTTCCTCATATATGGTGGTATTTTGTATTAAAACTGTTTTATATGCAATATTTTACATGGATTTTGTTTATAATTATTAACTATATACCTAACCTATTGTTTAAAGCAACAATAAAAAAAGTTAAGGGTTTTAGGTTGTTTTTTTTTTTTTAATACTTCATTGATTTTATAAAAATATTACCGAAAAGACTGATTTTGGGGATGGCTCTCTTTAAAAAGTATATTATAAAAAAAGTAATTAGTACTGTATTTGACTTATTTAACTATTGATTATAAGCATGTTTAGTAAAAAAGAAGCTTATTTTCATATTTAGAGCCTCCAAGTATTTTCATCACTTAACAAAACTTGATATTTGCCATCTTGTTGATTTTGGGTCATATGGTGGGAACAGAATTGCTTGCTGAAGGCTTGAAGTGTAACTATCTTGGTATAACAATGAAAGGAAAGAAATGCCGCGAGGCAATATTTACATGGAAAAGAAAGGGAAAATACACCCAACACTCACCAAAGCTGAAGGGAGGAGGGCAGCAGCAACACAACAACACACAAACAAATAAAAAACAATATTTCGGGTGAAGAATCCCCTTTTTCAAGTAAACAGATAGGTGGCTGGTCTTGCGCAAGACTTGCGTCGGACGCAGCCACTCATAGAACGCCTATGAGTTCTATGAGTGGCTGCGTCCGACGCAAGTCTTGCGCAAGACCAGCCACCTATCTGTTACTTGAAAAAGGGGATTCTTCACCCGAAATATTGTTTTTTATTTGTTTGTGTGTTGTGCTGTGTTGCTGCTGCCCTCCTCCCTTCAGCTTTGGTGAGTGTTGGGTGTATTTTCCCTTTCTTTTCCATGTAAATATCTTGGTATAACCTTTGATAATAAACTCAATCTGGGCAAAGGGTAGGAAAGGGTTACAAAATCCTTCATTTACTGGAGTTTGTGATGAGGAGATATACCAGGGAAGTGGGGAATTGGGTTACAAAACTTTGTTCAGACCACTGCTTGACTATCATGGTGTAGTTTAGATCACACATTATGGGCAGACAATACAGGAGTTGGAGGGCATGCAAAAAAGAGCAGCCAGATTTGTTTGTGGAACCAGTCAGTAATTTAATATGAAAAAGGAGCTGGATTGGGAGTCATTGGAAGACAAGAGGAAGCTGAAGAGAGTTCTTAGAAGTGTACAAGGTGTATGCTGGTGATGGGGGTCGGAGGGATATAGTTCGAAAGAATTAGGAGTAGTGCACGGAAAGTAAAATATTACCACAGGCACAAGCTGGCACTCTATTCCATGCATAAGAAAGTGGGTAAAATTTTCTTTTGTGCCTAAGGGTGTCAAGGATCAGAATTAAATTACCAGGTGAAGTGATGAATAATGTATCAAAAACACTATACAAATTAAATCAAATCATAAATGACAAAAGTAGATGGGTAGAGGAATAATTTGAAGTATTATGATAATAATGAAAAAAGGGCGCAAGTATGGAAATTGTCACTGGGGGATACGCTCCATTGCAACTGAATTCAATTCTGTACAATAGAACAATGCGTATAACAGAGTAATTTGTTGCGTGCCTAGCTAAGCACAATACAAGCATTAGCTGCAATTTTTTAATAAATAATTTCAACCTCACATTGTATTAGGTGTAAAACTAGTTTATAATCTTCGAGTAGTAAAACAAAATTAAAACCTACCTTTGCTCTCTTCTTTATGGACATCGTGCCATCGAGGCGGACATACGGATAGTTACGCATCCTGCCGAGTCGCTCGAATAGGTCCAAAGTCTGTGTGTAGTTTGAGACCAGGACAACTTTGTCATTAGTAGTGCTCTTGATGAATGCCAGCAGACAATCCAAAAGCATCAACTTTCCTGACAGTTCAGGCAACACCACCTTACTGTCATACTTATCTGGTAGGTGAGTTAGTGCCTTCTCAAAACCTTCACTCCTTGACTGTATTTTATCCAACACCAAGTCAGGATGGTTGCACAGTTTTTTCAATGATGTTATTGCAGAAAGTGCAGAAAAACTAACCTAAATGAAACATAGACATAACATAAGTAATGAAATGCTTTGTTGAAATTCAACATTAACAGTTTCACCATTTTATAACTGAACATATTTGAATAGTCAGTTGCTAGAATTCTTAAAGCTAAATTGCCAACCAACTTTTCTAAAATAAAGCAGTTGATGGGCAAAACAAAAACTGATCACTAATATAAACAAGGAAAGAGAGAAGTAATGTCACTTATCATAAGCGATGTCAGAAACTCACAAACATAAGTGAACAATTTTGAAAATTTCCAGCTTAAATTATTTGTCAGCAGTAGTGCACAAGATGGGAGCCAGAGAGCCACAAACACACTGTTCAATCATAGTGGACTAGGGATAGAACAGGGGAAAATGAATTAAAAATGAGAATGAAGTGAGGTAACATAAAGAACAGTGGCAAATCAATAAAACAATATATGCCACAAAATTCAGAGGAGCTGCTGTTAAAAAGGCCTCTGACAGCACAAAGTCATAAATAATAATTCAAGTAATTGGCACGAATATCTTCGCTGCATCACAATGCCCTTCCTTCTTCCTACCGTTTCAGTCGAGCGAGTCCCTTCAAGACCTTAGGCTCGGTTGAAACATTGGGAAGGAGGAGAAGCAATTTGATGCAGAGTTAATCTTGTGAAGATATTCATACCAGCGAAAACAGCAAAATCTTTTATAACTGAAGTTTCTATGTGTGATGGCAACCAGATGCTTATTACTTTGGTAAATATCATTTACCCGACACCATTAATTCTGATGCATAATTGAAATACTGCTGAGCAAGATACTTGCTGCAGGTAAGTTTATGGGAAATTTCACAGCCAGCAGAGGGAAAGGTCTCTGCAGCTGTGGAAGTTGTGAATATCATGGTTCATAGTACAAACCCTAAATCATGGTCTGTTGCAATGGATATAATCATGAGACTGTCTTACTGAATGTGTACCCAGAGTGGTGGGTGAGCGGTTAACGCTCTGGCCTCACATTTGGGAGGACAGTGGTTCGAATCCCCATTCAGGCATCCAGATTTGGGTTTTCCACGGTTTCCCCAAATCACTCCAGGTGAATGCCGGGATGCTTCCTACAAAAGGCCATTTCTCCGTAGGGAGGATCCTGGGCAATATGAAAATCATTTCAGGGAAAACGAGGTAGGATAGGAGTCTAGAAAGAACTGAGTAAAAAGATAGGCCTGGTCTCAGTAGGGTGGATATAATTCTCAGTTCTATAAACAAAAATTAGCATCTTAATCTAGGTCCATAAATGTCAAAGTAAACTTGTTTTTCTTGATCCACCCTTTCATTTTTAACATGAGACCCAGAGATGCTTCTCTTGTACCCCCATTTTTCCTAAACTAAACTGATGTTTACTGCCGCAACTCTTTCTATTCTCCTGTACATTATACTGGCCAGTAATATTGAAACATGCGATATTGGACCCATTGTGTAGTAATTTCTTTCTTTGGGAGAGTGAAAATGGTACTATTATTAAAATCAGCTGGAATGTTCATTTCATAACTTTTCAATATTAGGCTGGACAATCTTTGAATCCATTCAATTACAGAGATTTTTACAAGTTTGGCAGGAGTCTTGCCAATTGCCTTATTTGAGTTCAAATCTTTCAAAGGTCTGTAAAATACTGTATTTAAAAGCTAAAAACTATTAACATTGACATCATCTTTATTTCCAGGCACTATTTTTTTCTATGAACGTCTTCTATTAGACAGCTCTATCTTCTGAGCATAAAAGAGCTTTCATTTCTCCAAAATTCTACATGATCCTTATATACACAGCATTGACTTTATCTACAACCACTTTCTTTTTTACTTTACATTTTATCCAGCCACTTTTCATTTGCTTTCTTGCATTTCCTGTTTAATTGATTTCTAAAATACCAAGTAATTTTTTTTTCACACTTTGAAGGCAATTTTTTGATTTCTCCTTTAACTGACAAACTCAAAAATTTCTTCTGTGAGCAGAAGTTTTCAGCCAGCTTTAATCATCACTCACTTAAATACATCCCATTTTTCTTAACTTGAATTGCATGCAGAATTATTTCATAGACCAATGTCAAAAATTTTTGCAAATTATTATGTTTCACAAGATTTTTTCAATTTTCTCACTTGTTCTGCCTATGATGCTTCTTAATTCTCTTGAATTTCAGACAGTACTTCATAATTATCAGATTATGGCCACAGTCAAAATGAGCTTTTCAGTGTAGAACTTGAATTATGACTCTCTGTTTAATAATTTCACTCTTAGCATATACACTTGTACTAGTGCGGTTCCCACTGGCTTAATTTCCATCCCCTTCAAAATAATCCGGGTACTATACTTTTTATCAGAACACACCCATTTCCAATATATCTCATTCATTACAAGTCCTACACCAATAACTCCACTTACAACTTGTTTGCAAATTATTCTGTATTGCTGAGACAAGAAATCCTGTGCAACCCACTACTTAAACTCACTAACCCAAACATCTCACCGAGGTCATTCCAGCTCCCTTTTTAAGTTAACTAATCTATCTGACTTATTCAGACTGCTAACATTCCACTCTCATATGCAAAAAAGTTAATATTAATGATTAAGATGAGTTCTTCCAGAGCAATCACCTTCTTGAGATCCAATTAGGGGACTATTTTATCTCCGTAATATTTTACCCACAAGGAAACGATTATTTCATTTACATGTCCACTAGACTAAAAAACTACTTATTTGTGATTTTTTGTAAAAATTGTTTGCATTATAAGGTGAAGGCTTAAAGGTATTCAAATCCTCAATCTGACCAGTACTCACGCACAAGAAGAATTGTTTCAATGCATACACCAGGTGGCACAGAAAAATATTTCTTATTTCAGTGACACTGCTAATATATATATATATATATATATATATATATATAATGGCAATGTTCATATGAGTGTCCACTAGACTTAAAAACTACTGGACTAATTTAAGAGTATTTTCTTTTTAAATGGTCAGGAGAAGGTTTAAAGCAGGGGCGTAGCTATCGGAGCACTAGGCAGTGCCATGTACCTGGGCCTCCAAGCTCAGGAGCCCCCCAGTGCAGCTCAGGGGGCCACCAAGTGCAGCTCAGGGGGCCACCAAGTGCAGCTCAAGGTGGCCCCCAAGTGCAGTTCAAGGGGGCCCCAAAGTGCAGCTCATGGGTTCCAAAACTCCTGCCAGCAAAACTCACTTGATAGAGCTAAAAAAATTCGGCCATCTGGCCTGAGGGCCCAATTTTTTTTTTTTTTTTTTTTTTTTTGCACCTGGCCCCTTGTTAATCTAGCTACAGCACTGGTTTAAAGGAATTCAATCCTCGATCTGACCATTAAAAAGAAAGTAAAACTAAATAGACAAAATCAATTGCCTATCTATATTTATGAAAGGTAATGTGTGTATCTGCTATGTGTTTAAAATTACAAAACGATCCTTTTGTATTAAATTTTGCTATAATATTATTGGATGTTGTAATTGGGAAAATTATTTCATGGACAGTTATACGTGGTATCCTCCTGCTTATGAAAAGCAAGGTATTTCTTTGTACATATTCAAAATGGAATCCCCCAAAAAATCGTATACCAAGAGAATTGCAATGACCTTTAAACTTAATAAAATCACAATTACAATTTATGTAACCTATAAACATAAAAATAATAATATATAATTAAATATCAAATTTTAACAGGAGTTAATATCAAACTTTCAGTTGTATTCATTTAATCTATATGTATACCCAAATCTAGTAATAGTGAAGCATTGCCAGGTTAGTTAGTTACATATGTACTTTGAAATGATTACATGGTCTTGGGGTACCCTTTGGGTCTTTAATGCAGTGGCTTCCAGTTGCCATCTGCACCGACACGTTGCTGATCATTTCTGATTCATCCGCCTTTAGGTGTCGTTTCCAACTTCAAGAGCATGATGGTCCTGGATTACTCCATGCGCATGCTTTAACATGGCTGATGCGAGGCAGGAATCATTAAGTCGCCAGAGACTGGTCCTTGTAAACAGTGCTCCATGTGTAGGAGTGGTTGACATTTGGTTGGAAGAAGCTAGTGTACTTTCTCCAACACTTTCTCTATGTATTATAGTATTAAGAAAAAAATTGTATTACTTTTTTTTATCTACACTAATGTTTTGGATACGTGAAGGTGTATTGACTCTTTTGTGCATACACCACCATCAATTTGTAACAAGATTAAATTTCGGTTTTATGGCAAACACTTTTCTTTTAGGCTTACAGGGAATGATATAGAAAGTGAAAATGTCTCTTATCAGGGAGACGAACGTTTTCTTTTTTTTTTTTACTTATGGCCTCACGCCTCATTGACATTGAGGTATCAAGGTTATAAGAGACGGGATGGGACTGGGGACAAGGAACTGAAAGGAATTAGGCCATGGCCTTTTGAAGGAAGCATCCTGGCATTTACCTGGAGCAATTTGGGGAAACCATGGAAAACCCAAATCTGGATGCCTGGATAGGGATTCAAACTGCCATCCTCCCACATGCAAGGCCAGAGTGTTAACTGCTCACCCACCACAATCGGTCCACTCACTGCTATCTCCCAATTATGTCTAACCAAACTCCTTTATCATACCAGTTATTGCCTGCATTCTGTGCTAATTTCCAGGAACAAATCTAGCTACCATCCTATGTATTCCTCCAGATACTCTACTTGATACCCATAATATAATATGCTGTCACTGATTAAGGAAAATGAGGAATTATTAGAAACTAGCATAGAGAAAGCAGAAATTTTGAATAATGTATTGAAAAAAGCTTTCACTACAGAAAACTCGGAGGAGATTCCGATATTTAACAATCATATCAACAAAATTATGAATGATCTCGTTCTCGATGTCGAGAGAATAACTAAACTGCTTATGAATGTAAATCCCAATAAGGCTCCCGGACCAGACAGTATTCCTACAAGATTCTACTCTAGGTACGCAAAGGAAATTGCGCCGTATTTGATGAATTTATATACCGCCTCCTTGGATCAAGGAAAAATACCAGCTGAATGGAAGACCGCCATAGTAAGTCCAGTGTTTAAAAATGGGAACGTTAACGATCCTCAAAATTATAGACCGATCTCGTTAACATCAACATTTTGTAGGATTTTAGAACACATCATCTATTCAAATGTCTTGCAGGTTTTGGATGAAGATGAGCTTTTAAACCCAAATCAACATGGATTCAGAAAAGGCCGATGCTGCGAAACACAACTTGCACTTTTAATTCACGACTTGTGCCGTATTATAGATGATTAATCCCAGGTTGATTTACTTCTATTAGACTTTAAAAAAACTTTCAACACTGTGCCTCACACTACGTTACTTAGGAAACTTCATGGTTATGGCATATCTAGACAAATATGTGACTGGGTTGCAGACTTTCTGAATGGCAGAACACAGTGTGTAATTCTTGATAGTGAGTGTTCATCACTTACAGAAGTGAGGTCCAGGGTTCCCAAGGGTAGCGTTATAGGTCCTTTGTTGTTTCTCATCTACATAAATGATTTGTGCGACACAATAAGGGGGATGAAAAGATTATTTACCGATGATGCTATTATTTATTGTGAAATCGCAACCCAGGACGACTGCGCTTTGTTACAAGACGATATTATGAAAATAATTGCGTGGTGTAAAGACTGGCAATTGGAGATAAACGCTAAAAAGTGCCAAGTCATGCATGTAAGTAAAATGGTTACACCATTTAGCTCGTAATATACAATACAATTAATGGTACTGCCCTTAGAACGCTAGATTCCGCTAAATACCTCGGGGTAACAATTCGTAATAATTTGCCATGGAATGAACATATCAAGAATGTAATTGGGTAAGCAAATCGTATGCTCCGATTTATAGGTCATAATTTAAAACAATGACCTCCGGAAGTTAAATCGATTGCATACAAGTCACTATTGTGTCCTCATTTACAATATTGTTGTTCTGTATGGGGTCCCCATAAAAAGGGATTAATGAAGGCATTAGAGAAGCTCCAAAGAAGAGCCTCCCGATTCATGACAGGTATATACAGTTGGAGGGAAAGCGTAAGTGCGATGTTGAAGGAGTTCGGTTGGGAAGACCTGGAACACCAAAGGCGTTGCTCTCGACAGAAGCTAACTGAAAGATTCTCGACTGACGTATTCCGGAATGACAGCAAACAAATATTGCTACCTGCAACATTCATATCTCGGAATGACCGCGAAAATAAGATAAGAGAAATCAGGGTCAGAACCGATTCATTTCTGTACTCATTTTTTCTAGGAGTGATTAGGGAATGGAATTGAAAGGATTTACCAGGCGAGTAAACTTAAAAGCTGACTGGAGTAGCTTTCGTTAAAGCTCTCCAGCCATCCTGATCTGGGTTTTCCCACATCACTCCAGGTGAATGCTGGGATGGTTCCTCACAATAGTCCATGGGCGCCACCTGCCATATCCCGTATATCCCTTCCAAACGATTACCCTTTCGGATAGGTGCAATGCACCCTCAGCTACACACTTTTAATCAATCGTGGAGTAATAATAATAATATCGGTCACACACCACCCGATCGTATTGTTGGCCTCATTGGTGGCAATAACCTCTTCCATCTGTCCAATTTATTTATCACCAAATCTAATGCCAAGATATCTATAGGCTTGATGTAAGAAATACACAATTCCTCCTTTACATTATAAACAAAATCTTCATTCATGATTAATTGACTTTCGGGTTATGCCGCGTTGTTTATTTCATTACCTGAGCTTTCGGCTGGTATCCTCCAGCCTTCATCAGAGATACTGTTTATGTTGACATAGCAACGAGCGCCAAGCATCACAGAGTAAAAGGCCGCTCGCTATCTTCGTTGATGTTGTTGGTATTTTTTTTAAATTTCTGCTGCCTCTTTCACCCTTCGGGGCCACCACTGGTCTTGTCTCCGAAGATAGCGGCCTTTTACTCTGTGATGCTTGGCGCTCGTTGCTATGTCAACATAAACAGTATCTCTGACGAAGGCTGGAGGATACCAGCCAAAATCTCAGGTAATGAAATAAACAACGCGGCATAACCCGAAAGTCAATTAATCATGAACAAAGATGGACGTGGAAGTCTGAGGAATAAAATCTTCATTTTTCTGAACAAGTCTTTTTGGCTTTCATCTTCACTCCAAGTTGACCTACCCACTAGACAGATTCTCCAGATCCTCTCATAATTGTTCACAGTCCTCTTCCATTTCAATTCCATTATTATAACATAAGATATGCAAACAACATAACTTCCGACTGCAAACTTACACAATCCATTATTAGAATAATGAACAACAATCAGGCCATGCCAATGCAGCGACAACAGAAATACATGTGAGGAGCATAACTAGTTTTTCAAGTCGGCAACATGGCTTTAAGTAAGGATATTCACGCAACTCTCGTAGGATATATGCAAGACATTTTGTATAAAATAGATAAGGGAGGCCAAATTGATAGTGTAGTACAAGATCTGTCAAGGCTTTTGACACAGTGAGCCATAAAATCGTGGTAAATAAGATAAAAACTAACGGAGTGGATGAGAAAGTGATTTCTGTGTAGTAGAATTCTTTAAAAGATAAAAAGCAAAAAATCAGTGTAGGAAATGCTAGTATCAAGAGAAGTGGAAGTGAAATGGGAGTGCCAGAGAGTAGCGTCGGAGTGGTTGCATGCGATGCCACCACATGGATAAGGGAGGTAGAATGGGATCAGGTTGGAGTCCTGGCCTCACATACCAGCTGTCCCGACTACGGTATCCTTCAATCACTTATGCCCACCATTCTATTAATTATTCTGATGAATGATCATGTTGGTGGTTTCCTATCGACATTAGGTTGTTAGCAGATGACATAATACTATGTAATAGCATCAAAACGGTTAAAACAGCGGCAGTGTGATCTGGACAGGATATCTAGCTGGGTTGGTAAACATGGGTTGAAGATAAATGCAAAGAAGAGTCAGGTTATAAGGTACATAGATAAAAAAAATTAAAGGCTGCATTGCCATTATAAGGAGGGAAAGATTTGTGAATTGTTTTTGAAGACTTGAAATGTGACATTACATTTGATAACAAGCTCAAACCGACAGCACACATTGGACAGAGAGTAGGAAAAGGTTTCAAAATCCTTCATGTTTTGTAGAGAGTGATGAGTGGATGTACCAGAGGTATTGGAGTTGGGTTACAAAACTTTGGTCAGACCATTGGTTGAATATGATGGTGTATATGGGAATCCACATTTTGAGGAGGGTGCAAAGAAGAGCTGGTAGGGAGAAAGGGAGAGGATCAACAAAAATCTCAAGTCATCTTTTTAATTCCTTGAAGAACAGTAGAGCTAAAAAAAGGGTCCTCATCATTAGAGCTCAGCGTCTCACCGCCCTCGAAATACAGGAATACAGGAGAGCTAAAAGTCTGCAAAGTCACGATGCCGGGGATCCGGATTTCCAGAAAAACACGACACCTAATTAATGGTCACCCCTAACCAATTGATAAAGGAGCTGCAAAGGGATTCCTTAGAAGATGGGAGGAGTGTAAAGAAACTCATGGCACTGTACAAGGCATAAACTGGTGATGAGGCAGGGGAAAGAGTAATTAATGCATGTAAGGGAAAAGATGATGTCACTCAATTTCAGGCACAAGGGTGAGGGGAAGATTTTCTTTTGTAGCTAAGTGGGTGAAGCTCTGGAATAAGTTACCAAGATAAATGATGGATAGTTTACAAAAAATGTTGAAAGGATTTACAGCTGAAATTTGTAGTGGACAAAATTAGGTGGAAAGGGGGAAAACGGGGTATATAGGGAAAATTTTCACCGGTGCATGCACTCCATCACAATTAAATCTCCCATGACACCCAGGGGCGTAGCTATCGGAGGGCTAGGCGGTGCCGTGCACCGGGGCCCCAAAAGCTCAGCTCGGCGGCCCTTGTTAATCTAGCTATGCCACTGACGACACCTATAATTTTAATTCTTGTTTCACGGTTTGTGCTATCAGAGTCCTTCCAAATAGCAGGAGCTCCTCTGAACACGGAAGGTGGGACATTAACCAGCAGTACAATTGACACAAGGCAACTATCTGGTCTCAATTTAAGATAATATCCAGTTATTGCTTCAACTTTACCTTCTCTCTTCTTCCACTGCCACTACCTAACTTAAACCACAACTCATCAGAGGTGAAGTCTAAGATCATTTTTGTGTTTGTTTTAATGTACATGTTTACTTTATTTAGATTTATGGATTTAATATTTTGTTTTGCTACTTGCTCCTTTTGTCTGCCCATGAGTAGTTTTGATATTTTTCAATGCTTGGCTATTCCCTTCAAATCGCTGCCCCTCTGCTTGAACTTATGCCCACTATAGCCTTATTCAATAGTCACTATTTCAGGCAGTAACCACAGGAGCCACTCTCCATTATGTTATACTCACTGACGAAAGGCTAAAACCTGAAAATTACGATGTCGGTTGTGTTGTGCCCATTACCTGTGTCCACACTGCTCTGCCATCAGCTCAGACAAGCACTGGTTCATTTCCCAATATATATATATATATATATATATATATATATACAATAACAATGACAAAGAAAATGTTTCAAGCCGATAAAACTAAGGAAGGATAGGGAAATATGACCCAACACTTACCACAGATGAAGGCAGCTTGGAATGATGAACATAAAAGAGACGAGCACAAGAAATGCGAAATTTCTTGCCAGGAGTGAGACACCAGGTAGGGCATGACGTGTACATGCCGAAGACTGTCCCCTGGAACCTGTAGGAAGAGATGTATGAATCTATGGGTGACATGTTATGGGAAAGTGGTTAATAGTAGGCACAGTATGAGTAATGCCTTCAGCTTGTGCATCTCATACCCCGCCTGGTCTCTCACTCCTGGCTAGAATAAGGCTAGTTGCTGAAATATTGTGTTTCTTGTGGTCATCTTTTTTATGTTCATCATTCCCAGTCACTTTCATATGTGGTAAGTGTTGGGTCATGTATAGATATTGTTAGGAAACAAAAGTGGTAAAAAGTTGATAGATTAAATATTTAGATAGGAGAAAAACCACCGCTTACTGTAGAAGAAGATTCCTGCTGTGTCAAAAAATAACCCATACACACAAAGAGCATGAAATTTTCAGGCTTGTTATCCTTCTTAAGCAATAGAATGACAGAAGGTAGCAGCCAACTGAGTTTGCCGGCCAGGCCACAAGATCAAGGTGGGTAAAAGCAACATGGCGGGAAGTGAGGATGGGACTTGAAATCCGTCGGTGTGGTTGTGTGCGGTGCCATACCACAGGATCAGGTTTGAGTCCTGGCCCCCGTATACCAGCCTTCCTGACTAAGGTTTCCTTTACTCACTTATGAGAATGCTGTCAGTCCCTGCCTAATAAACTAGTAATTTTTACATGAATCGCAGACAGATGGGAAATGTTAAACACCACCCATTTGCTCCAGGAACTGACAACCCCTGATTCTGACCACCTAGTGGAAACACTGGACAAATTTTTAATCACAAACCATCATGAGGCTTGAGAATTTGCGTGATCCAATAAATATGTATGTATATTTCAAAAATGGATCAATTTCACTTAAATTACTGTCTATACACAGTTTTAGAATGTGGATTAGTACATGCAAGTTTGAAGTTCTAAACCAACAAGCACATTTGCACATAGCCTACTAATCAACAATCAAAAACTCTAAGTTGAAAGTAATTTGAGTGAAGTTAACTGATTTTAAAAACAGACAAATTAATGACTCTGCACAATGTTCTACTTGTTGATGAAGGGCTAAATGCTATAAATTTGAATGTCATTTGTGGCTGTTACAAGCTACCATCATCTTAAATTTTTATAAATTATAATTGCAGAATTATGGCCTGTTATGAGATTAATCTTAAAGGTGGTTCATTTCCCAATCACATTTTCTATGTATAGGAATATATAGTCACTAGGAACTGGCTACACAATCCTACTCCGCCGCAACTTCCCGATCAATGCAGACTTTGTGGATGTATGTTGTCTGAAAGAAGTCTGTGAGTGAATATATAGTAGGTGGCAAATAGTGGGACAAACAAAAGATATGGATAGGAAAGTAACCTCTAGGCAGGACTGAATTGAAATATTTCGGTTTTTGTCCATTCACTAACAACACAGTGAGGCAGCTGCCAGCCACCATCATGCACTCTGTTTGTGAAGGGAGATAACCACGAAAATTTCTTCTGTGTTTCAATGCCATTCTGCCTTCAACTTCACTACGTGGTGGTTAATCTCCAATTTTACATATTACCCAATGACAACTAAAAAAAAAAATGAAACATGTTTGCCATAAAAAGCATTTTGTTTAGTTGCTAGAAATAAGAAAAACAATTACCATAGCAACTAAGGAAGATAGGACCAAAACACTAATATGACATTACTATTTTCACTAATTAGCATACTACTTCTTATTTTATTTATGTATTGCAGCCTGTCATGCCAAAAAAACTTCTTTTTTTTTTTGCTTTGGTTTTATGCCTCATCTACATTGCTGTCACTAGAACTGGGTGCAAGCAATGGGAAGATATTCGACCAAAGCCTTTTGAAGTAACCATCGTGGTATTCACCTGGGATTATTTTGGGAAATGGTGGCAAACCAAAGTACGGACAGCCAGGCTGGGATTTGAACCTATGTTCTTCCGAGTGCAAGGCCAGAGCATTACCACTCACCCACCACACTCAGTACGTGTCATATAATCCTTTTGTTAACAATTTCTAATTTGGAGTAATTTAAGTTTCACATAATCTAGGAAGCTGATAATAGTCAAGGATGGCAACTCATTGCCTAAAGAGTTGCAAATGCTGTGAAAAATCCTGTAGAGCCATGATTCTGAGCAATGAGTTAAGCAATTAATAATGACATAATCTATGTGGAAGAAAGTAGTGCCAATGGTATCACGAACCTCAGAAGAACCAGATTTTCTTTAAATTTAATGTAAGAGATTCAAATGAGGGGTCTATTGGAGATAGCGATTCCGCTACAACAAACATTAAATATTATCGTTGTAATACTGCTGTAGTCAGTCGCAAAACGTATTATTTTCAAGAAGTAATTCCGTTGTAATACAGCCTGGACCATTATTTTCAACCAGAAATTAGGTTGTAATACAGCCTGGACCAGCATGAAACCTTTAAACTTACTTTGGAAAGAATTTCTAGCAGACTCTTGCGTTTGACCACTGCAGCATTATGATGCCAACTCCAGGCGAAATCGCAATCTCCAGTAATCCCCAAATGAGTTACAAGAGCACATGCTGAACCTTTTGCCACATATTGTAAACAAACTACAACTTAACCTTAATTATAAATAAATTTCCACAGAACTGATAGCTTCATGAAAATTACTGAATTTATCGTAACTGAATGGAGAAAAGATAGTAAAACACTTGAGGACATTACCTTGTTACCACTTTCTTCTCTGACAGTGCGTTTAATTGCATCACAGTTAATAAAATCCTTATATATCTTCTGCTGAACATCAGTCAATTTTACACATACAACTTGCTCAATCTTGACTGGCAGATACTTTGAAAGCAATGCTGATGTACGTCGAATGAGACACCGATTAACTATTGCAGCAAGTTCATCTAGACATCCCTGCCCTCTTTTGCGTTCTTCAGGTGTTGCATTAGCATCTTGACCACGCAGTATGGGATTTTCAAACTTGCGACGGAATTCCTGTGCTGTTCCTAGTATACCCTCATTGACAAAATGAACTAGACTGAAATATTCTAATAGATCATTCTGGATCGGTGTACCTGACAGCAAAACTCTGCGTTTAGACTTAAGACCCATAAGTGCTTGGTAAGTTTGGTTCTCAGAATTTTTCAACCGGTGACCCTCATCACACAAGACGAGTCCAATCTCACTTTGATGGAGTACCTTGGCATGCAAGCGAAATGTCTCATAAGAAATTATTAGTATTGGGTTTACTGGTCTCCTTGTATATGTCTGCATGAAAGAATTCAATTTTCTATCTATTTCTTCCTTACCACCACTATCTATGGCTAGTGCATTAACTCTAATGCACTAACCACTTGTTAATTTCATTATACCAGTTCTTAACCAAACTGCTAGGTGCAACAACTATGGCTTTGTCTATGGTAGGTTTACAATCAGGACCTTGTCGTAGAAGAGTCCACATGAGAGTTATACACTGCAGCGTCTTCCCGAGGCCCATTTCATCTGCCATAATACAACCATAAGCGTTTTCAATGCGCTTCCCAGTTACACACTCATACATAAATTTTACACCTTCTCTTTGATGCGGTCGTAAGACATCTGACAATACTGGATCAACGACAACATGTACAGGAAGTTTTTCTGGGTTGAGTTTCAACTTATCGTGAGCCGAGAGTTCTGGTGGAGTGTATAACACAAGAGCGTTTGGTTCTAATGGGTCATGAAGTGATCTCCGACACTTCTGGCGTCCTACACCTAGACCACGCGAACTTAAAGAACCTTGGTAATTTGGAATGGGAACTTTAAACGGCTTAGACAGAAGTTTTCTAATTAGAACTTCATGAGCAGAAACAGTTTCAGTGCTATCTACTTGTGGCGAAGACACCTTTTTGAATGACAATATTCTTCCTCGTTTATCATTGCATATTTCTTCATTTAACTTTATTTTCTTCTGATTTTGCTGCGATTCTGGAACAGGATAAAGTGGTACTCTTTTACCTGCTTGGCTAGGGGCGAGACTCCGGCGCATTTCTTCATCACTTTAAAGAGCTATTTATAACAAAATATAGCACTAACATCTCCACAACATTCCTAACAACACAATTGCTCAGATTTTCGCGCGCTTGAACAAAATCGAAATCAGTCAAAGCAGCCAACACAATAAATAAAGGAAAACAAACGAAATATGTATAATATTCCAAGAAAAACATTTCTTTAGCATTTCATGACATTAATACCTTTAAAACAAGAAACCATGTAATTATATTTTTAATTGCATCATTTACGTATTTATTATTTCTATAACTGCAATGGAGCGAATGGTAATTTTCAAATACGCCTACTTCTAACAACGCGAATTTATAAAGTTTACTCTTCGAGATAAAACTTTCTACACCCACAAATCAAAATTCAGTACCCTTTTGCCAGAGCCGTGCGGTAAACTTTTTCAGCATGATGCAAGTCTTCAAAATTCCACTCCAATAAATGTTTTTATTTTTTTATATTCTTTTTTAAAAAACTGCATGAAATATAAGAAATAATTCTATTAACTGTTAACTACAACAATTTAATTAATTTATTTATTTTAATTGCGACAGATCTATCACTCCAGCAGCAATTCCCCTAATCATATAATTACCTCTTTTCATATTGTTTTTATTTTGTATAATTCCTCCCTCATTTACTTTTCCGTTTTACAAATTTTAATTTTCTTAAGCGTTTTTGTTAAATTATTCAATACTTTACTTGGTAATTTGTTGTAATCCCCGACACCCTTACCAACAAAATAAAATTTTCCAATTCCTTTATGCACGAAATCGAGCGCCAGTTTGTGGTCGTGGTCGCTTTTCCCCTTCCATGATTATTCCTGATTCCTTGACCAATATCCCTCCAAGCCCCATCACCAACATATGCCCTATACATTCCCAGCACTCTCTTCACCCTCCTCCTCTCCTCCAGTAATTCCCAATCCAGTTCCTTTATTATATCATTCACTGGCTGGGTCCTGCGATAATCTGCACAAATAAATCTAGCTGCTCTTCTATGCACACCCTCCAATTCCTATATTTGTTAACCAAAATGTGGGTCCCACACAACACCACCATATTCAACCAATGGTATGACCAAAGTTTTGTAACCCAATTCTTTAACTTCTCTGGTACATTCTCTCATCACCCTCTAAAATAAATGAAGGTTTTTGTAACCTTTTCCTACCACTACCCAATTGAGTTTATCAAACGTTATGCCAAGATATTTAGACCACCAGCTTTCAACAAACAATTCTGACCCCACCCTATATTCATAACTAACCTTTACTTTTTATCTGTGTATCTAATAACACTGGTCAACAGCATTTTTGTTACAAAGAAAATGAATGGTGCTCTTAGCTAAGTCGTGGGTGCTAAATTCGAAAATGAAATCAGTATTTGCCTATCGGCAGTACCGGATTAGCCACGTAGCAGGAGTTAGCAAATGCTACGGGCCCCGCGCCTTCTGGGGGGCCTCGCGCCTTATATAGCGTGGCCGCTAGGATTCCGGGAGCTTTCTATCAGGCCGGATGGGCGACACTTTTTCTTGTTTTTTTACCTATACTACTGCCCCGGACGGCGAAAACCATGGGCCCTTACTTTACATTTTCCTACGGGCCCCGCGCTGTTTTAATCCGGCCCTGCCTACCGGACTCAGTTTTCTTGTGAAACGCTACTCTCTGTCTGTCGATATCGGCATAGGCCTAGGGGCACGCACAACAAAGAGGCGGCCCGCACCACAACCTTGGGTCCCCCCACCTGGGCCAGTAGTAGAGCCAAAAAAACGTGGACCTCAATTTTTTTTGGGGGGGGGGGCCTGCACCACATGTATAGCCTAGGGGCCCACAGAGCCTAAATGCGGGCCAGGATATCGGCATAAGTCCTTGAAAA
>JARYHS010012519.1:10550427-10715623 GCA_031002005.1 Vandiemenella viatica
GGGAGGAAAAATCTAATAATCATGGTTGATTGGAATGCAGTAGTGGGAGAAGGGGATACTGTAGGAAGTTTTGGTCTAGGAGAAAGAAATGAGCGACGAAGCAGGTTGCTAGAATTTTGTGAAAGATATAAGCTAGTAGTGGCGAACACACTGTTTAAGAACCATGCAAGAACGGATATACAACTGGAAACGTCCTGGGGATACAGGCAGATATCAGCTAGATTATATCATGGTCAACAGAGATTCAGGAATCAAGTTCTAGACTGTAAAGCGTACCCAGGAGCAGACATAGACTCTGACCATAATTTGATAATAATGAAGTGCAGGCTGAAATTTAAGCGAATAAGGAAGCAGTATAAGCAGAACAGACTGGAAGTGAATAAACTGAAACAATCTAGCACAAGAGAAAAATTTGCAGAAATGGTAGACTTAGGTCTAAGAAGTAACTGTGAAAGGAGCTCAACCGAGGACGAATGGAATGCATTAAAGACCGAAATAATGAAAGCTGGCTAAAGAAACATTAGGCTTTAGGGAACAAGCTGCCCGAAAACCTTGGATCACAGAAGAAATTTTGCAGCTGATGGATCAGAGGAGAAGGTACAAAAATACTCAGGATGAAGCAGGAAGAGAGCAGTACAGGCAATTTAGAAATCAAATAAATAGGAAATGCAAAATAGCAAAAGAAAAATGGCTACAAGAAAAGTGTGAAGAAGTAGAAAAGGAAATGGTCATAGGAAAAGTAGATGTTGCATATAGAAAGATCAAACAGAATTTTGGAGAAATGTAAGAAAAGAGGTATGAACATTAAAGCTGCCGATGGGAAACCTCTTTTAAGCTTAGAAGATAGAGCTAACCGATGGAAGGAATACATTGAGAAACTGTATGATGGGGACGACTTGAACAATAGTGTATTGGAAAAGGAAGGCGATGTCGACATTGATGACTTAGGAGATCCTGTTTTGAGGACAGAATTTAATAAAGCTCTGAATGACTTGAAAGCAAATAAGGCAGTTGGAATTGATGAGATCCCTGCAGAACTTCTTAAATCCCTAGGAGAGGAAGGAATCGAAAGATTATTCAAGCTGATATCAAAAAGTTATGAAACAGGAGAAATTCCAACTGATTTTAATAAAAATATCATCTTCACACTTCCAAAGAAAGCACAAGCCGACAAATGTGAGAATTATCGCACCATTAGTCTAACATCACATGCTTCAAAATTACTGACCAGAATAATATACAGAAGGATGGAAAGGGTAGTAGAAGAGATAGTAGGTGAAGATCAGTTTGGGTTTAGGAAAAATCGCGGTACAAGGGAAGCAATTCTGTCTTTAAGATTAATACTTGAAGGGCGGATCAAGAAAAACAAAGATACTTTTATGGCATTTGTTGATTTAGAAAAAGCTTTTGATAATGTTAGGTGGGACAAGATGTTCAAAATTTTAAAGAAGTCAGGTCTAAAGTATCGAGATAGAAGAATACTCTATAAACTATATAAGAATCAAGGTGGCTATAATAAAAGTATAGAGTCACGAGAGACATGCATCAGTTAAAAAGGGTGTGAGACAAGGACTGTAGTCTATCCCCGTTAATATTCAACTTGTATGTAGAAGAAGCAATGAAGAAAGTCAAAGAAAATATTTCCATGTGGCATAAGTTTTCAGGGAGAAAAAAATCAGTATGCTACGATTTGCTGACGACATTGTCTTGTTAGCAGAGAGGGCTGAGGATATTGAGAAGTTACTGAATGGCATGAACAAAATACTGAAGGAAGATTTTGAACTGAATATAAATCAAAGCAAGACAAAAGTGATGAAATGTAGCAGAAATGATATCAATACTAGATTAACTATAAAAATAGGATTGGATGCAATAGAAGTAAGAGAATTCTGTTACTTGGGAAGTAAAATTACAACCGATGGCCGAAGCAGGAATGATGTTAAAAGCAGAATAGCACTAGCAAAAAGAGCCTTCATGAAAAAGAGAATCCTTTTAGTTTCAAATATTGATCTAGGAATTAGAAATAACTTTTTAAAACTCTTTGTGTGGAGCATAGCACTTTATGGTAGTGAAACATGGACTTTAGGAATACCGGAAATAAAGGAAATTGAAGCATTTGAATGTGGTGCTACAGAAGAATGCTGAACATTAAGTGGACAGACAAAGTAAGAAATGAACTTGTTTTGGAAATGATGGGTGAGAAAAGAAGTTTGTATAAGAAGTTTACAGAAAGAAGAGACAGGCTGGTAGGTCATATTTTGAGACATGCTGGATTGGTTAATTTGTTAGTGGTGGGAACAGTCGAAGGTACGAATTGTAGAGGAAGACAGAGATTAGAATATATGAAGCAGATAATTGAGGACGTGGGTTGTAAGGGGTATGTAGAAATGAAGAGGTGAGCACAGGATAGGAAGGGATGGAGGATTGCATCAAATTATAACATTAACTTTTTTAATTATGCTAGACAAAGATAATTTTGTTTCATTTTAATTGCTGGTCCACCTTATCCCCCCACCCCCTGCATTTCTACCACCACCGCGCGTTTTTTGCTTATTTTCATTCATGTGGCGGGTTGGGATGTGACCACATCTTTCCCCTGCCATATGTCTCTCCTCTCACATGATTAAGGCTCATGCCTAAATAGTGTGCATTTGTGTTTATTTTTTGGGGTTTTTATGTGTTCGTCTCGCCCTCCTGCCTTCATCTGTGGTAAGTGACGGGTATCTGAGTTTTTTCCCCCATCCTATCTTATTTTCAGTATACAGTAATCAGTAGGATTTAATATCAGAGAAGCATATATACACAAACACAAGGAGACATTTTAAATCACCAATTATTTAGTCCTCATTGGAAATAAGTAGCTCAGCAACAGTGGAGTAGGAAGAAGTGTCATCAGAGATATTTATATTTTAACTTACTTGTGATTTGAAAATGAAGGCGGTTAGATTTGTATTTTAGTTCCAACTTAAAACATGTTGTTAGTGTCTATCTCCTGCCTGTAGAAGTAAGACAGGTTATGTGATTATTGGAAATTTAGGATAATATGGATATCAATTGTTTCGTCAGTATGTGCATGAATACAATATGACCTAACATGTAATAACTGAGAGTGGGTTTTAATTATCTTTGCTGTGTTTCTTTACAGAGAAGGGTGATGTTAAATCTAAGATAGAGGCTTTGAAGAAAGTAATCCAGATGATAGCCAGTGGGGAGAGGCTTCCTGGTCTGCTAATGACTATAATCAGATTTGTACTGCCACTTCAAGATCACATGATAAAAAAGCTGCTTTTGATTTTCTGGGAGATAGTACCAAAAACCACACCAGATGGAAAACTAATGCAAGAGATGATTCTTGTTTGTGATGCCTACAGAAAGGTACAGTGAAATTAAATATAAGTAGAGAAACATATAATGAAAGTAATTTTATTTAACAGTGTTGAGCTTATAGATATTGGAGATAATTTTGTTTTTACTTCAGTAGTTGCCATAAAAAGTTATTTCAATGATCAAAATGCTATTATTTGGTATTTTATGCTTTGCTGTAATATTGTACTTTATTGTATCAAGTTTCAATTTAATACAGTTTATAAGCTGTTGTAGTCACTCTTACAATTTTTATTTTGTTACTTTGTCCATTTATGGTATAATAAAAAGAATGTATAAAAATCAGTTTGTGATGTTTTCCCATGACAAATAAGTTATGATTACTGTGGTACAATTTTTGTTCCTTTGTCCCCTCTGTACTTAATTTATTCCCTCATATTGGGGTTTGATATAGTGGAATATAACTTTACTAGATGACCCTTTGTGAATATTTCGCAAATTCGATGGTGGTTTGTGGTTGGTGATTTGTAATAGGATGAAAGAAGAACTGCCTCATTTGTTTCAATTGTTTGTTTGTTTAGTGTTAGGCACGTAACAAAAGTAGATGCCAGTGAAGCAGTTTATTAATCCCTGTGATATGTTCTACTGCTATCTAGCGGCTTGGCTCTGAACGGTCTCTCACATGCGACAGTCACAGTTATTACTTTCGCCCTTTATGGGACAAATTTCGAAAAATTTTGTTCTTAATTTATAATGTTGCCTGACTGGAGACCTTAATCTTTTAAATGATACCTCATTTATTGATTTTGGTTAGGTCAACGGAGATAAATGGCACTTAACAATAAAACATAGTTATGGAAATACAGTAGAACGCCAATTATCCGACTACCTGAATCGCTGATTATATCAATCGCTTATGGCAATCACATTAAGACGTGCGTGGAACAAGTTGAAAGGCATACCAATTGAAGAAGATAAGGAAAAGGAGAAAAAGGAAAAAGAAGCTTCAAGAAAAGGAAAGGGAAGAGACAGGAGAAGATGGGGACGAATGTGTCACTTGAAGAATTCAGAAACATTCTTTTGAAAATTCCTGGATGTTCAGAAGTTAGAAGATATAGGAGAGTGTGTGGTGTGTGATTCGTCAGACCCTGGGTATGAAATTCTAAATGATGATGAACTTATTGAATGTGTGAGAGAAGAAAGTGTCGAGGAAGAAGATGATCTTAATGTCAAAGTTGAAGCAGACATGGTACCATCAGCTAGGCAAGCATTTGCCAGGCTTGAAACTGCATTGAAGTGGATTGAGCGTCAGCCCGAGTGTGACTACATGCAACTTCTCAATGTCAAGCGGATGCGTGACTTGGTTGCCTGAAAACGGATGAATATAGTCAAGTAGCTTACTTTGACCGAGATATTCAGCAAGCAATGACTTTTATTTACAGTATGGTACGTACATACTGTACTAATTTATAGCACTTGTAACTTGTAAAAATTTTGCCTTTTAATTAAAAAACTTTTTCTTTAAAAAAGTTCCAAATTCCAAAAAATTCCTTTCTTAAGATATGATGTGACCAAAGCAGAGACCTTAATCTTTAAAATGTTACCTCATTTATCTATTTCAGTTAGATATCAAGGGAGATAAATGGCTCATGACACAAAAATGCTTTGTAGAACTGTAATTACTTTTGCTCTTTAAAGGTCAAATTCCGAAAAATTCCTGTCTTAATATATGTCAACAAAGTGGAGACCTTAATTTATCGATTTTGGTTAGGTATGAAAGGAGATAATTGCTTTTGACCAAGAAATAATAATAATAAAAACCATATAGAAATAATATTATTAATTTGTGATTGAATGCATGCTCTACACATCTATTTACCCTTTTCTTATTTTTAATCTGAAATACGTTGAGTGTAATTCCTCCACCCCTTACTGTTGCGATTTTACAAATTTCAGTTTTAAACTCTTTTGGAGTTTTTGCTAAATTATCTAGCACACCACCTGGTGATTTATTCAAATTACTGACTTCTTTACCTAAACAAGAAAATTTTTCCTGTCCCTTATATCTGAAATTAAATACTACCTTGGCTCATGATTATTTT
The DNA here is from genome assembly GCA_031002005.1 of Vandiemenella viatica. Classification (NCBI taxonomy): domain Eukaryota; kingdom Metazoa; phylum Arthropoda; class Insecta; order Orthoptera; family Morabidae; genus Vandiemenella; species Vandiemenella viatica. Next base: position 10,555,854 of record JARYHS010012519.1, read on the forward strand.
TCCACTTGAAAGCAATATTCCCAGTTCTTCAGTCAATATTTATCCAAGCTTCATCACCAGGATACAAGAGTGGACTGATAAATCTGTGACTTTTTTAATGGAGGTACCTTTTATATACAGGGCGTTCGCCAGAAAACGCTACCCTCCCAGTCTGTTGCCGTCGGCAACTTGCTCGGTCAGTGGAGCCAGCAGTTTCCGCCAACCGCCACCGTGAATCACCGCACTGTTTAACACCTCCGCTGCCCCAACAGTGCATTGCAGTGACCCTTACATTGTTAAGAACGGTTTCTTTGCATTGTAGATAGTTTGTGACTTCAGTCTCTTATTAATCAGTGTTGTGAATAAACGTTTCTTTGCGGTTTGGCTGGTTTGGGGCTTCATACTCTTATTAATCTGTACCGTGTTTGAGTGTGAGTATAATTATGGTACGTTACAGTTTGCAACAAAGAATATTTCTCTACGATACATATGTGAAGAAGAAGTCGTTTAAAAAGTGTCGCAGTAAATTTCGTTGCGAATTTCCTGGCGCTTTACTGCCAGCTAAATCAACAATTCTGCGTCTGATTAAAAAAGTAAGAGAAACGGGTTCATTTTTTAACAAAAAGAGACTGTCGGTCAACCGTATTCTCACAGAGGAGAAAATTAACGATATCGCTTTTCGACTAGAACAGTCACCCAAAAAATCATTAAGTCAGTTAGGGCAGCGTGTGTCTCGAAATATGTTCAGAAGATGTGAAATGTGCATTACACAAGAGGGTCAACACTTCCAGCATCTTTTATAAGGTAAGCTAATGAATTACGCCACATTTAAATGCTTAGCACACAAGTTTATGAAGTTTATGAAGCGTAATTATTATGAAATAGTCCGCGGCCGACGGTCGAACAATGCCGGAAACTGAGCGCTCGCTCGCCGGGAGCAGTTTCTTCCTTGTAGCGCTAACAGTGGGTTGCGTTTCCCGGCGAACGCCCTGTATAATTACTTTTATTTCTTGACATACTCTCCTGTCAGGTCAATATACTTAGCCCAACATTTCTGCAATTTTTTATACATTCCAGAAAATATTATTTTTTCAGTATCTGCAAAATACTATTTTCTTTCTGTCTTCATTGAATGTGACTTTCTTCCCACCAAACCAGTTTACAGGTTTCTGAGGAGGAGAAGTTGCTCAGGGGCCAAGAGAATAGGGTAGATGAGGTAGCAGCTTGTAGTGTAATCATACATGTTTACTCATTGCAGTAACTGACACATTGTCCTGGTGAAATAGAATATTTTTCTTTGAAAAATGAGATTGTTTCTTTTACACTTTCTTGTGAAAGTGATCCAGTAATTCGGTGTAATGTGGTTGTGTGATCATTTTATCCTTTTCTGTGTAATTGATGACCATGCCTTGTGGTCACCCAGACTTTTTCATAAGTAAATACTGGTGCACAAAAAAATGTTACAGTAAGTTAGTTTTGTTTTTATAGAATAATTACTTCATAAATCTCATGTGTATCTTGAAACAATAGGAGGAGTTGATATTTAAACAGCATGTCAGAATTGTATCATCTGTCATGAATATTAATAAAGCTCTTCGAAACATTCCCAAACTATTGCAAGATAAACAGGAAGTATCTACATGTATAGCTGCTGTTGCCATACAGTGCACTATTCAACGCGTATATCAGTACTTACTAATTTGATAATAATTTATATCTGGTAAGGTTCCAGTTTAATGGAGAAAAAAATGGGAATTTGCAAATTAAAATGAAATATGCTTCCTCACTTCAACATAAGAAGAATTTGTGGCTTGTGGAAGGATATTTTTCATCAGATGTTCTTGGTGTGGCTGCAATTGTTAATCCTTCAAGAAAAAACTATTATTTCGGTGAATTTTTGTAAAAATAGATCTGTAATGCTACAAACCTAAAATAGTTACAAAAAGAAATGCACATGGAAAATAAAAATATTTTCAGCAAAAGGGTATCCAACCCATTACCTTTCGTATACTGAATCATTGATTTAACCCATGAAGCTATGTGGCCACTGCAATATGCATTGTTTCTCTATTGGTATACATGTAAGGTAAAGGTCACAGGATTCCTACTACTCCTGCCGCTTCCCGTAGGATTCACGGAGGTAGAGCTCTGCATTCCCATTGCAATTGTTGGCTCTAGAATGGATGTGACAGGGTCAGCGCCACACTCCGGCCATTCTGTACCTTTCTGCGGAGTTTCCTCCATGGTACTCATTGTATAGCAGGCTGAGTGGGCCTGGGAAGCCGTTCCGGACGTTTAGCTTCGAGGAAAAATCCCCTGCTTCGTTGTGGATCGAACCCCAGTCGTCCGGGTCGCAGTCAGACGCTCTACCGCTAGATCTACGCGGCCGCCTTAGTATACTTTTACTATTCAAAATTTCACAATTTCTCGTAAATGAAGACCAACCAGGGTGAACGGTATCACGGTGAGAAACCTGATATGTTGTACTATATATGCACATTGATCATTCTCTCACACCACTCCTTGTCAGTCTTCTATCTGATTTATAATTTACTAGCAAGACTCACGACTTCATACGCGTGGACTTAGAATTTCATTGTTAGAATTGGAGAAAACTGTAAGTTATGTAAGATTTGTCCCAAATAACACCGAATCAGCATAATACGATGGGAAAGTCGTCACTGAACCATTCTAACGCCAAACCAGTCTCATAAGGAGAATAAATTTCCAACATGTTTAAAAATAGAAAAAATGAAATGCAAGGAGGTAGGGATCTTAAACTGAAGGTAGCTTCAATTTCAGCTTGGTCATTTTTCAGCATCAGCTTCTTGGGTTATAATAATTTTAGCATCACGTGCTGTGCTAGAATTTACCTTAGGTCTGGTTTACACCTGTGAGGCATGTCAAAAAAGAAGACAAAATAAACTCATGCCAGGAACTTTTAGGTAGGCACAAAGTGATAGTACAGTGCAAAGCAAATCAACATCTATAATAAATAATAAGCTTTGTTTGTAAACAGATTTTTTTTTAACACGTCGTACACTAACTGATTGCAAGAGAAGCACAGCCTGATCGACAGATGTGACATTACAGTCTTACACATGCATCCATCTGTCTGTCACCATTCAATAACTTATCAAAATTTCATGATAAAACAGTTATTCATAAAAAAAAGTATTTTGTGTCCTTCCTAAAGATACAAAGTATTTCCTTGTAAAATTCCTATCAGTATAGACATTTAGTCATCAAAATGTAACAAGAGCGACAAGTGACTTATTTTTGCGTTTATGATATTGTTAGTGTAGATCACACACAAACTGATTGTGAGAGAAACAAAGCCTGAGGGATCAATATAGCATAAAAATAAATGCATGCGGCATTTCTTCGGAAACTAGCCGAGTGAGTGTTGTTCTTTTCGGCTGCCTACATTTTGCCACGGATTGCATCCCTGAAATTATAGAGCCTACAGTTTAACATGGAATCCGTACCATGGAACGTCCAAGCATGGCACATATGATCAAAAAAATCAAAAATGTTTACACCTAGCCAGATTTGAACTGGAGACCACACACTCGGAACTTTAGAAAGCAAGAGTCTTAATCACTGAGCTACCAGCGCGCATCCCTGGAAACCAATACAGAGACTTACACATGCTAAGCGTTTTGTCTTTCCCCGTTCATTTTGTTTTTCTAAATTCCGTATTTATACAGAAGAAAAGTATCCTAATTCCTTCCTAATGGCAATTGGTAACTCCTTGTCAAATTTCATCGAGATCGGATTAGCCATTTAGCTCTGAAAGCGTAACAAACAGACAAAAAGACAGACAGAGTTACTTTCACATTTATAATATTCGTATTGATGAGGTCTTCTGGAAATGTAGGCTACCCTCTTTTTCAACCTCTACCATAAAGTTTGTTAAGATAGATGCTGCTTATATGTGGTTGATGAAGTCATGTTAAAGTATCAACCAAATTAAAGAAATAAGTTTAAAAAGGTTCCAGAGAGGCCATCCCGAGAGTGTACCATAGTGAGATGGCAGGAAATGTTGTGTCTTTAAAAGTTGCTAAATCTTGAGAATGTCTTGTTGTGTAAATGACTTTTTTGATGATTATGATTAAAAATTTTATGACTAATGACACCTCAGAATTCTAGGTAAGCTTCAGTATTTTTGTGTACATTAAGTGCAAAATACAGAACTTAGCTTTTTAGATTGTGATCATTATAACAAACATAACTGACATCAGAACATGAAATGAGGTTTTGTGCAGCAGAATAATTGACCTTAGACACAGATGCTGCCTTTTCTTTTTTGTTGCACCTGGTTCCCTGCTATTGGCTTTTGAATTGTAAATTATATTTCGGTATTAACTTTGTTGTTGGCCATGTTCCACAGTTATTGCATAAATGTTAAAACAACTGTTTTTATTAGTGTTTTTTGCCAGACGTGTTTTGCCCTACTGGAGTGGGACAGCTATCACATGTCAGTCCGCAATAGCACGTTCTGCAGTTCTCTGGACTGGTATTACAATATAAAACTAAGCATTTTTCACCGTAACATAATGTACACTTCATTTTCTTTTATTTGCTGTGTTTCTTGATGAACATGCACTTGTTATGATTACATCCAACAGGTTTCAGTTGCATGTAATACAGAAAGTTTTTTTTCCAGACTGTTGTGTGATAGCTACCACAATTTACACACTGGCAATGCCCCAGTGGAAAAAGGCATCTGGTGAAAAACACTAATATAAACAGCTGTCAATAGACAGTGGTCAATTTAAAACAATTATAGTTTGGTATTAATAAAAGACCCAACCAGTGGCTGGAAACTGTTGAGGATGATGATGATGATTAATAAAAGAAACATCTTTAAAATTAGTCACTCAAGCTTGATCAGAAATAATGCCCTACACCTGAGAGTTGATTTGAATACCAGTGACCTCTTCAGTGTGTCGCATGGAGAAAACCACACTGCTCCATCAACGCATCAGTCTTGACAGATTTTTCTTTTTGTACCTGTGACAATTTCAATGTCAAAATGTGTTCCTTGAATTCCTCTCCATCCATAGTCTTATCACTGTTTTATTTCTAGGATCTCCAACATCCAAATGAATTTCTTCGAGGTTCTACACTTCGCTTTTTGTGCAAGTTAAAGGAACCTGAACTCCTGGAGCCTCTCATGCCTGCAATTAGAGCTTGTTTGGAACACAGGCATTCCTATGTGAGGAGAAACGCTGTTTTAGCTATATTTACTATTTACAGGTAAGATATTTTTCTGCCGATAAAATGTCAATATTTTTAGAGTAATACATGTAAAATTTTAGATTCATCAAGTCAGATATTTCCAAGTCCCTAGGATACAAGTGTGTTGAAATTTTATGGAGCAGGGCAGTATAATTTTTTATAAAATTGTTAGTGCACTCAGTTTTACTAGTACACTATTGTGTAATTTATTATTATTGAAGTCTTAAACTTTTACTCCTATGCCTTTCTAAAGCATAATTCTAAAACTTGACAATGGCGGTAGATATTGCGACCGCTGAAACATCGTGTTTGATCGACAGACTAACTCGGCTAGTTACCCGAGAAAATTTTATTCATTTACAACGCTGAGAAACCCTCCAGTCTTACATAATCCTTTTGCTAGAGTTAACAGTTGAGTTCTGTTAGTACTTTCTCTAATTTTAATTTTCGTTTGTTTTTTGCTGCTGATGGGTTAGAAAACCTCGAATTGCATTTCTTAGATGAACTGACACACACACACACACACATTTCTAAATAGAATTCATTTGGCAGTCAAATTACTGTATATATAAATGTGGGGAAAATGTTAAAGAAAGTTTTTCATTGTATGTGACACCACTTTGCCTACAGTTTTGAAAATGCAAACATCCTTATTTGAGATTTGGCCAAATGCATTATATAATTATTCCCTGCTAGGCCCTGTTGTTTATATGTTTTACTTTTCTGTCTCCATAGGAATTTTGAGTTTTTGATTCCTGATGCTCCTGAATTAATTGCCAACTTTCTGGAAGGGGAGCAAGATATGTCTTGCAAACGAAATGCTTTCCTCATGTTGCTGCACGCTGATCAGGACAGGGCTCTGGCATATCTTGCCTCTTGTCTAGATCAAGTAACATCCTTCGGTGATATTCTTCAGCTGGTTATAGTGGAACTTATATATAAGGTAAGATATGAATTAATAACAAATATTTTGTTACCAGATGGTAAGAGACCATTTCTGTGTGCGGGGTGAATTTTGTGGTCCAAATTCATCACAGCTTTTCCTCTCCAGTGCTTGGGGGTAATGAACAAACCTCTTTTATAATCTCCAGTCTTACTACTACTTCTCTTTGCTCCCACTCTGAACTGTGACTAAGTAGCAAAAAGGAATAACAAATTAGGATAGGGAAATGAGCTACCACTTACCTTAAGATGGTGGAAAGACATCCACATCCCTCATCTTATTTCAGCCACAACACTCCGACATCAAAATTCCACTGTATCACCAGTAATTCTATAAATGAGTAATCTGGTATACATATATAGTTTCATCCCTGAATCATAAGAAAAATCTAATATTGGAGATTTTCTCCTTATTTATTTAGTTACAATCCCAAACATGAAAAATTCTGGCACATATTTGCTACTTAATTGCTTTTCTCTGGATGAAGCTATAAACCTGATATTTCTATACTACATAGGGGTGAGCAAGTTGAACCAAAGCCTTAAATTTTACTTTGTTCCTAGTTTGGAAGTTACTAGTAATTTTGTTTATGGTGGTAGTGAAACTAACGGCAATTGCTCAGCTACGGCGCACACCTATTGTTTTCAGAGAGTGGGTCATTGTTGCTAACATATATTGATGTATTAAGTTCTGAAATGTTCTTATTCACTAATTTCCAAATGGAATCATTACATTTGAGTGGCGATTCAGAATAAGCGATAAACTTACAAAAAGAAATGAGATCCCACAAAAACAATTCTTGTAAAAATTAGCCAAGTCTCGTGTTCATGTAGTGACCAAAAGTTATGAGATGTTCTGAGCCAAGTCTACACTTTACAGTGTGTATTCAGTTCACTTTGTGAAACAGAATGTCATAGATCTTTTATTTAGGATAAAAAAAATCTGTTGACTTGGCAATTATGCACATCGTAATTTTTACTAAAATTGAAGACATAATATATATTTGTCAAATTCGAAAAAAGAGCGAGTGAAATCTCGTATGTACTGTAGAGAGAATACGACTGTACCAAGGTCATGGGAAGAGAGAGGAAGATGCAAAGACCAGTCACTGGAAACTGTGAATGATGTGGAAAAGTTGAGAGGACGATGTAGGTTAAGAGCCACTAACATGCACCCATAGTACAAGTACAGTCACCACACATGTTGGAGCGAGGCAGCTACAAGGCAGCATATCCAATGGTGCTGCAATCTGGCGAGTATAAACGTGATATTCGCCTGCCTGTCGAAGACTCAGACCATCGCTGAAGTGAGCCGCGAGTCCATGCATCAGAGGACTTCTGCGATGGACAAGCAGACCGTACAGTATACTGCACTCGTACACAATACCTCCACCTGTTTTATGTTTACTAGACTAAAAGTAGATGCAGTGCACTCAATCCTAGTAATAACTGAAGTTCCTCACAGTCATCTGTGAAGATGCTGTTGCCAATAATGAGTATGTGTATCATATCTGAAACATAAATTTTTTTTGCGAACACTTAAGTTACTTTACAGATAATCCTAATAACAAAAAGAGTCACCCCCCCCCCCCCAAAAAAAAAAATTGCAAAATTAAGCGTCGCCAATAAGGGGACATTCATTAAGTGCGTGGGGTGATTTTTTTTATCTTATATTTTGACCGTTCCTGGGATGCCCCCTCCCCCTCCCCAGGTTCAACATGAGTTTTGCCTAATATTTTTAATTTTTAAATAATGAAATTTATTTGATATGTTCATGTATTTTGCTTGATTCCACCTTAGACCCACGTGTTGATACTGATGTCTACTATTTTTGCTTAAAAATAAGAGGAGGAAAATGATATAAAAAGTTGGCTTGAGATTTTTATTGTTCTCTCCCCCATCCCTTTAAATGACATAGGGTGAGATTTCCCCCCCCCCTTTTTCCCCTCTATTTTTAGCTCCCTCAGCTATCATTTAACAGTGAATCAAAGAGTCTCTGTTATAACTTCATAGAATAGGCTCTACTAAAATAAATGACCGTTTACCATGCATCTTCATTTAATGTAATTTCCCCTGTAATCTACTCCCACCTATTCTTCTGATGTGTTGTTTTTCTTATTCCAAAATTTGTATTCCTATTTACATTTGATGTTTCTTCATTTCAATAGTCCTCAGGACTCAGGTACACTACCTACATCATCTCTTTAATCAACCCTTATTTTTGCTAATTTCGTTTTCCTTTAATATGAGAGTATAAAACTAATTTTGCTGTCAAAACTTGTTACCATAAATATATTTACATTACAGTTCAAAGAAATGGTGTAGTTTTATTTACAAAAAAGTATAAATATATTCTTGCATTTTTTGAAAGGTGTGCCACGCAAACCCCGCCGAGCGGTCGCGATTCATCCGTTGCATATACAACTTGTTGAACTCCACGAGTCCTGCCGTCAGGTACGAAGCAGCTGGCACACTCGTAACCCTCTCCAGTGCACCAACTGCTATCAAGGTGAGTCTCCAAAATCTGTTTGTTTCCTCTCCGTATTTTACTTTTTTTAAATTTCTGTTACTGTTCTGCAGATTCCCAATAAAGAACTTATCTTAGTTCAAACTATTGTGTGTTTAAAGTATAAGAAACTCATTCAACAAAAAGCTCCTTTTTGTTAAGAGTCCTTTGTGTTCACACCATTTACTGTTAAATGTTTTACATTATGTAACAAATCTTAAATTGTGAAGAAAGGAGTTGTTAGTAGGATAATTTATTAGTCATTATTTAAATGTTTGTTTAATGTCTACATTTTGCTATATTCAGTTAGGAAGATTTCTAAACAGGCGTGCCCCAAAAGAATTAATATATCTTTGCAGTAATGTATTAATTTTTTTCAAGTAATTAAGTTATAAATCTCTTTAATACATTCATACTTTTTTCTGTATTAGATAACACTTTCACGGTGTGGTCACAATTGACTGACTCATCAGCCACATAACTAGCTTCCATCCCAACAGAAAGAGGATCAGTAAACAAACATTCAATGATATGTATACACGAAGGCACGTGGTGTGTCATTCAAATGTGTTCTTGGCTGCGACAAGAGAAAACACATAAAGTGGGCACACAAATACTATATTTTGGTATTTACTTGCTTCATGTAATAGAGAACGAGCCATTTGGTTCCAGACGTGTGCACACAGAACATTATCCCATGACTGGTGAGGTAGTGGGAGAAATGGTGGGGGAACCACTAAGGAGTGGACTAATCATTTATCGGCAATGTCTGAGATAATATGTCGTAGGCGATGGTAACATGACTATATATAACAAAGGGTATCTACTATTGATGTGAAAAATTATTACTAGTTAAAATATGTAAGTAGAAGAAAAAAATAATTAAATTAAAAAGTTGTTAAGTGGTAGGATTTAAATGTTCTTTTTTCTTTTCTAATTACATATTTTAACTCCTCTCAAAATGCTTGTTATGATGCTCAAAGGTTCATTGAGTTTGATGCCAGTTTCACTCAACTCCTCATGTGGTTCCAGCCAGTTTCCAAATTGTATCCTCCACTCTTATATATATATATATATATTATGTCAGATTTTAAGTTTACTTCCATTGTTTTTTGAATGATTCTTACAAGTCAATGTATGGATAGTATATTAGATTGTTGGAGTATCCACACACTAAAGTGGTGGTTAGGTCTTAGGTAAGAATTTGTTCTTTTCTAAGATTTTACTATAAATTGCTTTGACAGTTATATCATTTTTTTTCTTGTGGACTTTTCTTGGCACATCATTCTTATATGAATTAAGTTGCAGTAGCACCAAGATAGATCATTATGAGTGTCAATTGTTGATGGGCTTTAAACATTTATCATAGGCATTGCATCATTTTTTGACTTCTTACGGCTAGCTAATACCCAAAGGTCTTGCTATAACAAATGATTTGTTTCCATCTCTTGCAGTCTCTTCATTTCTTTGTTCCTTATTTATTGTCTATCCAGATATTGTAAAGACATCTCATTTGAGCCCATTCCATTGTAACTTCCAACTACATACTGTCATTTTAAACAGTAAATCAGTCCTGCCAATTATCAAATTGTTATTGATCATTCTTCTCCAGGTCCGACTTGTCCATCATAAACCTGCTGTATTGTATGCAGGAGGTAATAAATTTCTGTTTTAATGTCACATTCCAGATTTCCGAACTATAGAATGTTAGAGGACAGATAAAATAAATAAATAAATGTTATAATATCTTTTCCACTTGGTGATAAAGTTTTGATTTGCTATGGATTAACCTGCATTTGGAATCCTTGTGGGATAAAGGGACCTGCAGCTTAATATATAATCAGAACCGTGGATCTTCCTAGCGTTCTGTACATTATCAATCCAAATTGTTTGCTGTTGTTATTGACATCAATATTAAATGAAAATAAAAAAGGCTAGGGAAAGTAAACCCATCACTCACCACAGATGAATAGGAGGACTGCATTGAACACAGTGTAGACAGGAAGATCTGAAAAATACATTGACATTAAACTTGGAAATGTTTCTCGCATTACGTGGAGTTACCGTAAACGCCACCTGAGTGTCAGAAGCGTAAACTAATGCGGCTCGTTGACAGTAGTATCGGGAGAGGACGACTGCATGTGCACTACTCTCGGGCTTTCACCTGCTTCAGAATGTCACTCTATTGGGGCGTTCCAAGGGGTGCAATCTCTACTCTAATTTTCAACAACAGAAGTAATACTGGCATAGTTCTTGTCTGTTTTGCCAGTGCTGTGGAAATGGTGGAACACAGCTCGCGATCCTGACTCGTATGAATACTGTTGGCTGCTACAAGTTTTTGGTATAAACACTGAATTGTGCTTGCAGATGGGATACAGTCCATGCTCCACACATGAAGTTTTCAAAAGTTCTTTCTTAGTTCTAGATAAATGTTTGACAGTAAAAGAATTCTCTCTTTCAAAAAGGTTGTTTTCGCTAGTTTTCTGTATCTGTAATTGTCTGAATATCCCTTAATCCTAATTTAACGGTGAACATTTCTTTTTTATTATTGAGTTTTTTCCTTCGGTAATAATACAGTGGACCTCCGGTAATCCGACAAACATTATGCAGGGCAGTGTCGGACTATCGAGTTTGTCGGATTATAAAGCAACTGCCTAAGACCGCTATAGTCCGGAATTTTTTACAAAAGAGTACCTTGTAATCTGACAAATTACATATCCAATGATAAGAATCTATATGTTATACTGTATGTACATATGTACTTTGAAGTACAAATCATACTTAATTTATGTAAGTCGAATTTAGTAAATTAAATAACAATTGAGAGCTTACGTTTTATTATAAAATTAAGCATAAATGCACATACATATCTACCAAAATATGTAATCAAGAATTATTAATCAAAATCATGTAGTGAATATATCAAATTATGAAGCTTTGAAATATTAATTAATTTTTTTTGTTTAAGGTTGTTATAACGCGAGATCAGAGCTTTGTCCCTCAGTCTTCTCAAAAGTAAAAGTTCGTTGTAGGATGTACCATTCTCTTCAGCCCATTGTAAACCTAGCTCAAAAGCGTTAACTGCGTCTTGTTCTGTGACTTGTGGAGCAGTTGCAATCACGTCATCGTTATCTTCCTGATTGTTTGTTGTATAATTAGAAACCTCTTTTATAATATCTTCGTCAGACATTTCATGAAAAACATTTCTTCTTTATCCATTCCACGGCACCAGATTTCCAAATCTTCCGGACTTATCTGTGTTTCAGTAGCGACTTGTTCTATAACTTCCGAAGTTACACTGATTTGTGGATCGTTGCTAGGAGTGGTGACTATATCTGGCCATAACTTTTTCCAAGACGATTTAATAGTTGATGACGGTAACGCACTCCACGACTGACTAAGAGCAAAAACCAAGTCTTTCATATTAAATTCTTTTAAAGTTTTTTCTATTGGTTGGTCTTTTGATACGGCTCTCAGAAGTAGGTTTTTTTTATAGTCTTGCTTAACAAACTGAATGATGTTCTGGTCCATTGGTTGAATCAGTGCAGTGCAATTTGGCGGAAGAAACATCGCAGTGATGCATTTATCCTCAGTTGTCAGTTCTTCTTCAGACGGATGACCGGGAGCGTTATCAAGAAGCAACAACGCTTTTTGAGGAAAATTATGATCTTTTAACCATTTTCTAACTTCAGGTACGAAGCATTCATCAAACCACTTTTTGAAAAGGTCTTTTGTCATCCATGCACTTTTTTGTCCGTAATAGTGTACAGGTAAATCAATGTTTTTGAATGCCCTTGGTTTATTAGATTTCCCAATGACCACCATCTTAAGCGCGTGTGTATCTGCAGCATTAGCACATGGTAGTATGGTTACACGCTCTTTACTCACTTTTCGTCCAGGTACGGATTTTTCGTTACAAGAAACGAAAGTTTTGTTAGGCATCACACACCAAAAAAGCCCTGATTCGTCTGCATTGTACACCTGTGACGGGTCAAGATTTAAATCGTTCACCTTTTGCAAAAATCTTAATTTAAAGGGCTCTATGCAGGTGGCATCGTTAGAAAGTTTCTCTCCTGTAATAGTCATTAAACGTATGCCATGACGACTTTTAAAACATTCTAGCCATCCTTTGCTGGCCACAAAATCATCTTTTTTTGTTATTTCCTTATAAAAAAACTTAGCTTTCATGGCCAACATGGGTCCCGAAATTTGTGCATGCCTATTTCTTTCCTGAAGAAACCACATGTACAAAGCTTCTTCCACTTCTGGATGTTCAGCTTTCTTGAGTGTCTGTCTCTTGCCTGGCCCGCAGTCAGTAGTTGACACGAACTTCTTAATCTTCTCGTGGTTTTTTTTAATGTCATAAATTGTAGATCGGCCTACGCCGTATTCACTTGCTAAACTACTGAAAGTTTCATTGCGATTTAAGCGATCTAAAATATCACATTTTTCTTTAATTGTCAACGTTTTGTGCTTTCGCTTCTGGGTTTGTGACGACATTACTAGGTACTATACCTAATACACAATGAATAAATAGTAAACAATGAACGCACGCTAGGCCGTACCGCTATCACTAGTAGTCAAATTCAAACTAAGTACAAAAACAATGCATACGCGTCGAGCACAATAGCGGTGGCGCGTACGAGTTGTGACCTGTTCAAACCTGCGTGATCTACATTAGCGATTGTCAAACATAATTCAAAGTCATGTCGGATTACAGGGGGCGCCGGATTAGACAGGGGCCGGATTATCGGGGGTCCACTGTATACACCATAAACTATCATTAGCAGCTGTTTATTTCTGTTTTTAATTGTTTGATTTGTTCCTTACTGCCTTGTTGCTTCCTTATTCAGTTCTTCTCTTTTCTTATTGACCTCTTCAGCTTCTTCATCTCATTTTTGTAATATGCCTGAACCTTTAGTTATGTAGCACTTGCCTGCTTGCTTATTTACTTCATTGCCACCAGTTTAATGAATCGTCTTATATCCATCACAACTGCTTTGTGATCACTTATTTCCCATTACCAGTGTGGCTGGTACATTAAAGTGCCACCATTCGAGATTGGAATGTCACACCTAACCTAGGTTCAAATCCCAGACCTTGCATAACAGTTGTGGTTTTTAGATTGTTTTCCACAATTGCCTAGTCAAATGCCGAAAAGTTACCAAGTTCTAGCTTAAATACTACACAGTTTGCACAAACAAATTGAAGGCAGTTTGAAAGACGATGACGATAGCCACAGTCTCATCTCTGTCTTCAGGCATCCAGTGGATCCGCGTCCAGTGAGTGCAGTGCTCTACCAGTTAATCTCCTCCCTCACTTAGCTATTGTGTAGTCAACCCTCCTTTCTTACTATTCAACTCTAGGTATATTATGAACTTGCCTATGATATACTGACAATTAAAACGCTGTTAGGCAATTATTGATCTATTTATTTCTCATATGCACATTTCCATATTATTAACAACAATAGTATTCACAAACCAGGCTTGGAGGGTGATTGGTTAACGCTCTGACCTCGCATTCGGGAGGACGCACGTTCAAATCCCTGTCTGGGCATCCAGATTTGAGTTTTCCCTGGTTTCTCCAAATCGCTCCAGGTGAATGCCAGTATGCTTCCTTTAAAAAGGCCATGGCCAAATTCCTTCCTGTCCTTGTCCCCATCCTTTGCCCCCTTTAATGACCCCGAAGATGACGAGGCGTTAAGGCATAAGCAAAAAAGAATATGTATATATAAATATTCACTACAAATACAATTATAAGAGCTATGGAGTGACGTCGAGGACGTCTATCCATTCGATTATGCCTCCAGTGTAGAGACCACCCAGTGGCAGACTTTTCCACGATGTGCTCAACAGTCTGCTCCACACTGCAGTTGCAATAGGGGTCGTCTTTAAAGCCTCGGCAATGCGATGTTGTACTTAACAGACTGTGTCCTATCCCGAGCATGGTGGGTGAGCGGCAGCACTCTCGACTTCAGATTCGGGAGGACGCGGGTTCGAATCCCAGTCTGGCCATCCAGATTTGGGTTTCCCCATATCGATGCTGGCAAATGCCAGGACGGTTCCATCAAAAAGGCCACACTCAAGTTCCTTCCCATTCTTTGCCATTGGCCCTGTGAAAAAAAAGACAGTTCTGAAGCAGTTTAAGTGGCAAGTCAGTACACGGTAGCTACTGCATAGGGTCAGTTGCCAGGTGTCTGTTCTGTGGTGAATCTGCTGCCATTGTCGCCTCCATTCTGTGGCAGGGTTAAAGTGGGAGGGGGGGGGGTGCTGGGTGGCCAGAACAGCAGATGGCTTTCTTGATTTAAGGTGTGCTCCTGGAAAGTTCTGTAGGCCAGCCCATAAAGGGACTCTGGTTGATTGTTTACCTCCTGTCATTGTTTGCCATCTCATTTTAGAGGAACACATGTTGAAATCGACTTGAAGTCGAGGCAGAGGAGTAGATTGCAGTACACCACCCGCAATTACTCATAGCAGCATTTAGATTGATATCTGCCTTCTTAGTATGTGCACTGCAAAGTCATATGGGGACACAATATACAGGAGCAGAATAAATAAGGCAATAATCATTCCCCTGAGTACGTCAGTTAGTGCTCCCCAGATGTCCAACAGTTTCCTCACTAGATTCACTATTGGATTGATTTTCCCAGTAATATTTGCCAGATGCTTGCAGCACACGAGTGACCTATCTGTTGTTTCACCAAGGTATTTAAGGTTGGTGTTGAAAGGAACTGTCCCAGATCCGAAACAAGGAGACAGTTGCTGCCGTGCCTACTGGCTTGATAAATGAAGGCACTACACCTCAGTTTTCATAAGATTTGGTTTGAGCCATTTAGTGAAGTTTTTGTGGAGGTGGTCAGCATGCACAAACTTGTGGTATTTAGTGTTAGGACTATCTGCCGTGTATAAGTTGAAAGAATTGGGAATAGGACAGATCTCTGTGGAAGCCCATTGTTCAATGTTCACCATTGGCTACCTTGATGTATTTTAAACCAGTGACCTGCTATCATTTCATTCAGTAGGTCAGCGGGGTGTTGGCCATGATTGCATGTATAAACTTAAGAAGTGATCCCTCTCACCATACAATATCATAGGCCGCTGATAAATCTGCAAATGTTGCCACGGTTTCTTCACTCATTCACAGCAGCCCGCCGGTTCTGGTGGAACAATAGCATTAATTTGATCTTCAGTCCGTGAGAGGATCGTCCTTTCTGGCATTATAAGTTGTGCCGAAAGAAGAAATTGGGTGTAAGTGATCAGGACTGTTATCTTCCTTTTCTGGCTGTTTAGTGGTGATTATCTTCAAATTTTTAAACACTTAAGGTATATTTGTTGTCTTCAGAATTACATTAAATATATTTAGAAGACAAGCTTTGCGATAGGGCCACTGTGACTAAGGAATTCTGGGAAGAGTTTGTTGTACCCCATATTTGGTGAACACAAGCACTACATCCAGGACCTCTGCAACACGTTTCATTTGGGAACAGCGATCTGGTCCCTCTCGACCTGCAGTGTGTTGCACAGTACTGCACTGGATTCTCTTTCAGGTGGTGGAGCTGCCCCAATTTCCAGACTAGTGCCCAAGCTTTCCTGCTATAGTGGATAAAATCAATTGATGCTTTTTTCCCCAGATCCTCCTCCTGGAATCGTTTAAGGCCTCTAGGAGCTTTGTGGCAATGTCACGGTCACCTAGTGTTCTTAAACTGCAGAGACCGAGTGTAGAGGGTGAGCGGTTAACGTTCTGGCCTCGCATTCGGGAGGATGCCAGTTTGAATCTCCGTCTGGGCATCCAGATTTGGGTTTTTCATGGTTTCCCCAAATCACTCCAGGCGAATGTCTGGATGCTTTCTTGAAAAAGGCCATGGCCAAATTCCTTCCCGTTCATTGTCCCCACCCCGCCTCTAATGACCTCTATATTGACGAGGTGTAAAGCCATAAGTAAAAAAAATTAAACTGCTGAAATAGAGCTCCACTCTCATGATTTCAACCCTGTGTATACACCTTTCAGTATCCAAAGGGGATAATTTTTATAGCTGTAGTCTCAACTGCTTTGATGAATTTTTTACTGTATCGGGTGCAGCTGGTATAGTGCCAACAAAATTGTCCAGGGTATTTTGCTATTGACCTCCAGTGTGGTACAGGCATCACAGGCGTACAGTGGTAACAAACAAGCGATAGTTCACAAGAGCTGGGCAGTGTTTGCTATCTACATCTATATACATACTCTGCAAATCACAAAATTGTGGGTGGCAGAGAGTACTCAGCACCAAAACTAACCTCTTCACTGCATTTCAATTCCAAATGGCACGATGCAAAAAATAATTCATGTAAACATCAGTATGGAACCTTATTTCTCTAATCTTATCTTTGCTGTCATTGAGACTCAAATAGATTGATGGAAGAAGTATTTCACCACACTCATAAGTGAAAGTGGGTTGTTTACCAATAAATTCAAACGAAACATGCGTCGTCTATCTGCAAGAGACTTCCAGCCCAATCTACTAATCAACTCTATGATGTTTTTGTAAGGACTGTACCTAGCGGTCATGAATCGAACGGCTCTTCTCTGTGCTATCTCTATACTGTCAATCAACTCCTTACGAATTGGATCCAAATGGCACAACAGTAGTCCAAATGTTGACACACAAGAGATTTGAACGCTATCTCCTTTGTCTGTGCATTACAATTTTTCAAGATTTACCTATGAATTGCAGCCTGGAATTAGCTCTATCTATGACCAAATTATGTGCAAGTTCCATTTCATGTACCTTTGTATTGTTACTCCCAGATATTTCACAGGATCGACCATATCAATAACCAAACTGTTTACTTTGTTTTTCTGAAAAGATGGATTTGTTTTTTTAGATAATTTCCTTTCACTTTTTACAATTATATGTGTGAAGTCATGTAGCACATATCTATGCACTGTCTCCAGTGAGCTTGAGAATGTCTGAGTGGACTCCATGCTCCAGGCTGCCAGCTAAAGGTGCCTTTTCCCTCAGCATTGTAGACAAGGCTTAGGTCATTTTGTTCCATCAAGTCACACAGAGCTTGCGGCTAATGTTGTCTTCAGATGCATATCCCCAGTCAGTACTACGGTTGTCAAACTGTTCTGCGAGCGGCACTGAAAGTAGCACAGACGCTGGCCAGCATTTGCTGGTAGGTTTGTAAATGTATGCCACTTTTACATTATTTACTTCGATCACTGATATCATGACGTTATTCGTGTTCTCCTTACATACCAACGTTGCTTCTGATAGATTACACCTGGCATATGTTGCAACATTGTACTTAGGGTAAAAATAAGCAAAGGCACATCAAATAAACCCTTCACTCACCACACATAATGGCAGGAGGGCTGTGATGAAGACACAAATGCATCTTACTAAACCTTAATCATATATAGAAGTGAGACATATGATAAGGGGCATCAGATATGCACACACACAGACCGACAACATACCTGAAGCTGGAGACGAACAATGCTGGAGGGGTCAGGGTATTGGTGGTAGGGGGGAGAAGTAGACAGTTGACATTTATGGGAAAGCATAATCTCTGAAAAGGCTGTTGAAAGTAATAAAAGTAAAATAAAAATACATGATAGGTTTATTGGTGCAGTCATACCAGAAATTAAGACTAGGGGAATACCTTGCATGAAGATTATATCGGTAGGCTAGTTGAGAAGTGGTAGTGGTAGCAGTAAAACAGTTTTTTAGCGTGTGCTGCCACTGGATGGTCACAATTGTCAATGTAAACTGTTTGCCTGTGGCCATTTATCCTGACAAACAATTGGTTAGCAGTGATGCTGGCATAAATCACTAAGGATTGAAGGCAGTTAAGTTGGTAAATAAGGATGTAATTTTGCTCGTGGCATATCCAATAGTTGCAACAGGTGGATACATGCATGCTGTAAGCTTTGCAGTGAGGTCTATTATGTGAGAACGATCCGTCTGGCAGTACAGGAGAATCAGAAAGTGACTCTTTGTGTACCAAGGTGTTCTTGAAATTAGTTGGTCTGCTGAGCCAAATGTGGGGAGCATCAGGCAGGATTTTGGGTCGAAGAATGGGCATTTTGGGAAAGGAATGTAGAAAATCACTCCCACGACGAAGGCTCAGGCTAAGGGATTCGAGACTGAGGAAGAACTGAGTGATGAATAGGTGTAGCAGAATGGGAGTTGTTGGCAGTTCTAGAGATCAGCGAGTTAGCAGTGGAAAATGAAGACTTGGTTAGGTTTTGGGAGTACTTGGACAGTGTTTCTCTGCTGTAGATTTAAAGGCTTTAAGGTAGGGAACAGTAGGTGTGGAGGAGATGGCAACTGCCAAGGTGTAGCTAATGTTGTGTGCTTGGTGTGATGTATATGTTGACTACACTACTGTTTTTGTTTCTTGCTTAACATATTATCATTTTGTGAAGACAGGTGGATATTTTTTCCACTTAGCCAGACAAACTGCATGTAGACTCCACCCTTTATAAACTGCAGTCTTGCTATTTACTATTGCCTACATTATCATTAATTATGATTGATTTCTTTTAAAAAGCCAAGATCATGCTATTATTTCATCGGAATTCTTAGTTCTCAAGATCTTTCTGCAACAGCATCTTTCATTTCTTTCCCCTCACATTATAGTGCTTAAGATTTTATAAAATTCTGTGCTTGATTGTATTGGAAGAAAAATTAACCAATATGGGAAAGATTTTTTTTTTTTTTTTTTTTTTTTTTTTTTGAGGTGCGGGCAGAGGGATTATGTGCTTGGTGTGTAAGTTAACGGTATAATGTTCAGATTGTGAGATTCAAGTTTATGTAAATGGAGACTTTCCCGGCGTATTGATTCAATGAAAGTTTCTCGGGAGTCCAGCCGGATGGTGTCATAAAACGACGACGTTTCGACAACCTGCTCGGTTATCTTCATCAGGTCTATTCTTGATATTTCTTCTCAAAATCACAAAAACAGACTGGCTTCGCTGCCTCCGAAATTCGAATGTCGTTTACAGAGGGTTGCCACGACGCCCAATCAGCGCGCTGGAACTGAGGGTATCAGTGTTGCGGACTGCGTATGGAGCCAAATGGTCACCCATCCAAGTGCTGGCCACGCTCACCGTTGCTTAACCGGTCTACCGCAAGCCGAGGGTATCAGCGTTGCGGACTGCGTATTGAGCCATACGCAGTCACCCATCCAAGCGCCCGCCACGTTCAACGTTGCTTAACCTGTAGACGTAAGTGCTGGCAAACTATGTCCATGGCGTCAGTTTGCTTCTATTTGGCCTTGTTGTGAAGATTTCTGTTTTATAAGACATAGATCTTTAATAATTGGTTTCCAGGCTTCACTTAAATACAGTCCACTGTCCCTATTGATGTTATTATCGTTAAGTTTAATTTCTAATGCTTCCCGAATTACCGAGTCCCAGAACGAAGAGACTCTGGCCAGCACCACCGTTTCATCAAACACTATTTTATGTTGTTCATCGAACGCATGTTCGGCAATAGCGGACTTTTCTACTTGCACCAGTCTCAAGTGTCGTTTGTGCTCGGTGATACGCTCGGCGATGGTTCTGATCGTCTGTCCAATATAAACTTTGCCGCATTCGCAAGGTATTGAATAAATTCCAGGAATTCTTAAGCCCAAATCATCCTTAACCGAGCGAAGCACATCACGTATCTTGGCGGGCGGCCGAAAAATGCTCTTTATACCAGAACGCGCCAAGAGCCTTCCAATCTTTCCGGACGTGTTGCCGGCATATGGCAGAAAGGCAAGAGATTTTGGTGGTTCAATCTGTTCATTCGGTGGTCTTGGTGGCTTCTGGATAAAAGCACGCTCTATCTGTCGCCGAGAGTACCCGTTCTGATCAAAGACAGTCCTTAGATGTTTCAACTCCAGCGGTAAGCTCTCACGATCGGAAATGGCTCTCGCTCTGCGCACTAATGTGGTCAATACGGAGTGGCGTTGTGCTGGGTGGTGGTAACTGGTTGCACTCAAGTAACGTTCAGTGTGGGTGGGTTTACGGTACACACTATGTGCTAAAGATCCATCAAGTTTGCGTTTGATTAAAATGTCCAAGAACGGGATGCACCCGTCCTTCTCAACTTCCATCGTAAACCGTATGTTGGGATGGATCCCATTAAGATGGTCTAGAAATTCATCCAGCGCTTCCATACCATGTGGCCACACGGCAAAGGTGTCATCAACATAGCGATAAAAACAAGAGGGTTTTAGGGTAGCACTCTCAAGAGCCCTCTCTTCAAAATCTTCCATGTATAGGTCAGCCACCATCGGTGAAAGAGGAGATCCCATGGCCACTCCATCAGATTGTTCATAATACTTCCCTCCATACATAAAGTAGGTGGAAGTAAGTACATGGTCAAATAGGTCTGCTGTACTTGGCTCAAATTGACGGCGAATCAAGTCCAAAGTGTCCTTTACCGGCACACGAGTAAAAAGAGACACCACGTCAAAACTAACAAGGATGTCCGAGTCTGAAACAGTGAGAGACTGTATGGTTTTTACGAATTCAGCAGAGTTTTTGACATGATGGCAGCTACGCCCCACAATGGGACTAAGAAGACGCGTCAGGTATTTAGCAAGTTGGTAAGTCGGTGACCCAATAGTACTGACGATCGGACGTAAAGGAACATCCTTTTTATGTATCTTCGGTAAGCCATAAAGTCTAGGTGGTCTCGCGGCACGTGGCCTAATTCTCTCAATCACTTGCTCGGGAAGATTGGCCTTTTTGACAAGGGTCATAGTCTTTTTCACAACTTTTACGGTCGGGTCAGCGTCCAACGGAACATATGACACGTCATTAAGGAGACTCATCACTTTTGTGTTATATTGCTGTATAGAAAGAAGAACAGTAGAGTTACCTTTGTCTGCTGGTAGAATGAATCTGGAACTTGCGAAAACTACAGCAAGACATATCGCCAAGTTTAACCGATTGGCGGGAACAGAACAAAGAGGCAAACCAGTGGTGTCGGATCGTTGTGTGGTCAACCTATCTGGTTTTTGTCTTGATGATGCCACTACTTCTGTGCTGGCCAGAGGCCTGAATTTCGCTCCTGCCCCTAGGCACATACCAACCAAGGAGATAATCTGTTCGGTGGAACAGGCTGTTCGCTGCTTACCAAACGAAGAAGCTGAAGAAATACGGAGGGAGACATGTAGAGTTTTGAAGAGAGCCAAGCCGCCAAGAAATAATATCACGGTCGCAGAGCGTGAAGCACTAATTGCCTTACGTCGCAGGGACGACTTAGTCATTCTACCAGCAGACAAAGGTAACTCTACTGTTCTTCTTTCTATACAGCAATATAACACAAAAGTGATGAGTCTCCTTAATGACGTGTCATATGTTCCGTTGGACGCTGACCCGACCGTAAAAGTTGTGAAAAAGACTATGACCCTTGTCAAAAAGGCCAATCTTCCCGAGCAAGTGATTGAGAGAATTAGGCCACGTGCCGCGAGACCACCTAGACTTTATGGCTTACCGAAGATACATAAAAAGGATGTTCCTTTACGTCCGATCGTCAGTACTATTGGGTCACCGACTTACCAACTTGCTAAATACCTGACGCGTCTTCTTAGTCCCATTGTGGGGCGTAGCTGCCATCATGTCAAAAACTCTGCTGAATTCGTAAAAACCATACAGTCTCTCACTGTTTCAGACTCGGACATCCTTGTTAGTTTTGACGTGGTGTCTCTTTTTACTCGTGTGCCGGTAAAGGACACTTTGGACTTGATTCGCCGTCAATTTGAGCCAAGTACAGCAGACCTATTTGACCATGTACTTACTTCCACCTACTTTATGTATGGAGGGAAGTATTATGAACAATCTGATGGAGTGGCCATGGGATCTCCTCTTTCACCGATGGTGGCTGACCTATACATGGAAGATTTTGAAGAGAGGGCTCTTGAGAGTGCTACCCTAAAACCCTCTTGTTTTTATCGCTATGTTGATGACACCTTTGCCGTGTGGCCACATGGTATGGAAGCGCTGGATGAATTTCTAGACCATCTTAATGGGATCCATCCCAACATACGGTTTACGATGGAAGTTGAGAAGGACGGGTGCATCCCGTTCTTGGACATTTTA
Source organism: Vandiemenella viatica (assembly GCA_031002005.1). NCBI lineage: Eukaryota > Metazoa > Arthropoda > Insecta > Orthoptera > Morabidae > Vandiemenella > Vandiemenella viatica. Next base: position 10,578,610 of record JARYHS010012519.1, read on the forward strand.
ATCAAACGCAAACTTGATGGATCTTTAGCACATAGTGTGTACCGTAAACCCACCCACACTGAACGTTACTTGAGTGCAACCAGTTACCACCACCCAGCACAACGCCACTCCGTATTGACCACATTAGTGCGCAGAGCGAGAGCCATTTCCGATCGTGAGAGCTTACCGCTGGAGTTGAAACATCTAAGGACTGTCTTTGATCAGAACGGGTACTCTCGGCGACAGATAGAGCGTGCTTTTATCCAGAAGCCACCAAGACCACCGAATGAACAGATTGAACCACCAAAATCTCTTGCCTTTCTGCCATATGCCGGCAACACGTCCGGAAAGATTGGAAGGCTCTTGGCGCGTTCTGGTATAAAGAGCATTTTTCGGCCGCCCGCCAAGATACGTGATGTGCTTCGCTCGGTTAAGGATGATTTGGGCTTAAGAATTCCTGGAATTTATTCAATACCTTGCGAATGCGGCAAAGTTTATATTGGACAGACGATCAGAACCATCGCCGAGCGTATCACCGAGCACAAACGACACTTGAGACTGGTGCAAGTAGAAAAGTCCGCTATTGCCGAACATGCGTTCGATGAACAACATAAAATAGTGTTTGATGAAACGGTGGTGCTGGCCAGAGTCTCTTCGTTCTGGGACTCGGTAATTCGGGAAGCATTAGAAATTAAACTTAACGATAATAACATCAATAGGGACAGTGGACTGTATTTAAGTGAAGCCTGGAAACCAATTATTAAAGATCTATGTCTTATAAAACAGAAATCTTCACAACAAGGCCAAATAGAAGCAAACTGACGCCATGGACATAGTTTGCCAGCACTTACGTCTACAGGTTAAGCAACGTTGAACGTGGCGGGCGCTTGGATGGGTGACTGCGTATGGCTCAATACGCAGTCCGCAACGCTGATACCCTCGGCTTGCGGTAGACCGGTTAAGCAACGGTGAGCGTGGCCAGCACTTGGATGGGTGACCATTTGGCTCCATACGCAGTCCGCAACACTGATACCCTCAGTTCCAGCGCGCTGATTGGGCGTCGTGGCAACCCTCTGTAAACGACATTCGAATTTCGGAGGCAGCGAAGCCAGTCTGTTTTTGTGATTTTGAGAAGAAATATCAAGAATAGACCTGATGAAGATAACCGAGCAGGTTGTCGAAACGTCGTCGTTTTATGACACCATCCGGCTGGACTCCCGAGAAACTTTCATTGAGATTCAAGTTTGTTTTTTACCATTTTTATTTCCATAATTAATTCCAATGAAAAGAAGATGATGTATTAAATTGAGATTTTATAATATAATAACCTGTTCTCAATATAGTAGTAATAATTTAAACCCATTAGTTCCCTCCAAATACACATTATATATGGAAAAGCTATTAATGGTATTAAGACATTTTTATCTGGGAGAAACAACTAAGATTGTTATTGTATTAACTGTATTTGCAGAAAATCTGTTACAGGGCACATTATTGTGTATCCAGTTATTTGAAAATTACTGTTTGCTACAAAGACATCTTAGCATGTCAATTTTATTTACAGGCCGCTGCTTCTTGTTACATTGAGTTAATTGTAAAGGAGAGTGACAATAATGTAAAGCTGATTGTGTTGGATCGGCTCATTGCTCTGAAAGAACACCCAACTCATGAAAGAGTTCTTCAGGATCTCGTCATGGACATACTGCGTGTGTTGTCAAGTCCTGACTTGGAAGTTCGCAAGAAGACGCTGAATCTCGGTTAGTGAAATTTTTAAGCTTAGATAATTTCTCTCTCTGTTGAGTGGGCATCTTGCAGGGAAATGACCATGAAAGTCAGAAATGAGATTAAAAAATTTTAAAAAACTGGAGTCTAAAGACAAGCAACTTAAGATTTGAGAGGAAACAGAAGATGGTAAGTGATAGTTATAAAAGATTTTGCTGTTTTCACAGCCTTCATATTAATATAAATTGCTTACATCATTAACGCTACATTGAAATAATCTTCCTTGTTCTTCTTCTTCCCGATGTTTTGACCAGAGCTTAAGTCTTCTACCGAATATGCTACAGACTCATCACAAAAACGAGCCTTGATGAAAATGCTGTTCTGCAGGGCACAAAGAATCGCGGACCAGGAACATCTAATGTACAAAAAAATAATATCTAATGAACAAAAAAAGAACATCTTGTATTAGCAACTATGGGTATAATATGATAATAAAGGCAATGACAACTAAGCAGAGGAAAAACTGTCTTGATGAAGACCAGAAACAAAAAGCCATGTTGCCATATGTGAAAGGTGTCTCCGAAAAAATTGTGAGAATTTTAACAAAATCTAATATTCTACTCACGTTTAGAAGTGGAAATAAAGTGAAAGAAAAACTGTGAATGGTCAAAGATCGACGGTCTCCCTTACAAAGTAGTGGAATTTATGAAGTACCCTGTAATTGCGGAAAGGTATATATAGGTGAAACAAAACAAGCCGTAGCCGTGAGGATAAGTGAACATAAGAGTCACACCCATCTGAGGCATCCCACGAAATCAGCTATTGCCGAACACCAGATGAAAGGAAGAACATGAAATACTGTGGGAAAATACAAGCATGTTAGCTAAAACCGAAGGTTTTCTACAGAGAAAAGTACGAGAGGCTATAAAAATATTCAAACAGCCAAACAACCTCAACAAGGCTGGTGGTTATGGTCTTAGCCAGGCTTGGAAATGTGTGTTAGATAAATAATTAACTTTGAATCCACAGATATTCAATCATAAAAAGCATATCTCTGAATAATCGATATTGTCAGACAATTGATAGTACAAATACGTAAACAACCAGCCATGCCAGTCTCCAGCAGATCCAAGTCTGTAGCAGATTCAGTAGATGGCCCTTGACATACGAGGGTTATGTAAAAAATAAGGTTCCCATATTTTTTAAAACGTAAAACATGATTTATTTAAAATGAAAAATACATTATTGGAAAGCTTAATTTCTAAACTATTTTTCAACATAATCCCCAGATTTTTCCACGCATTTTTGCTGCCGACTTATCCACTTTCGAAATCCGACTTCAAAGAAGTCTGCCGCCAGTCCATTGAGAAACTTGGTGACCGCTTCCTTCACTTCTTTGTCAGTTGTGAAATGTTGTCCACCCAAGTGTTCCTTTACTTTTGGAAACAAATGAAAGTCAATTGGGGGCTAGATCAGGGCTGTAAGGAGCATGATCAACGAGATCTCAGCCAAAACTGTCGATCAAATGCCTGGTTTGGCGAGAGACATGCGGGCGCGCATTATCGTGGTGCAATCTTACGCCTTTTGTTAATCTTCCTCTCCGTCGATTTTGTATGGCTCTTCTGAGCTTTTTTAAAGTCTCACAATACCTGTCCGAATTGATTGTGCTCCCTCGAGGCATAAAGTCAGCAAGAAGAATGCCCTTATGGTCCAAAAAAACCGTAACCATCACTTTTCCTGCAGACAGTGACTGCATGCACTTCTTCGGTTTTGGCGAATCAGTATGGCGCCATTGACGAGATTGTTGTTTTGTCTCCGGGGTGACGTAATGACACCATGTTTCATCCCCGGTAACAATGGAGTCTAGGAAATCTTCGGTATTCTCGTTGCATTCTCGAAGAAACTCCTGGGCACACCTGACACGATCGGCTTTGTGGGCTTCAGAAAGCATGTGCGGGACCCATCGCGCACAAACCTTGTGATAACCTAATCTTTCCGTCACAATTGTGTGAACTGTTTTTTCACAAACTTCAGGAACCCGGACAGCCAGGTCCTGAATCGTTATTCTCCGATCTTCGAGCAGAATTCGCTCAATCTTCGTCACAGCTTCGTCGGAGGTCGATGGCCTACCGCTTCTTTGCTTGTCATGAATGTCTGTGCGTCCTTCAGAGAACTCCCTGCACCATTTTTGGACATGTTGAACACTCATACATGCCTCCCCATAAACTTCACACAACTGCATATGAATTTCAACCGGTGGTAAATTTTTTGCGTGCAAAAACCGGATTACAGCACGAACTTCGCACCTGGCGGTGACGGCAAGTGGGAGCTCCATCGCGGATGGCTGTCAGGCCGGCACTGAACATGACAGCGAGTTCTACCTGGGCGGGATCTAGAGTGGGGGAACCTTCGCAAACGGCAGTGTTGCCAGATTTGGCCTAGCATCTCGCGCGACGAGTTTACAGCATTGGGAACTTTACTTTTTACATAACCCTTGTAGACCTAAACCCTGGTTGAAATATCGGGAAGAAGAAGGAGGAGTATTTCAACGCATTGTTAATCCCATAAGCAAAATATATTAATATGACGCCTGCAAAAACACCAAAATCTTTTACAATTGACCTGTATGGGCAGGAAACATTTAATATTTGTAGGAAATTTGACAATCTTTGTCAAAGAAAGAGCCGGTTATCAGCAAACATTTATTTCTTAATGAGATGTAGACACAAAGGCATTATTCCTAAAAGCCAACACATAAAACCAATTTTCCAAACCATCAAAGCACGAAATATTTTTCACCATGCAAATTCAGCTTTACTTTGAGAAAGGATCCAGTACAACTGTCGAACATTGAATGATGTGGAGAAATCTATATATGAAGCTAGGCGAAAATTATCAAATAAAATTGTACCAGTCGTTTGGAATTAGTTTGACATGATGGTAATGGGGAAGGCCCACGACACATGTTGGAAGGCTATAAATGACTAAATGTTGAATTCTGAAAAATTCCGTTCTTAAAATATGATGTGATCATAGTGGAGACCTAAAGCTTTAAAATGATACCTCATTCAGACATTTGAGTTAGTTATCAATTTAATTTAATTTAATTTAATTGCAATGGAGCACACACTCCGCTGGCAATTTCCCTACACACCCAACTTCCCCCATCCTGCACCCACCTACGTTTGCCCTCTACGAATTATAACTTTAATTTCTTTTAACGTTTTCGGTAAGTTATTCATCATTCCCCTTGGTATCTCATCAAGGGAGATGATAGCTAGTGACCAAAAAAAAACACCTAATAGAAATAATGTATATGATAAATAATAAGTGCTGGATTATTGGAAAGGGTTTAATGGTGATTTAGTCCTGGAAGATGTCTGGTATTCAAATTGTGGTAGAATAAGTTTGAAATTAAAATTAATAAATTAACTTACTGGCAAGATATTAGTTGCCGTCAGAAACATAAAAATAAGTAAAACTGTCAACAATATGGAATTGGAACAATTTTTTGATTTCATTGTTAGAGTTTATAAGGCTACATGGCTCTAAAAGTAATACAGCCATCCAGTTCTTTTCTTACTTGTATTTAACAATTATAACAGAGTAAATGTTCTTACTGTAAAGTTTTAATATATTTCATTCATATGATTTTTTTAAAAAAAATTACAGCAATGGAACTAGTTTCTTCACGTAATATAGAGGAAATGGTTTTAGTACTGAAGAAAGAGGTTGCCAAGACACACAATGTTGTTGAACATGAGGATACTGGCAAGTATCGTCAGCTGCTGGTGCGGACCTTGCATTCTTGTTGCATTAAGGTATATCTCATACTATTTATATGTTTGAAAATTGATTGGCACTCTCTGTGGGCATTTAGGAAACATTTTGTAACAACATTTGAAGTGCTGCGGATTAACTAAGTCAAAACCTAGTTTTTGGTACATGTAAAGAAGCTTAATGTCACTTTTGAATTTGAATATCAAAGATAATTAATGGTGGTTGTTGCAATGCGCGTGTTACCGTTCTATGTTTGTTTAATATTCTGTGTTGTTAATAGGTGATGCCAATATAATTTAATATAATTTCTTTATTTTCATACCTGTTTCACTTCTCACCGCGGCATCATCAACAATGAATCTGTGTTAATGTTTATTCATCATTTTACAAACTTAATAAACTATATTTTTTGTAATACTAAACATGAAACATTTTGAGGTTGTTTAGTGCTGACTATTTACATTTATTAGTTAAGGTTTGTAGCTTTTTATTAGTCGTGTTTCTTTTATTCTGTTTTTGATTTATCCGTGATGCACATGTGTGTGGGTTCAGTAGATTTTTGTGTTTATTTTATTTTCATATATGTCGGGTTTATTTTTATTAGCTTCAATAAATTTCATTTGTAATGTTTACGTGTGATTCTGTAGTTGTTTACCTTTTTTGATTTTTTGATGTGGTAGTTATCAGTTTAAATTATTAATCGCTCCATAATTGCACAATATGACCATATATATTTCTTTTTTCTCTTATATTAAACTGAATGCTATTTTCAAATACTTGTTCACAAATGAAAAGTATGGAATCATTATCTTTAGAATATTTGTGCTTTTGTAGGTCATTTGGCATCTCTCTCTTAAAGAAATGTTCCGTCTACTGCTGGTTTGCTAGCCTGTTGTAGTTTGAATGTGTTGCCACCTGTCTGTAAAACGTGTAAACTATTTTCTGCGTGATGAGTATATTTTTATTTGAGAAATGTGTAATTTATAAGGTGGTTGTTGTGTACTTGCCTAGTTGAGGGCGTGGGGTTAGAACCTGTTTTCTTCATACCTCTCAGATCCACAGTCACACTGGCGGGTGACAGTATGGAATATGTAATGTATCGTATATTGTGTGTGTAGTATTGTTAACATTATTTAAAATTGAAGTATTCTCTGTATCAGTAGATCTTTTCCAGTTTTTCTGGAAATAATATTTTCAGAGCATTTCTGTAATGACTGATTTTCTTCTTGAAATGAGGGAAATTGTTTGCTTTTAAAGAAAAAATTAATTTGTTTCCTTCTCATTTCCAGTTCCCAGATGTTGCAGCTACTGTCATACCTGTTCTGATTGAGTTTCTATCTGACACTAATGAACTCGCTGCATCTGACGTACTTGTATTTGTTAGAGAAGCCATTCAGAAATTTGACGGTCTGCGACCACTGATTATTGAGGCAAGTTAAGGATTAATTATCTCTCTTCCATACAAGGTGCTAAAGAGCAAACCGTAATAATTCCTGCCATAACTACTTTACAGAGACTTTTAGATGCATTTCCAACCATAAAGTCAGTGAAAGTGCATCGCTCAGCACTGTGGATCCTTGGCGAATATGCTACCTCACCAGACGATATCCAGTCTGTAATGAATCAGGTCCGACAGACTCTGGGAGAGGTAAGGCTGGTTTCTGTTCGTATGAAGACTTTCTTGTTGTTATTTTAATTGTTAGTGGTAACATCTTAAACTAAAAATTGTGTAGTTTCTTATGTATAATAAGCTAAGGTATATTCCGTTTAAAAGATAAATACTTCAAAACTTAAACTAAAATGTCTTGATACTGGTGTCGCGTGTTGGCCGAGCGAGAGCCGAACTTACCCACTGTGGGTCCGTCCTAGCGTCTACTTACTGTCGGCTGAGGTACTTCGGGTTTCCAGTCGGCATCTGTAAGCTCCTGGCTAGGAAAAAGTACATGCACAGAGACTTAATTTGCATAAAATCAGGATGTAGGGGCTCCTTGAAATGATACGAAGAGTTGTGGCTACTTGATTTATTGTGAAAGCGGCCGTGTGGTACAGTTACAAGTTGCTGGTACATGAAATCGGTGTTTCCCGATATTGGAATAATGGACCATAGGATCCGATTAATGCAGTATGCATTCCAAGCCAGCAGAGGGAGAATGATAGGAAAAAATGCCTAAAACGGCCTAATTGGATGGTAACAGGTCTGCCCCACGAAATTTCACATCCCGACTGGGCGAATCGTGCGCGCAAAAAGGCGCCCTCGATTCCGGAAGGTGGGGAAAGCCTTCCTCTCATTGGCTGTTTGTCACTATGAACACGCGTGTGGTTCACGTGCTCATAGTGTGTAAGCCTCGTGTACTAGCCGTGTTGGCTGAGTTTCCCACAGTACGGACCGCAAGATCAGCGGCCTTGAGCCTGGTGTCGTATATGAGCGGTGTAATTTGCACACTACTGCGTTGGCTTGGAAGCACTCCGCCTTCATTACCGCTAAACCCTATACTAAAATCTATACAAAAATCAGCTACCGCGACAGCTCCGCCGCGTGGAAAAGATTTTTCGTTGTCTTTAAAGACGAAAAATCTTCCGCAAGTGTCAATTCAAAAATGAAAAATTAACAAGAACTAAAATCTACAACACTTATAATCATAGAATTTTATAATCTACCAAATATGTTGCTAAGTTCATACTACCCCCATAGTAAGAATTCCTTACTTATGCTCAACGCCTGCGTGATCTGGAGGTTCGTGGTTCAGGATCTGGTACCTCCAGACTACGCTGAGGCACTGTATCTTCACGCTCAAAAACTACTAATGTCATCTTCTTCATCTGTTTGTATCTCCACATCCCTATGTAGAGGTCGTCTGGACTTCACATGCCGAACATGCCTTACTTCTGTTACGTTAGATGGCGTCAAGACTGTATTATTAATACAAATCCTGCTACAGCACTGATCTGTACTGCGCCAGATATATTTGAAACACTCTCGGCACGTCTTGCAATGTTTACAGATGCAGAAGATGACAATTACAGCTATACAAATTATGCTAACATAAGAAATAATAGAGTATGTCGACATATGGTATGAATTTGTTTTGAATTGTTCTTGTTTAGATATTTCCTCCTGTAGCTCCTCAATTTTGTAACCGGCTACTGTCAAATCACTGAGGTGTTTACCAACAGGTTCAATGTTCCAATTTAACGGGAGCTCGGTAATATTGAGTTTTTCACTATTCACTACACAACAATCTAACTCTAACTTAAAATTAGGAATTATATCTTGACTGGTTACATTGGTTCTGAGGGTTAACTCTGACTGAATGAGCATCTGGGCCCCATAACCTCGGCATTTGTTGAAAAACTTTAACTTCCCGGTCCCCTTAAATATGACGTCTGTGGGATGCCCGTTATTGCATAAAATAGTTAAGCCCTCATCTCTTGGGGCAACAAAAATCCATTCATTATGGCCAAGGGCGGTCCAGATGCTGTGATTCAGAGCGACTACTTTCCTTACACAATCAGGAGGAATCGCTCGAATTGGTTGTAAGAGTTGCACCTCGCAAGGGGAACCATCTTGGGTAGCTTGCAATATGAAATTTTGTTTACAAATACTTAAAGTGTCTGTCATTTGTTTACATTTTAATTGTTCACTGTCTAGTTTGGCATAAAGTCTTTTGGATTGATCAATCAATAAGAATTCTTTCTCAGCTTGTAAAAACAAGTAGTGACCTTGTTCACTTACTTCTATAGGTAACGGAAGTATTCTGTATAGGTTGAATTCATTATTTTCAGCTAAAGGTACATTTAACACATAAGTCAAAATATTTTTGTACAAGAATACATCGATATCAATTATTCTCAGGAGCAAGTAACCATTTTCCTCAGTCAACGGAATCGGAAACTTCTTGTCCCCGATGTCGTTCCTAATTAGATTCAAATACTGAACAACTTGTACCGGGTTAATAAGGTGTGGTTGAAGCAATCCCCTTTGGGAATTCACAATAGCATTGACTAAGAGATCATACTCCCGTTGGATGCCCTGGAGAATGGCTACTGCTCGAATTAAATGTTCATTGCTTGCGACCATTATTGACAACCGTCGAACGGCGATATCAGTATGATTAGAAAAATTTTGGACATAACGCTGCATTTTTCTCATGCCATTCATTAGAACTTCCTGATTTCGGCTTACACTCGCCACTGAATGATTGAAGTTCGACAAAAATGTTTTCACAATTGTGAGTTGCTCTTTGTTAAGTTTTAGCAGTTTCAGCTGCTCAGTCTCTACTGTGTTTATCTTGGATTTGTAGTACTCAAAATCGCTATCGCTTACGACACCAAAAAGTACCTGAGCGATCTCGCCTATGAAATTTAGCACCCCCCTCTTCCTGCGGCTTGGCTGATGACTTGTTAATTGTCCTATTAGTTTCTGGGAGTGTTTGATGTTGTTTATGTGCCATAGTAGTTCTAAAGCCATTTCATTACACTCGTCCTACTGACAGGTTGAGTTCCGCTAATTTGTTTTTGCAAAACGCTATAGATTTCGTTGAATAATGTTCTACCTCATTCAGTTTCTCCTGGAGTTCTCCTAAGTTGAAATAGCTCAAAATCCGCCAAGAGACCGTTGATAGTTGTATACGCTGACGGTAATCGTAGTACAGACCAGGTGAGTGCGCGTAATTCTCCACTTGAAAATCTTGGAGTGCAACGGCCGGAGGAAGGAATATCAGGAGGTAGCGTAGCCAAATCATCTGCAAAAATAGAACAAAATCCCTTAGAAGTTCCCTTGTGTAAATTCCTTATAGAATATTATACTAGTATAGTACGCGAAATGTTGGAAATGCGTGTACTGTGTGTTAGTTCGGGACGAAAGGTTTCGTGATATTACCGCTCGCCTGGGCGAATGCGCGGAGCGTTATCAGAGTCGAGCTCAGCCGGCCCGCTGGCCTACTGTGATATCAGAGGCGGCCTCGCTTATCGCTTGCGGAACGCAACGTGAGCCCCGCAGCCATCTTGGCTTGACGCTGTTATCTGTGACGTGTGAGGTCGGGCCTCCCGAGCACGTGCGTTTGTTGACATACAGGCCACGTGGCTGTGTTTACTAATAACTTCTGTCCTATTAATCGTATCGGAGTCCCGTTTTCCATTATTTGCATGGCTTGGACACTGCTATTAGGTTATGCTTGCGGGGTCAAAGACTAAAATGATTATTTATATGGTTTCAAACGATTAGCGTGTACCTTTTCCCGTTTATAACGCCCCCTTTGGATAACTACGTTCGGTAGATCAAGCTCCAATATTTTATATGGGCCAACAAAAAGGGTTCCTAGTTTCTGGCTTCGTCCCCTGCGGATGGATTCGTCCTTGAGGAGAACCTTATCCCCGACCTTAAATTCAACGGCGTTTTGGGTTCTATCAAAGTATTCCTTATTTTTCTCCTTGACCTCTTTGTTAATTTCTCTGGCTCGCTTGTGCAAACTTTGTAGCCTAGCCTTTAGCTCTGTAGCATAGTCCTCATACTGAGTAAACAACTTCGGTAGGGTCTCTTTGCAGAATGCCCGGTATATTAGGCACGCGTCCAAAGAATAGTTCAAAAGGTGAGAAACCTGTAGCTGAGTGGATATTAGTATTTATTACAAAGATGGCAAATGGGACCCAGGAATCCCAGTCCAGCTGATCGTTATCTACGTAATGTCTAAGGTATTCTGCGATAGTGCGATGTTGTCTTTCGAGCGAACCGTTGGACTGTGGTGAATATGCTGAGGTGTGAATTTTCTCTATCTTTAGAAGTTGGCACACTTGTTTTAGGGTGTCACTAATGAAATTTCCCGCATTATCACATAAAATTTGCGATGGGATCCCGTAGCGTAGTATGATTTCCTCGACAAGAGCTTTGGCAACAGTGCGCGAGTCTTGTGCGGGAACAGCAACCGCGGCCATAAACTTCGATAGACTATCTTGGAAGGTGAGTAAGTATTTGTTACCTTGGTGAGAAATGGGGAACGGCCCCACGATATCGATAGCACATCTTTCAAAGACTTGTTCTGGTGTTTGGGTTAGCACAAGCGGCATTTGTGTGTTGCGCGTTGTTAATTTATTTTGTTGACAGCTATGACATTTCCTAATGTATTCTCTGATATCCTGTTCCATACCCTTCCATTGAATGTATCTTTTCACCTTCTCTATTGTTTTGTTTACACCTGTATGGCCAGCCACCGGTGACTGGTGGCATTCCCGTAGGATTGCTTGTTTTTCAGCCTCATCTAGTTCAGGAAACTCATCCTCTGTAGTCTGCGTCTGCGCTTCGGCCTTTTGTGTTTGAGTGTGTGTGGTATTAGTGTTCTCTGAGGTGTCCATATCTTCACTGGCGTTATTATCTCCATTGGTAGGAGTATCTGGGACTGGGTGAATCTCTCTGATTCGACTGAGGGCGTCAGCATTCGAGTTTACCTTTCCACGTTTATAAATCAACTGGAAATTGTACTCAGAGAGTTTTAATCGGAATTTCAACAATCTAGAGGATGGGTCCTTGACATTAAAAATCCATACAAGAGGCTGATGGTCGCTTATTATCTTAAAATGAGTCCCAAATACATAAGGACGAAATACCTTGCACCCAAACAGGCAGGCAAGACACTCACGTTCGCTCACCGAGTAGCTCCTTTCTGCTTTACTCAGCGTCCTCGACGCGTAAGCTATAGGTAAATCTTCTCCTATTTTCCCTTGCGATAAGACAGCCCCGAGGCTTTCTCCAGCTAGCATCGACGGTAATTAAAAATTCCTCTCCGAATCGTGGGTATTGTAACACAGGTGGCGTAATTAATTTCTCCTTAAGGGTCTGGAATGCCTGTTCAGCTTTAGGGTTCCACTCGAATTTGACGCCTTTCTTGAGAAGATCATATAATGGCTTCGCAATTCTGCTGTAATTTTCAATGAATCTTCGATAATAACCGGTGAGGCCTAAAAATGTTTTGAGTTGTTTTGTGGTTTCTGGCTGAGGGTAATTTTTAACCTTTTCGGTTTTCGCGGGGTCAGGATAAACTCCTGAACTCGTTATCTTATGGCCTAAATAGATAATCTCCTTACGAAGGAATTCACATTTAGCTGGCTCCAATTTTAAGTTGTGTTTTCGGAGCCTGGAGAAGACTTCTGCTAACCTTTCCTGATGTTCGACCAAACTACTTCCGTAAATTAAAACGTCATCTAAATACACTAGAGATTTATCACCATTGATCCCCAAAAGAACCTGGTTCATCAATTTCTGAAACGTACTACCGGATGTGGACTAACCCCATCGGCATTTTGGCGAAATGGAATTTTCCTTTGTTTGTACTGAAGGCGGTCATCTCTCTATCTTTCTCATCAATTAGCACTTGGTGATAGCCCCTCGCCAAATCGAGTGTAGAAAAGTACTTAGCTTTACCTAAGGAGTCTAGAATCTCTGAGATTAGAGGTATTGGGAAGGTTGATCCCACGGTAATCTCGTTGAGCTTCCTAAAATCTACGACTACCCGATATTTTTGCTTTCCACTGGCGTCTGCTTTCTTGGGAATTAAAAGTATAGGGAAATTCCAACCACTGGTTGATTCTGTAATGATTCCCTGTTCTAACATGTTATTAATCTCTTCATCTAATATGGGCTTTAAAGCTTCAGGTGTTCGGTACGATCTACAGTTAATAACAGTTCCTGCTGCTTCAGGTTTAAGTTTAATTTCATGTTTCACAGTGTCAGTATGTGTAAGCTTGTCACCTGGAAGGAAAAAGAGATCGTTGTATGTTAAGCATAATTCCATAATGGACTGTCTTTCCTCCGGGTTAAGATGTTCAAGTCTCAGATTCTCTTTAAGCAAGTTAGCACGTGGCTTTGTTTTGGTTGACCGCTGCGCCATATGATCCGGCGGCTTATCAACATGACGTATGCGTGGTGGGCTGGGCACGTCAGCATCAGCTGACAGCTCTGTGTACGGTTGTGTTTCCAAGGCTGTGTAGTAAAATTCTACTTCCTCCTCTCTAGTATTCAAAACAGGAATAATACACTCACCGTTCTTTACTTTAACAATTGATTCGGGTACATGGACACCGGAAATTAGCTCTTGTTTACCTATTATAGCTTCTGTGTTCCTTTTACCTTGTACTTTTATTCGCAAAACTCTCTCCTCTCTAGGACCTACTTTAATCAATTGCTCTCCTTCATCTGCAGTGGTTTGTTTCGATTTGTTAGGTTGCCCTGGATGAAAATTTTGTTTGTTTTGACTTTCGCTTCCGCTGTCAGTGACTCCCCGATTAGGCACTGCATTGTTTTCTGCGGAAACATGGGTGTTTTTTGCTTTCTGTTGTTTCGAATTGCCTTGTGCGAATTCCGAGTGTTTGGTTGTCTTTTGAGTGAAATTGTTTTGTGAATTTCTAGCATGATGATTCTGCTTACCCTTGTACTTTGGGAAAGCATTTGCATTTATTACCCTGGCCTTCTGGTCTGTTAAACTCTTTTCCTTCCTTGACAACATGGGAATGTTATGACCTTTAACGTAAACTGTTCTGTTCTTATAATTAATTACTATTCCATGCTGGAGCATAAAATCTCTTCCTAGTAACCCTTGCTCGCTAATATCAACCTTTCCGGATACAACATGAAATTTATGAGTTAGGTAATGGTTGGGAGTTAAATACAATCTCAGCATAACTGTTCCTTGAGTTCTAACCAGTTGAGGTGAGATCCCCTTGATTTGGATTGTCTGTTGCCTGTTTATAGGAGTATTTGGCTTCAAAGCTGATTGATTTATAAGACTTAATTGTGCCCCACTGTCAAGTAAATATGGAATATTTTGATTGAGTATGCTAGGGCAAGGCAGTTTTATATAATCACTAGCATACTGACAACCTACGGCGTATACAGATCCATAATTCCGAGTGCTAAGATGGTTGTCTACTCCTGCACCCGGGCACCGTTTCCCTGTTTGTTTGAGTGTGTTTTTCCCCCAGATTTGCTTTACATTTAGATGGGAAATGCCCGATCTCATTGCACCTTGCGCATTTGTTTCTTTTGGTTCGACAATCAGCTACTTTGTGGCCGGAATTTCGGCAGTAGCTGCACGTAATGTACTGGACTCTTTTGAATGTTGCATTGCTTCTACAATCTTTGGCACTGTGGCCAGTACGATTGCAAATTTGACAAGTTATGGCGCTTCGACATTCCCTACTTAGATGCCCGATTCTTCCACAGGAATTGCAAGTCACGAATGTACCCCTATTGTGTCTGAACTGTGTCGTTTTGGTGTCTGTTTTGTTATGTGAATATTTTTCGCGTTGCGATAGAATTGCTGATTCTTCCGTAAGGGCTAAGTCAACGACCTTTGGCAGGGTCGCCTTTTTACCCTGTGCTCTGACAATTGTCTGTATTCTTTCGTCTTTCAAACCTTGAACGAAGGTCGCCCTAGTCAGCTTTTCTATTAATGCAAGACTTCCCTCAACATCCGCGGCCTTCATTTCATTTACAGTGGCTTGCCGGAAATCATGTTCCAATGCGTCTACACGAGAAGCCCATTCTGCTATTGTTTCGTTACTTTTCTGCTTAGCCAAGAATAATTGATATGCGTAGTAATCCAAGGATCTCTGCTCCCCGTAATTTTCTATCAAAATAGCTTTGATCGAAGGCCAATCTTTTGTCTGGTCTCTGACAAGAATTTTTGACCTTGCGTTCGAAACTATTTTGCTTTTGACAAACTGTAACAATACATCATGCTCCTCTACAGCTACTAAAGAGAAAGCTGTCGACACATTATCAATAAAGGATCTCAGTTCTGATTTATCTCCGCTAAAATTGTAGGGAATTAATTTTAGTGCATCTGTGACTGAAATTTTCACACTACTTGATTCACGCACACTTTCCGCACTCGATAGCTTGTCGGTGGGCATTTTGAACACTTGTTATGCACTGTTTTTCACTTTACTCACTTTTTGCTGCAATTGCCGTAGCTGCTCTGCGATGCGCGCCGTGGCTGCTTTGCGATGCGCGCCGGCCCGGTCAGCGCCTCTAGCGGATGCCGCCGTCCCTTCTCGAGTCGCGATCTTTTCTGCTGCGTCCAGGTCGCTCTGCCGCCCGCGATGGCGAATCTGCGTCGCTCACCAAATGATTCCGGAACGTCTTCTTCTTTCTTGATCCTTCTCTTGCCTATCACTCCCTCTGTGATTAACTAGTCTCTGTGTTAGGTATAGCGAGAGAAATAATTTCTTCCTCTGCTATGCTAAGTGGAACTTTGTTCCAAGTTAGTATGCGGTAATTGAAACCCCAGATCTGCACACCAATTTTATGTGGGTATGTCGCGTGTTGACCGAGCGAGAGCCGAACTTACCCACTGTGGGTCCGTCCTAGCGTCTACTTACTGTCGGCTGAGGTACTTCGGGTTTCCAGTCGGCATCTGTAAGCTCCTGGCTAGGAAAAAGTACATGCACAGAGACTTAATTTGCATAAAATCAGGATGTAGGGGCTCCTTGAAATGATACGAAGAGTTGTGGCTACTTGATTTATTGTGAAAGCGGCCGTGTGGTACAGTTACAAGTTGCTGGTACATGAAATCGGTGTTTCCCGATATTGGAATAATGGACCATAGGATCCGATTAATGCAGTATGCATTCCAAGCCAGCAGAGGGAGAATGATAGGAAAAATGCCTAAAACGGCCTAATTGGATGGTAACAGGTCTGCCCCACGAAATTTCACATCCCGGACTGGGCGAATCGTGCGCGCAAAGAGGCGCCCTCGATTCCGGAAGGTGGGGAAAGCCTTCCTCTCATTGGCTGTTTGTCACTATGAACACGCGTGTGGTTCACGTGCTCATAGTGTGTAAGCCTCGTGTACTAGCCGTGTTGGCTGAGTTTCCCACAGTACGGACCGCAAGATCAGCGGCCTTGAGCCTGGTGTCGTATATGAGCGGTGTAATCTGCACACTACTGCGTTGGCTTGGAAGCACTCCGCCTTCATTACCGCTAAACTCTATACTAAAATCTATACAAAAATCAGCTACCGCGACACTGGAATATTTTCCATGTGTGAAAATAACACACACCTTCATCTGAGAATATATGCTTTGCAGAACCTGCAATGGTTATTTGCGCAATGCTTGACATTAATGTTAATTTTTTTTACTAAGACTCATATTTTTTACTAACATCTCATATCTTACATGTTGTCTTTTTGGTCTTTGTATCTTGACAATGGTTATTTACAGTTGGTAAGCGTCAGTTAAATAAATACAAAGACGTATCTCTGGCTTGTAAATTATGGTTGATTAGAGATTAATAAATATACACAGAAAATTATCATTATACTCATTGCTCCAGAGCTGATGACCATGACGTTCAGGTGAGTTAACGTTTTTAATGTAGACGTTAATTAGTACTGAGTTTAATTTCTGTTCTAAATGTGATAATCGATTTGGAAAGTATGCAGTTACATGTCACTTAGGTTCACATTTCACTTCTGTTTTCAGATTCCCTTTGTAGATGATGAAATGCGAAGGGCAGCTGGTGAAAAGGTGGAGGATGAGACAATGCAGACGCAGACACCTGTGCAGAAGCTTGTCACCCCTGATGGGACATATGCAACACAGTCTG
Organism: Vandiemenella viatica; assembly: GCA_031002005.1. Lineage (NCBI taxonomy): Eukaryota > Metazoa > Arthropoda > Insecta > Orthoptera > Morabidae > Vandiemenella > Vandiemenella viatica. The sequence continues at coordinate 10,595,690 of JARYHS010012519.1, forward strand.
CCTTCAATACAGCCAGGTTTGTAGTATAACTTTATTTTGGTTTACAAATTAGGATAGCGAAATGAACCACCAACTTACCTTAGATGACAGTTGCGTGGCGTGAACACAAATAACACATATATTTCATGTCTTGGTCCTTTGTCAACAGCAGAACTTTATGGAGGGTGGGTGTTGTAGAAGACTGTCTCACAGAATTTTTGTTTTATATTACAAAGAAAAGTAGTAGAATCTCCTTGGTTAGACTTCATTTTAGCGGTTACAAGGGTTTTCCCATAATTTAGTGGCCGGATTTCTGGTATATTTTTCAGTATGGTTTCTGCAGACCATAAATTTATTTCAATCCATTTTAATGTTCGATCACTTTAATTAGGAATCTCACAAGCTAAATATTACAAAAGCTTTAGACTTGTTTTGTGGTAGCTATTGAAAGAATAAATGCATTGATTCTCAGGTTTATTTCACAGCCCTTGATACAATTATATGTGAAACCTAATAATCTCTGTGCTCTTAAACTTGTTTCAAAAATATAATTTAGATCTGTTATAAGAGTAAATAAGGGAATAAATGAAATTAACCACCACTTACCTTTAGATGATGGATGTGGGGTGAGTAAACACAGAAAAGACAAAAATACAAGTGATACAGAAAGTTTTGGGGACAAACCCTTTGTCAACAGGAGAATATATACATATATAAAGGGGTAGTGAAATGAACCACCACTTCCCTTAGATGATGGTAACTTGGGGTGAACACATAAATAAGCACAAAACGCAGGAAATACAATGAATACTTTGAGACTTGGCTCTTTGTCAACAGGAGAACATCAAGGAGGGAGGGGGGGTGTAGGAGACTATTTCACATAATGACCATTAGTCAGGTACATGGTGGGGGTAAATTCAAACAGAGGACAGGGAGAGGGGGACAATGAATTGGAGCTAGCACCTGAGAATGCAAAAAGTGCAGAAAACTATATTAAAATGTTCATAACATAAATTTGAGAAAGTAAATAAAATAAAATAAAAATAATTGTATAATATAATAATAATAATAAAAGAATCTATATAGTTAAACATCCACTCTGGTATGTGGTGATTCAATATACTATAGACAGTGGGCATGGAGGCCAAGTAGAGGGAAGAGGGAAGGAAAAGTACTAACTGGGTATTTTCTCAAATTGAGACCAGGAGGTTGCCTTGTGCCTAGTTTGTACTGGCAGGCAAGTTTCTCACCTGAGTTCAGAGGAACTGCTGTTGTTTGGGAGGACTCTGATAGCACGGGCCGTGAAACAAGAATTTAAATTATTAGTTTCATGGAGATGCCATGGATAGCTACTGGATGTTTCGGATTCCGAATGAAAACTGTATGAGTGGCCATTCATTCCAATGGCTAACGGATTGGTAGTCAAACCTCATGTAGGAAGCCAGGCAGTGTATGCAGGTTAGCTGGTATATCACGTGGGAGGTTTCACAGGTGGTGTGTCCTGTGATAGGAAATTTCTCCGCCAGTGATAGTATTGGTGAAAGTGGTGGAGACATGGTGAATATCGCACATCTTACAGCAGGGTCTATTGCAGGGGAAGGATCCTGGGGCTGTCTGATGGGACGAGGAAGACTGTGTTTGTGGACTAGTAGCTGGCTGAGGTTGGGAGGCCTGCTGAAACAAGTTCTGTGAGGGCCAGGGAGGATTTTTGGAAGAATGGATCTCATTTCTGGGCAGGTTAGTAGAAAATCATAACCCTGCCGAAGGATTTTATTGATGGATTCAAGGCCAGGAAAGTATTGTGTAACCAGGACTGGACTATTGTTGGTTTCAGGGGGTTTGGAGCATTCAATAGGTAGATCAGGTTGCAATCTGGCTCGTGAAAGTTGCTTGTGAACCAAAGCTGGGTGATAATTGTGGGGTACCAATGCTTGTGAGATGTAGTTTGGAATACTCCTTAAGGGATTTCTGATTGGAGCATATACGACTGCCTCGACTGTAGGGTAGGGAACGTTTGGTATGAAATGGAGGGGCAGCTGTCAAAATGGAGGTACTGCTGTGAGTTGGTGGGTTTGGTGTGGACTGAGGTGCTGAGGTGGCCATTGGAAAGGGACAGGTCCACATCCAAGAATGTGTCCTGGGTGTGGGAGTAAGTCCATGTGAAATTCAGCGAGTTATTAAAGGTATTTAGATTATCCCGAAAATTTAGAAGGGTGTTTTCTTCATGTGTCCAGATCATAAAAATGTCATCTACGAACCTCGGCCACAGGATGGGTTTGAGGGGGACGTTCTCCAAAAACATCTGTTTCAGGCGGCCCATGAAGAGATTAGTTTAAGAGGGGGCCATGCGAGTGCCCATGGCAGTGCCACGGGTTTGGTGGTAGATATTGCCTTCAAAGGAGAAGTAGTTGTTGTTAACTATCAGTTCAGCCAAGGTGGTGAGGAAAGATGTATTAGGGCGGCTGTTGGGAGGGCGTTTATCCAGAAAAAATTCCATGGCGCTAAGGCCATGGCAATGTGGAATGTGTGTGTACAGTGAGGTGACATCAATGGTTACCAGTATGGAGTTGGAAGGAAGTGGTGTGGGTATGGTATAAAGACGGAAAAGAAAGTATTGTGCGTCCTCTCAGCTTCCCTCCCACATCAAGACTGTAGGTTGTAGGTGCTGGTCCACCTAAGCAGAGATTCGTTTAGTAGGAGATCCATAAGCTGCAACAATGGGGCGTCCCGGATTGCCATGCTTATGGATTTTGGGAAGGAGGTAAAGGGTAGGAGTATGTGGATTTTGAGGAGTAAGAGGAGAGATTGATTGTGGGGTGAGACCTTGGAGAGGCCTATTGAACTGTACATATCCCTGTATTTTTCTGTTGACAGCTGGTGTGGGATCTGCAGCGAGGCGGCAGTAAGTGTTAGCATCTGATAACTGATGAAGGGTTTCAGCCACATAGTCACTGTGATTCACAGAGACCTTGTCCACGGGTAGTCGAAAGTTGTTTTCTGGCATGGGTTTCAGCTGGGCTGAGATAGCTGGTTTTCGACAAGGACTTCAGAGAACTAGGAGAAGCCAAACTGGTGGATAAGAATTCCTCAAAAATTTGTATGGGAAGGTTCTGGGGAAGAGGTGGTGGGTCAAGTGTGGATAGTGGTTTGAATTTTTTGGAGATTGGGTTCCAGGTAGTCTTGAGGCCCAGGTTCACTGACATGAGTGGCAAAGTGGTACCGCCAGCGGTGTGTTCGGCAGAATGAAAGGGAGTCCCGGACTAGGTTGGCACCACCTCTTCCTCAGTGAAGGGAATGCTGACAGAAGAAAAGTTATAAATGTTATTTTAAACTACCTCTGCTTCCAATAATTCCAGTAATAGAGTAGAGAAATATATACATTCTTACAAATTAAAATTCCAGAGAACAGATTGCACACATCATTAAAGTTATAATATAAGATAGGATAGGATAGGAAAAAATAAAAAGATACCCATCACTTACCACAGATGAAGGCAAGAGGGCAAGACAAACACGTAAAAACACACACCACACACACCAAAAACAAAAAAACACTTACACATAAATGCACAATATTTCGGCATGAGCCTTAATCATGTGAGAGGTGAGACATATGGCAGGGGGAAAGATGTGGCCACATCCCAACCTGCCACATGAATGAAACAAAGGCGAAACACGCGCGGTGGTGGTAGAATTGCCGGGGTGGGGGGATAAAGTTGACCAGCGATAAATGTGAAACAAAATAATCTTTGCCTAATATAATTCAAAAAGTTATTGTTATAATTTTATTTAGATTGCTTATAAGCAAAAATAAATAGAGATAGAAATATATATATGTAAAAAGATATAAAATGAAATATAGATATATAAGTAACTGACTATAAAGTAAAATGAAAGATAGCTAGTGATAGGTTTAACATAGGTTTAGGCCAAGGGTGTGTCTGGTGTCAAGGATATGTTGGTAGGCTAGTTCCAATCTGCGGAGTTCTGAAGGGGTGGTGGTATTTGGAAGAACTCTTAATAGCTCTAACTGTGAAGCAGGTGTTGGGGTTGATTAATTGACTTTCGAGTTAAGCCGCATTGTTTATTTAATTACCTGAGCTTTTGGCTGGTATCCTATAGCCTTTGTCAGAGATACCAGCCGCAAGCTCAGGTAATGAAATAAACAACGCGGCATAACCTGAAAGTCAATTAATTGGAACAAAGACGGCCACGGATGTCTTAGGAATCAGGTGTTGAGGTTGTTCGTATCATGTAAGTTGGCATGAATTGCCACTGGATGCTCTGGGTTGGAAGTATAAACTTTTTGCTTGTGGCCGTTCATCCTATAGGATAGTTGTTGAATGGTGAGACCAATGTAGGAGGCAGTGCAATGGAGGCAGGTGAGTTGGTAAATGAGGTGAGTGGTGGCAAACGTAGCATGTCCAATTATAGGGAACAATTCGCCTGTGACGGGATTAGAGTAAGTAGTGGTGGCGGGATGCATGCTGCATGTTTAGCAGCATGGTCTGTCACAGGGGAAAGATCCCTGTGGAGGCTTAGGAGAGTCGGCAGGTAAATACTTGTGGACCAAGATTTTATTCAGTCTGGGTGGTCTGCTGAAGCAAGTGCGGGGAGCAGTGGGTAGGATTTTGGGAAGGAGGAGACGCATTTCAGGTAAGGACCATAGGAAATCGTGCCCATGGCAGAGTATCTGGTTGACAGATTCCAGGCCAGGAAAGAACTGGGTGACAAGTGTTGGTCCACGGTCAGTTTTAGGAGGTGCAGAACGAGGGTTGTGTCTGATGGCATCGGAGATTTGTTTTTCCACGAGATCATGCTGGTATCGGCGGGAAACGAGGGCTTTGGATAGTTTCTGGGATTAACTGGAGATTGATTCATTATCGGAACAGATTTGTTTGCCATGGATTGCAAGGCTGTATGGGAGGGAACGCTTGATGTGGAAGGGGTGACAACTGTCAAAGTGTAGGTATTGTTGTAAATTGGTTGGTTTGATGTGTACAGAGGTGTGGAGGATCCCCTGTTGTAGTGTGATATATATGTCAAGGAAGGTGATACAGGTGTGGGAATATGACCAGGTGAAATGGATAGAGTGATTGTTATTGAGTGAGTTGAGGAGGTCTAGGAGGTAGTCCTCCCTGTGGGTCCAGATCATAAATACAAGGTGTTTCAAAAAGAATATACGTATTTTGAATGCATATATTTATTAAACTGTAAGACATACAAATATGAAACTTTACACACATATTTACGAACCTCTTAAGTTCAGATTACAGATGTTCAATATGTCCTCCATCAGCCACACGAACAATATCACATCGATACTCAAATTCCTCCCATACTCGGGCAAGCATGTCTTCGTCACTGATGTTACGGCAGTACGGATCCGGTTCCTCAAGTCCTCAAGGTTCTGTGGGAGTGGTGGTACATAAACGTTGTCTTTAATGAAACCCCACAGGAAGAAGTCACAGGGTGTCAAATCCGGTGACGTGGAGCCCAGCTGATGCATGCTAAGTCGCCAGCTCCTTGACGACCAATCCAACGGTTCGGTAGAGTTTCATTCAGATATTCACGCACTTGGCGACTCCAGTGAGGGGTGCCCCTCTTGTTGAAAAATGAAGTTGTCTTCGTGCAGCCTCGGAAACAAGCAGTTTTGTAACATAGCGAGATACTGCTGACCGTTAACCGTGTTTCCATCAAAGAAGAATGGGCCGTAAACAGATGATCGGGATATCGCACAAAACACATTGACTTTAGGCGAATCTCGTACATGTTCAATGACTGCATGTGGGTTCTGTAGACCCCAAATTCGAACATTGTGTTTGTTTACCTGACCACTAACATGGAAAGTCGCTTCATCACTGAAAACGATGCGTTGTGCGAAAGTGTTATCATTGTCAATAGCATCATTAATCTCGTTACAAAATGCCACACATTTCCGTTTGTCATCAGGACGCAGAGCTTGTAACAACTGTAACTTGTACGGCTTCATAACCAACCGACGTCTCAAAACACGCCAAATTGTTGTTGTAGGTAGTTGTAACTCCCGACTGGCACGACGAGTTGATTTTGAAGGACTACATTGGAAAGCAGTTTGAATTCGTGCAACATGTGCCTCAGAAACACGAGGGCGGCCAGGACTCTTTCCTTTACATACACATCCGGTATCTACAAACTGTCGATACCATCTACGAATGTTCCACCCATTCGGAGGATGCATTTGGTACCTCAACCTGAAACGTCTTTGCACTGTAATCACGGAATTGCACTTCGCAAACTCGATAACACAAAATGATTTCTGCTGTGGAGTAGCCATTTTAAACATATGACGGTTACCAAGAATAACACAAGACGACTGACATCTAGCGGCTATTAAATAAACTAGACAGGTATTCGTTTCTCCAATAGCCGAGCCGGGGCGCAGTGATCGATAGTTTGGACAAAAGAATACTTTGTAATACGTATATTCTTTTTGAAACACCCTGTATGTCATCTATGTATCTGAACCACACGAGGGGACTGAGGGGGCAGTTCTTCAGAAAATTTTCCTCCGGTATATAACAGAACTCGAATAAAGATTTGGTTAAATGTTCATTTTTCTTAATTTATTGCAGTAGTAATACTTATACAGAATAATTTTTTAATTTTTTTGCATTCTTCCTATTAGTGTTTCTAAAAAAGGAGAAGCAAGACCACCATTGCGTCAGTATCTAATGGATGGAGACTTTTTCATTGGTGCTGCTTTGGGTACTACACTGACCAAACTATCCTTTCGCTACTGTGAAGCTGTGCACGACACTCGTCGACAAAATCACTTCACTGCTGAAGCCATGTTAGTTATGGCTTCCATTCTACACCTTGGCAAATCAGGTAAATTGCTCATTCCATCTTTCAAATTCTTCAGATCAATTGCTATTACACTAATTTTTTTCGTATCTCTAGTACTCACACAGTGTGTGTATAGGTAGCAATATTATATGTCCGTGTCTGCATTTAGTTTCTTCCATCTCAGATGTGAAATAAAACTTTCCGATTTGGGAGATGGAAAACCAAAACTGATGTTCTTGTCCCGAAAATTTCTTTATCAGTTGTGTTTTTGTCTTTTCTGTATGTTCGCACCCCACATCCATCACCTAAAGCTAAGTGGTGGGTCATTTCCGTATCCTCAGAAACAGCTATAACGATTTGGATGAAATTTCATATTTAGATAACATTTTGGTTTTTAAGTTTATCTAAATAGATGTCTTCCCTGCAAAAACGTGATTTTCTAAAGGAAAAAACAAAACAAAAAAACACAATTTTTGTATTTGGTATCTCGGAAATGACTCTAATGCCATCTCGTATATGTTTCAGGTACCAGAAAACCCACTGATAGTTAGTTTCTCTTTGCTTAGAGCAAAGGACTCGTCTCCTTGAACTGTTTCCACCTGCACTCCACTGTACTCATGCTCTACTTAGAATTTTAAATTATGATAATGTGTATTTTAATTACAACATTCTGTATTGAGTAAAATTTTGTGTTGCTGTTGTTAAATATTCTAAACCAGGAAATTTGTTCTGAAGTATGGCAGAAAGCTGTTTTGAAACCAACAAATTTCTTCAACAAAAAAACTATGTTCTATTGGATAGCAGTAGAGCACAGATTCATCTGATTTGTAATTTTTTTTCTTTAAAATTTTGTTTTTCCTCAGCAATAGTGATCATGTTGTAGTAATCTCAGGTACTACTTTCCCCAGAGTACTACTCTCGGGAAAGGACTAGGGGCTTAGAGCTGCCTGGCTTGTAAAAAAAATCTAGATTTATTTACCGAATGAATATTGTGTTTGTTACTGCTAATCCCCCTTTCTATTACTCATTTGCAAGAACAACTTATTCCTCAGCTCCTGCTGCAACAATCGTACCTCCAGATTGGCTCAGAGTGTGAACTGTCCTATCCCACCTGCTTCTGCTCATGGAAAACTGCAATGTCGCATCGCACCAGTTGCGTCACCTGTGTCGTGAACAACTGTCTCGGGTCCTCAGGAGTGCTTTGACGGCTCGACGATCTCCCCAGACGTATGTACTGCACGACTGGCCCTGTGATTGTGTCACTGAATATCGGTCATGTGGACCTAACTGGCTTTTGCGGCTCACTTTTGTGAACCTCCCCTTTCTACCTTTACAAAAAAGTGTGGAAAATTTCCACTCTAGGGAATGTCTTGCCGGTGCCATCAATACCCGATTCTGCTGACTCTCCCGGTCACCGCTCTGGCAAAGTTAGCATTCCTTTGTCTTAACTATTGCATCACTGTGCTGCAAGCAATTGTGACAGTAATCCACGGGTTTACCACAATGTGATGGTGCATAACATTATCTTGGACCATAAAAAATAGAGAATGTGAAATAAAAACTTATTGTAGAATTAAATTGTAGGCCTGTTTGAACAAAAATAATATGGGAAACCAAATTATTTTAGTATAAATATTTTGTCAGTTACTGGTGCTTAATTTATCGTAACTTATGAGTTAAAAGAAAAATAAATCAAAATCTAAAAAATACATTGTATAATATTAAATAAACTATCAAAGCTTTAAAATTTGTGTAAGTGTTCACACCGAATGACCAGTTAGATTTTATGGTGTAGACCTTTTTCCATTTTAGGGTAAAATAGAATATGTACATTTTTACGTTTATTTCATATTAACTGAAAATTGTTTTATTGTGGTTCATATTTTGTAAGCAATTATAGTTTTAAGTATTCATTCTATCTTTGCTTAACCTTTATTGGATAAAAATGATGTGATACAGTTTTTAGATTCCTCTAAGTATATGTTCATAATCCACAGGACTCCCAGCAAAAGCTATGACAAATGATGATGCAGATCGACTGTTATTATGCTTGAAAGTACTATCAGATAAATCTACAGTTGTCTTCCGTATCTTCAATGAGCATTGTCGAAAGGCATTGTCCAGCATGCTTGCTGCAAAAGCAGAAGAAGAGGCTTCTACACAGAAGGTAAAGCATTATCAAAGTTAGAGCTGAAGGTAGAAAAAAGAAACATTGTGGGTTAAATAAGTGGTGGAAATTGCTGCATAAGCGGCACAAACTCTCTCCAGATGCACATTCCATTTTTCACCAAATCCATACTTCCTCCCTTTCCTATATACATATGCTGAAACTCCCTATCACCATGCAGTCAGTTGTGGTAAGTGATGGTTTATTTATTTATATGTAAACATTTTTTACTTCAAGTTTTAATATTTAATTAAATTGCAATGGAGCACATGCTCCTGTGCCAATTTCTCTACACACCCAACTTTCCAATTTCCTGCACCCACCTACATTTACCCTTTACAAATTTTTACTTTAAATTCTTTCAATGTGTTTGGTAAATTATTCATCATTTCAAAGTCATAAAGCTGAAGTTACAATTATCAAAATGTTTGCTTATCTAAAGCTATCAATTATTTAACCTGTTTGTAATAGAAAGCTAATTAGGAGATTCAGTATGAAAACATGACTTCGATAACTAAAAGTAATAGGAAAGTCTTGCGAATAACTTATAATTGTTGGGTGAAGGAAAATTGCAGCCACATAACAAAGTGAAATGAAGAAAAGGCACACAATTTTTTGATGGCCACCTTAATTATGTGTGAAAATGGTTAAACTTCTGGCATACAGTATGTGTGAGTCTATAGATGGAAGTTGTCTCATTATTAACTATATTGCGCAATACCTCCACTTCGTCAGTCACCATCCCCTCCACACCAGATATTCTGTTCCAGGTGGCCTTTTTTCATTTGGACAACATAGCACAATCCCTCATTTATTGCAACTATCTTATCTAAATCAAATGCACGGTCTCAGTGGTTAAGGTGTTCGACTGGAGATCGAAAGGTCCCCGGTTTGAATTCTTGTCTCTGCAGGGATATTTAAACGCCCTTAACCTTATGTTCACCACTGGCACAGCTTGCTGTGTAATGTGAAGTACAGCAGAAATAGTGATTCAAAATTCTGTAGTGGAAGGCGTGATTTTGTTGTGGTAGAGGTTAATCTAATTGTAACGGGGGTAGGAGTCGGTGGAGACTGAGTTCCAGGTTATCACATTGGCTCCCACTGCAGTCTGCAGTAGTAAAATAGTACCAAAGGTTGTGGTACAATGAAAGAAAGAGTAACTTGGTCAAATTTAGGGGCAAGAGAGAAAGTGATACCCCTGCAGAGAAAAACAAGCTGAAATAGTTAGTTTGGGGTGAAAGATTTTGGATTTCTGTACGGGTGGGCACGAATAAGTGTGATGGGGCGAGGAAGACGTAGGGTTGCACTTTATCTGTTGTGTGGGTTGGGAGCTAGTAGCACCACAGAGGAAGGGGAGTTTGTGCAAGAGTTTTTCTGTTTCGTTAGTTACTGTATGGTTGCAGTGATTTATAATGTTATGTAGTAGTTGAACGCAGCCTAGAAGTGTGGGGGAAAACATTTTTTTTAATAATGTAATAAAGCGGAGATGAGTGTTGGTGGCATTTTAGGATGTGCAGTAGTTATTTTAGTTTTAAGGACTTTTGGATCATTATATGTGGAGTATAGAATGAATTTGTGGGTGGCAACCAGACACGGGAGGTTTTATAGTGAGGCCATTTGGTGGAATATTTAGTGATAGGATGAATAGTATGCGAGATCTGCATTTACCAAGGTGAGTGGTATGGAAGTAGAGAAGGGGGAAAGATATCTCTGGAATACTTACATTCAAACAAAAAACTGTCACCAATTTAGTGATACTTGCCACCCTACTCACAAACGAGTATGAAGGGTAAAAATAGGTGTCAGAAATGTAAACAAACTACATCCAAGAGCAAAGGTGGTAATTGATATTTACAGCAGTTGAATTAGCTGGACCGAGGTAAAAAGACAAATATAAATAAGTGACTTAATAATAGATTGGCCTAAAAAAAAGTGATACATAGAGGTGATAAAATATTGTAATATGGAAAAAAGCAGTGCATTTGCAGAAAATCCACCCAGAAAAATGTATGGAGTGTTTGGCTCAACAAAGATCTCAGACAAATGAAAGAAAAAAGGAAACATTATGAAAAATAGGAAGAACTTGAAAAGGAAGCAGAAGGCAACAGTCTCACCAACAATGGAGTAGGAAGAAATGCCGTGAGATGGCAAGTGGAAAGAAAAGATCAAATATACCCATCACTCACCAGAGGAGGACAGCAGTAACAATTAGCATTCCACAAACACAAGAAATACAATATTTCTGGCTGTGCCCTCACTTGTGGGGAGATGTAAATGCACTCACGCGTCCACACGAAGCAATTGGCTGTGTGAGCTCAGTCGCGAAAGCAGTGGTGGTGCCCAAAATATTTGTTTCCGGAATTGTCACTGCTGCTTTCCTCCCTTACATTCTTGAGTGTGATGAATACTTTTTATCTTTCATTTTCATATTAATAGTGCCTCATTACATTTATTGCTACTCCATTTTTGCTGAAGTATTACCTTTAGATTATTCTCCAGTTCATTTGACTTCTAAAAAATGCTTACATGGAATATTCTGAAGGTCTAATTCTCCTGTCTGCCACAAATCACGTCTTTTTTGACGAACACTGTTGTGTAATCTTCTTAAAACTACCAAATAAAAGGTTTGATTGAGAGCCTGATGTGGGTGGACGTCAAAAAATCAGATGAGCATTGTTTTGATTTGACTTGACGACCTTTTTTGGGAGGATGAGAATGTCTTCTTCCATTGGTTTGACTGTTGCTTTGTTTTGTTGCCTGTTGTTATTACCATAGCACCATGATTCATAATCAGAAAAGACTTTTGACAGAACATCTGGAATGATTTCAAGCTGTTGTTTCAAACCATGACATGTTCTATTTGACTGTCAGTCAGAGACTGAGGAACAACCTTGGCAGCAATACTTTTCATTCCCAAATCTTCAGTTAAAATTCGCTGAACCGAGCTCCAAGATAACCCACTAATCTCTGGTAGTTGATCACTTGCCTGTCAGTGGTCTGACAGCACAAGCTCTTGAATTTTTTCAACATTTTCGTCAATTCGGGCAGTTGATAGATGTCCAGAATGAGGTTTGTCATCAATCAACATGTCGCCATTTTTAAATCGAGTGCACCACGTGTACACTTGAGTTTTTCCCATCTTAGTAAGGTGTTTTCAACATTAAAACAGTTTCAGCAACATTTTTACTGAGTAGAAAACAAAATTTCACAGCTGCACATTGCTCACTTAAACTAGCCATCATCAGAAACGAAACAATAACACAACAGCGCTAGCAAAAACAATCACTGCAGATTAACAGAACAAACCAGGTTGACAACACAGGCGGCACTGAACCAGCAATGAGATGCGCTATAAGCGCCCAGCGGCAGAAACGCGTACTACACGAGCTCCACCCATGGCAATGCTATTCCGCTTATTTTTGTGTACCCCCTCGTAATGTTGTATATGTGAAGGTGCATGGCATCCAGTTCTTTGCAGAAAACACAGTAAGAGGATGCAATTATTTAGAAGAACTAATTAATTAACTGGTACCCCAAATACAAGAGGACATGGAAAAGTTAATCTTCCATAAAACAGAGCCCTGTGGATGGGCCATAGTATGCAGGCTGCCATTCGGGAGGATGTTGGTTGAAATCCCTGTCCATCCGGATTTCGATTTTCCATAGTTCACTTAAATTATTGTAGGTGAAACGTGGTTGGTTCCTTTAAAAGGCCATGGCTGAATTCCTTCACTTTCCTTGCTCTCCATCTTTTCCCACTCATAACAACATTGATTGTTAACAATATGTAAAGCCGCCCTTCCAGCAGGATGGACCATTGCCCCACTGCCACAGGTGTGTAAGATATAATCAGATTGAAATGCTTTGCTTCGACAGTGCTGAATGGCTGTGAAATGGACAGCAATGACCATATGATTACCAAAGAGTTTGAATCTCACTCGTGCAGTGTGACATTTTCCTGCAGTGAGTAATACTTCACCAGCAGTGGCATTGTCAATTATTTAGTTAGGAAGAACGCATATCTTGAGGAAACAAATTTTCTTAGTTACTAACTGTACCAAGCCAGTAAAATGGGGAATATTCCTAATTACTCTCAAACTTAAACAGAGTTCACTGCTAGGAAAAGTGCATAAAAGATAGGTTATGTAGAAATGGTGGTGTGAAATTAGTAGAGAGGCTCTAGGCAAATGTAAGAGCTGGGAAGCAGAGGAGGATGGAGATGGCTTGGTTGATACCACTGCATGCGTATCATGTAGACTTATAGTGTATGTGCCTCCAGATATTAATCATTCTGTTCTAGGTTTATTTTGGAAAAGAAGATAAAATATACCGACCACTCACCAAAGTTGAGAACAGGAGGGCAACGGCAAAAAAAAAAAACACACAATATTTTTGGCTGTTCCCTTCTCCAGGGACTGAGGTCACAAGGGCACCCACAGGCACCGTCCATTTTCGTAAAGAAAAGCTTAGCTGAAATAATGTGTTTTCTGTGTTGTACGATGGTATTTTGTTGTTGCTGTCCTTCTTCCTTCAATTTTGTTGAGTGGTGGATATGTTTTACCTTTCCTTTCCATATGAATATCACCTCGCCTTCTCCATTGTAGTTGTGATTATAGGCTTAGGAATTTTTCATTAGTCATCTAGACGAATAGTGAGATGGTTCAAAATGTCACTCTGAAGACTCGATGCACTGCAATAAGGACTAATTATGAATAGATCCTAATCAAATAAAAGGCTCATATTCAAACTAATCTTTCTATGTTGTAGTGAAAGTAAAATAGTGCGAATCTTTTTTTAGGAAATGACTAATACAGGTGATAGGCTTCACTCAGAATAAGATGCTGTCTGATTAATAGCTCAGTATCGGATGTAAAACTAGGTGTATCTTGAGAACCGAGTTCACATCGTTTTCTCTTCCAGAGTCCTACCCTTTTGTCTTCCAGAGCACTATCAAACCTTATTCAACATTCTGATGCATAAGATTATATTGGAGGCCTCCTTTATTTTTATAAGCCTTTCATTACTTATTCAAATATATTATTTTTAAAAATTATGTTTAAACAGGCCAAGGAGAAACCCGGTTCGCAGATCCAGGCGGACGACCCTATATCGTTTGTGCAACTGTCTGCTCACCGGGGGGAGCTGGGTGCCGCAGAGAACGTCTTCGAGCTCAGCCTGTCGCAGGCGGTGGCGGGCAGCGGCTCGGCGGCCCGCGGGGGATTCGAGACGTTTGCCGTCAGCAGCCGCCTCAGCAAAGTCACTCAGCTGACAGGTTTCTCAGACCCCGTGTACGCCGAAGCGTACGTGCACGTCAATCAGTACGACATTGTCCTCGATGTGCTTATTGTGAATCAAACAGGTAATTTGTAAAGTGAAATAACACAAACAATACTTTGGTCTGATTAGTAGCTAATATTTTAAAGAATTACATGGAAAAGAAAGAGAAAATACACCTAACACTCACCAAAGTTGAAGGGAGGAAGGCAGCAGTGACACAAGGAAAAAAAAAATAAAAAAATAAAAAAATAAATAAAAAAAAAATCACACAACTTAGAAAAAACAATATTTCAACACGAATCTTAATCATGTGAGGCGAGACATATGGCAGGGGAAAAGATGTGGTCACATCCCAGCCTGCCACATGAATGAAGCACAGGCAAAAAACGCGAGGGGGTGGTAGAATTGTCGGGAGGGGGGAATAAGCTTGACCAGCAATAAAAGTGAAACAAAATAATCTTTGTGTAGCGTAATTCAAAAAGTTATAATTTTATTTAGATGAAAATAAAGGGAGATAGAAATATATATATATAAAAAATGTAGATAAATAAATAAAAATATAATTGAAAAAAATTGAAAAATATATGAAACTATTGTGCTGGCCAATGATGGGTGTATAAGGGTGAGGATGGAAGAAATTAAGGCCTGGCGGATGTCTAGTCTGCAGGATGTGTTGATAAGCCAGATTTTCTGTCAAAGGTGATGAGTCATGGGGCTATGGTTACGACCCAGAAACAGAGCAACAGTCAAGCCAATGGAAGACTTCATTGTCACCACTTCCAAACAAATGTCGTCAAATCATACATTAACAACGAATTCAATGATACCTCATTGTTGAAATGAAACTTTGCTGTCTGCAATTTTGGAAATATAGCCTGTGGCCATGTGACAGCAGAAAACATCATCATCTGGCAGCATTTCGGGTACAATCTGTAATTTACGACCCTGTTGCAGTTTTGTTACATTTACATGGTTTACAATGAGTTGCTCATGAATGTCAGCATGGCCCCCACAGTTTCCGTTCATCTCCTAGCAGCAGACTTCAGTGTGAACAGTTCCAAACAACTCACAAACGACTCTTAAAATAAAAGTAAATGGTAGTCAATTTAATTAATTAATTTAATTTAATTGCAATGGAGCACAGGCTCCGGTGGCAATATCCCTACACACCCATCTTCCCCCTATCCTGCACCCACCTACATTTGCCCTCTACAAATTTTATCTTTAAATTCCTTCAAAGTTTTCGGTAAATTATTCATCATTTCTCTTGGTAACTCATTCCAATCCCTGACACCCTTACCTAAAAAAGAGAATCTTCCCACACCCTTGTGCCTGAAATCGAGTGCCAGCTTGTGGTCATGGTCATCTTTTCCCTTCCATGCACTACTTTTCATACCTATTGCAATATCTTTCCATGCCTCATCACCAGTATATGCCCTGTACACTCCCATGACCCTCCTCATCCTCCTCCTGTCCTTGCAATGAATCCCATTCCAGCTCCTTTATCATATCCGTCACTGATTGAATTCTGCGATAATTTCCAGAAACAAATCTAGCAGCCTCTTCTTTGCACCCTCTCCAACTCCTGTATTTGATACGTAAAATGAGGGTCCCATACTACACTACCATATTCGAGCAATGGTCTGACCAAAGTTTTGTAACCCAATTCCTTGACTTCTCTCGTACATCCCCTCATCACTCTCTCCAACAAGTGCAGAACTTTGAAACCTTTTCCTACCACCTGTCCTATGTGTCCTGCCCAGTTAAGTTTGTTATCAAAAGTAATTCCAAGATATTTGCATTTCAAGTCTTCAGCAAGCAATTCTTTCCCCACCTTATATTCATAATTAACCTTTTGTTTTTTATTTGTGTATCTAATAAGCTGACTCTTCTTTGCATTTATCTTCATTCCATGTTTACCAACCCAATTAGATATCCTGTCCAGATCACCCTGCAACTGTTTACAATCCTCTATCGTTTTGATTCTTTTATACAGCATTATGTCATCTGCAAACAATCTAATTTCAGATAGTAAACAATCAACACAATTATTCATTAGAATAATGAATAGCAATGGTCCCAATACGCTACCCTGTGGCACTCCCATTTTTACTTCCACTTCTTTTGATACTACATTTCCTACCCTAACTTTCTGTTTTCTACCTTTTAAAAATTCTTCTACCCAGCAAATGACTTTCTTATCCACTCCAATGGTTTTTACCTTATTTACTACCATTTTATGGCTTACTCTGTCAAACGCCTTAGACAGATCTAGTGCTACACTATCAATTTGGCCTCCCTTGTCCATTTCATCTGAAATATCTTGCATATATCCCACCAACTGAGATTCGCATGAATATCCTTGCCTGAAACCATGTTGCCTGCTTGAAAACCAATTACGTTCCTCACATATATTTCTGATGTGGTTGCATATCAATCTTTCCATTAATTTACCTACCACTGATGTCAAACTGATTGGCCTGTAATTCTCAACTCTATTTCTCACCCCTCCCTTATGTACCGGTACTACTATTGCACTTTTCCAGTCCTGTGGTAAGCAGCAAGTGTCTAGACTCAATTTAAATAATATTTCAAGATAAGGTACAATGTCACATCCAGCTATCTTTAAGATATCTGTAGTAATATTATCTTCACCAGCCCCTTTATGTTTTTTCAGCTTTCTTATTTCCTTCATTGATTTCCTCAGGATGGATATCAAACTTTTTTACTATCGTCATTTCTAATTGTGTTGTTAAGCTCGTTCTCCGAATTAGGACCCTCCTGTTTCTGATTCATTGTCCCTAATGCTTTCACTGAACCAGTTACTTAAAATCTCTGCCTTTTTCAAATCCTCAGTAACTTCTTCTCAATCCTTATCTATAAGTGTCTCTACATCCTCCCTTCCCCTCAGTTTCCTGATATAGCCATAGAAATTTCTAGATGCATCTGTCAATGGTCCCCCTGCACTGACAATACTCTTCATAAACCCATCTTTAGCCATTTTCTTTGCTGTTATTAAGTCCTTGTTTAGTTTTAAATATTCCCTACTACCCTGCTGTCTCTTAACTCTGTTATGTTCTTTTCTTACCAACCTCTTTAACCTCCTCACTTCCCTATTATAGTACATAGGTCCTCTACTTCTCTTTATTTTTTGCTTTGGAATAAATTTTTCTTCCCCCATTCTTATTATCTCCTTGAACTCTTCCCACCTTGACTCTACTGTACCTGAGCCTTCCTTCCATTTGCTGAATTGTTCTCTGAAATATCTCCTCAAATTTGAAACCTGTGCCTTTTTATAATTGTACCTATTTCCCCCTTCAATTTTGGCTGCTGGTTTACTGAATCCTCTAATATCCATCAAAACTGCTTCATGATCACTTATTCCTTTAGTTACTTGATACCTCAAAAGGTTTTCATCGGGCTTAATTAGAAATATATCCAAAATATTTTGTCCCCTAGTGTTTTGCTCAACCACTTGTGTAAATCCTCCTTCCCTTATTAAGATATTTGCAAATCTTTGTTCCCTTGTGTTATTTATCTTATTCCCTTCCCAGTTTACACCTGGTAAATTTAAATCCCCGCCGATGATGATCATTCCATTCTCACCTCTGAAATCTGAGTATGAATTTAATTTCTCCCCAAGAGCCTCATCTTGTTCTGTCATTCTTCCACTACGGTAAACAGCCAACACTTTGATTTTTTCTTTTTTATTACCCCAGAAATCTACCCCAAGTAACTCATGGTCTTGATCTATGAACGCCAGTGAACTGTGGTAGTTTTTTGCTAACTAGTATGAAGACTCCTCCACCAATTGCTCCTCTATCTCTGCGGTACACTCTGTAACCATCAGGAAAAACCTCACTGTCTAGTACTTCTTCTTTTAACCAACTCTCTACCCCAATTATTACTTGTGGTTCGTGCATCTCTATTAAGTTTGCAAATTCAATTACTTTGTTCATTATACTTCTACAGTTTACCATTAACACCCTTACTACTGGCTTTATATTTTTAGAATTTATCTCCTCTTTCCCACTTTTACCGCATTCAGTTATTGTTTCAGCCATTTCATCTATTTCTTTAATATCTGTGACTTTCCCCATCGCGAATCTGCAATCAGTATCACTTTGATAATCTATTTCTGTCCCTTCACCAGCAGCCCCTAACCTAAAAAAGGCACAGTCCTGACCCCATCATCACTGGAAACGGGCTCCCTCACTGCTTTAGCTAACAACTCAGAAAGTACTCCCCTCCCCCTTCTATTTAGGTGTAGGCCATGCCTAGTGAAACCCCACCTACCAATGGTGTTCACAGGCACAACCCCCAACACAGAACTAATGCCTTTCCCAAGTAGCACTTCCGTTTCCACATTAACCCGCCTCACAGCATAGTTCAATTGTGGCCGGTCATGGCGACTTAGGACCTGCATGAGCTCGACCCTGGTATGCTGTGCCTCCTTCACCACCTTCCTCAGGTCACTCTCTATACTATAACTCGCGTTTCTATCAATACTATTTCCCGCACCTCCCACTATCACTACTCTATCATCCTTAGTGAAACTCCTACAAAGGGAACCTATATCCTCTATTACCTGGCCTAATGTTGCACTAGGTTTGAAAAAGCTTGTGACCTGATATCCTGTACCTAACTGATCCTGCAGAAGAGGGCCTACACCTCTCCCATGGCTACTACCTAGCAGCAGAACCCTTTTTTTCCTATTCTTGCCCTGCACGCCCTTATTCCTAAAGGTCTGCTGCATCTTACCTACTCCTACTCCTACATCTACATGAGGCTCTTCTCCTCCTGACTCTGGCAACAGGTCAAACCTATTTTTTCCCACAATTACTGAAGTGTCAATGACATATACATACAACCTCAGAATCACAAACATTTTAAAAACAAAGAAACCAGTATTAAACATTGCTCTACGAACAGACAACTCAGTACAAAACCAAATAAAAATTCACTTAGGCAGAGACAATTATCAAAACTCAGGCATTTATCAACCGACAGTTCAAAATTGTGAGGCAATATAAATAGGACAGACAAGAAGACATTTTAAAACCAGATGCAAAGAACACATGATGGCACTTAAATACAGCAATCAATCCATATTTGCTGATCATCTAATAGAAAATTAACAAATATCCAACACACATTAACACAGACATGCAAATCCTCACAAACAACAATCACAGACAATACCCTCACTTACAAGAAAACTGTCAAATTCAAAAAGCAATAAAAAATGATAAGCAGGTACTGATTGACCATATAAACCTAAATCCCAAACGCTGTTCAAACTGGTAAACATGCATTAACTCTACGGAAAGTGCAATAAGAACAATAACAGACACATACACTCACACACTATTCATAAAACTAGAAACAAAATAGCAAAACATCACTCTCCCACACATTTTCAAAACTGGCCCTGTCAGCACACCACTACCTTGACATCAAGAGAACAAATAGGCCACCGTAAACAAGTGATTAGTGATAGACACAATGTTTATATCCAGTATGCAGCAGCCAAGACAAATGGATTTAGCGGTAACAATGCTTTGGAGAAAAAACAGAGATGTGTGGTTACGAACCTGGGAACACTAATGTAAATAGAAAGTTGTAAATAATCAGAAAATGTTTCATTTTAGAATTATGTTAAATATCATATAATAAGTTTATAAACTAAATGTTAAATTTCGCTGATGATGCCTCAATGAGAGGTGAAACGCCTTCAGCATTAAAGCATACAAAAACAGTTGCATTGGCATTATTTTATCATTCAATTTAAGAAACAATAATTGTTTAGAAACATCTGGCTTCATCTGTCATATTTGCATGTTCTGACTTACAATACACTTAGTTTCCTACCACAATTTTTATAGGTGCCTTTATATACACATTTGATTGTTAAAATTGATAAGCGATAAACACAGTCGTGCATCCTAGAGGCGATTCCTTACAATTAATGTGATGCGTGATGATCATTGTGGTGGGTGAATATTTTGTCATTGAAATATCTAACCTTATAACACCTTCTCCAAGTGCCTATGCCTTTGCTGTGTGCTTCAGCAATAATAATCAGTGATTTTTTAATCTTTCATGCAGCTTGGCAGAATAGATATCCAGTAACGTCTGAGCTACTACACATGAATGTCCTTACAGTTCATTTATTATTTTCTGCTTTAATAGTGCTATTACCCTAAGAAGCAAGTTTTGTGGTATAATCATAGGCTTCTGTGGCCAGAGTCAGTTGATTCTTGGCTGTCTGGGTGGTGCCGCATCATATTTCTTGTAGCCGACATTTCAACCCTCATTCTGTGGTCTTCTTCCAGGGCAGAACTGCGTCTACGATCAGTGTGCAGTTTTGTTTTATAGCCGAGGCCCGTGCCCATCTAGAGGGTTCGATTTGCTCGGCCAGTCAGAAGGTCCGAACTGTTATGTGTTTCGTTGGTCTGGTGGGGCGCGGCGTGGTCTGGTGGGAGGTGACACATGACATGCTCTGTCCACACAAGCGAGAGACAGGTGCCGTGTAAATTAAGCCCTTTGTCTTCGTTTATTTTGTTCGGGCGTTTGACAATTTCCGCCTCCTTGGCCACCATTTATCCTCGTGCACTATAAGGGTGGTGTTTTCGAAGTTTCGAAGTTCTGCCCTGGAAGATAACCACAGAATAAGGATTGAAACGACGGCTACAAGAAATATGATGCGGCACCACCCGGACGGCCAATAACCAGTTTTATGGTGTTTGAGCATTTCCTGGGTTGATCTCTAAAGCGCTGCTTCCTGCTACTTTCATTCTATGTGTGCTCCATCCTCTTTAGGTTCCAGTCTGTACACCAGCATTATGAAAATGTTTGTAAAAATTTGATAAAATCTACTTAAATTAAATTTTTTTATTATTTTGAATTTGATTTACTGAAAATACTTTACTCTGAATGCTGAAATCAATTGTTTCTTAATTTTTAGTTTTAATGACCATTAGTTTCACACACACATACTGGTAAGGTTCATTTCTGTTGAATTCATCTACTTGTCAAAAACAAACCAGGGCAAAGTTTAAGACAGAGATTTTTCAGTCGAATTATCTTTTTCTAAAAATGGTATACATTTCTTATTAGAAGAGTTATATTAATATTTGGTTTCTGTAATAAAATAGTGTCAATGTTTTTAAGTAAATTTCTCACCTGTAATTATTTTTCTTTCTTATTGAAATCAGCTTTGTTAATATAATGAAATGGATGAATAATAAGCAATTAACCTGTTTTTTTCTGATTTGATAATGTTCTTTTTAGCTGTCCTTAGTGTCTTGACTAGTTTGATGCAATCTGCCTATCTTGTGCCAAATTATTCATCTAATAGCATATATTAATCTTGGAATGAGATAGGGGATAGATCAAAAATTGCAACAATCCGTTGAACACACTGTTAAGATTTCATACTCTTTAAATTATCATAATTGAATTTTATTAATTTTTGATTCAGTTTTTATCTTGCTGACAATGGAACTGCTGCAATAAGTGTCACATCTCACAGCAATGAAAAGTGTTTTCAACTGTAAAAAATGTGTATTTCAGGCAACTTGCACAGCTTCTATATAGTTTTATTTGTGTTTCAGATGATACTTTACAGAACTGTACTCTGGAGTTGGCAACAATGGGTGATCTCAAACTGGTTGAGAAACCACAGCCTGTTGTTCTGGCACCACATGATTTTTGCAACATCAAAGCAAATGTGAAAGTGGCCTCCACAGAAAATGGAATAATATTTGGGAATATTGGTATGTATATTTCGTTTAAATAAATACAAATAAACTACTATATTTTTTCATTTTGGGAGTCATTCGAAAATCTTCTCCACAAATTCATTCACATGAAAATTAACATCTATGCTGTTATTTCACAGGTAGACTATCAAAAAAGTGTTGTCTGGGTAGAAAAAAGGAGTGAAGGCTCCTTGTTTCCCTCCCCCCCCCCCCAACCTCCTTTTTCTTGAGTCTCCTCCTCTTCTAAATTTAAGTTTTATATTAATGTTGCGAGCATTAGAGTGTGAAAGTACGAAAAGGTTATGTAAAACATGACCACTACCTTCCACAAACCAAAGTCTGTTTCATACCCGATTGGGAACAATATCAAAAGCCCAAAATCCCATGCATTGATCCTGAATTCTTAAAAGAACATTCACAGGAATTCACACAATTACTACAGACATGGGACGAACTTCTTGACACCATTGAAGAATCAGCAAGGAAACTTGGCCAGCTTCCATGGAGGTGGAAGCACAGATGGTGGATATTAGATTGTGATAAAGCCCTGGATTCCCATATCAGAGCCTGGAAGAATTGGCATAGCAATCAAACACCAGAGAATAGGCAGATTTTTTTTTTTCAGAAAAACACAATAGAACACCCAACATAATCAGACAAATCAAATGCATGTACTACATCAAAAGATTACAGGAAATCAACAATGACTTCAAAAGGAGCAACTCGAGAAACTTTTACAAAATGTTCTGGGAAAAGCTGTCTATCTTTAAGCCTCCTAGTCTTTGCATCCGTCGACTTGATGGTACACTTGAAACCTACTCAAAAGCCAGTTGTGACATTCTGAAGCAGTTCTTTGAGAAGCTGTACAACTGTGAACCACCTACAGAGAAATTCCATTTCCAGAGACCCTCCCCAAACTACAGCTCACCTCCACCAACACTGCGTGAGATCCAAAACATCTTAATTCAGTTGAAAAATAACAAAGCACCAGGGGAAGACATAGTAATTCCTGAGATTCTTAAGATTGTGGTGAAGTCCTGACTGACCGGCTGCATGCTATCATTTCAAATGTATGGAATGTGAAGTCATACCTGCAGATTGGACAATTGCATTAATTCACCCGTTACATAAAAAGTGAGACAGGACTGACCCAAACAATTTCCGAGGGATTTCACTCCTGCCAATTGCCTACAAAGTAGTTTCTTGTGCCCTCCGTACAACGGTGGAGAAAAAGACAGAACATAAGATTGATAAACACCGAACAGGTTTCTGACCACATCTATCATGCATACAGCAGATCTGGAACTTCAAGATGATACTCCAACATCATCAGTCAAACCGCACAGTGGACACTTTCATTGACATTAGGTAAGCATATGATTCTATTGACCACACCACGCTATTAAATATACTGCGTGAATGTAGGTTTGATAATAAAACCACTATGTTAATTCAACAAACTTTGACAGATACAACTTGAAAAGTGAAATTTATGGGTGAAATCGCTGAATCCTTTGAAATTAAGACAGGTGTAAGACTAGGGGATGGGCTATCACCACCCTGTTCAGTCTGGTACTTGACAAAATAATTAACATATGGAGAAGGAAATACCTGGAATATTTATGGGAATTCAGGATAAACGGATTAACATACAATGTCTTGCCTTTGTAGATCTAGCAGTAACTACACAAACTACTGAGTAAGTGAGACAGGCTGTTGAGAAACTTTATTAGATGGCCATCAAAACTGGCCTTCATATCTCCTATATGGGCTCCACTCATGACCAAATATGGCACTGTCAAACAAGTTAAACACTTTAAGTAGTTAGGATAAATTATTGGGAATACTGGAACGGTAAAGAGGGCCATAAAATCTATTCAGAAAAACTGCAAAAAGCGTATCCAATTACTGGGAATCACTTTCCACGAAAGTAAAACTCTACTACTACCACACCATGGTTCTTCCAGGAGCACTGTATGTTACAGAGAGATCGTTAATCTCAAAAGAATAATAATTTTAAAAAATGGAGAGGCAAATACCAAGAAAAATATTTAGTCCTAAGATTCAAGACAGCATCTGGATGCGCAAAAGCTCAGAGCAACCGTATTCACTGACTTAACAATTCACGTCACTTGCATGGAAAAGATGCATGAAATTCTGCGGACATATAACATGAGTGGATGACTCTCAATTTACAAAGAAAATCTTCCACATCAACAACAAATGAAAGCACACTGGTTTGTAGAGGACCTTGCAGAAGTCAACCTAGACCCACTGACATCTGCATGGAGTATATATATACTAATAATAATCTCACAAATTTGCACTTAAGATCCCAACAGCAAAAATCTGAAACTCATAAATGCATGAACAAAAGAGAGATGTCAAGCCCACAGTGAAGGATGATGAGATTTTGGGAAGATAAGAAGAAAAAGGACAATGCAAATTAATGGTTCAACACTCCTTAGTGGGCTAAATGAAAATATAAATTTAAAAAAATTGAGCATGTTTGTGCACATTATTTGTTTCTACCAGTCCTGAAATTGCCACTAATCTGGAAGATTTTATGGTTATTGGCGACTTACAGTATTGTTAACACAGCTTCTCTGAAACCAGTATTTAACGTGGTATTGTCTGGCATGTGAATAAACAGATAGGTTTATTTATATGTTTATAAACTATGATATAAAATTGCTAATTTAGATCTGTTACACTCTCTATGATGTAAACACATCACTTTAAATGTAAGGCTAATTGCACAGCTGGATAGAAAATCATTAATTAACTAAGTTAAAAAAATAGCAAAAATGTAACGTTTTTGATTACCTAAAATTCATTGACTTTCTTCTTAACTTCCGTTAAATTGGTTTCCATCATAATTTCATTTGTTTGAATTGCTGGTACGTTTGGCGAGTCGAATAGCAAATTAATTAAGTAAACCGAGTTGGAGTGTGATGCACATATAACTCTTATGGTACGCATGGCGCGGTTGTTAGTAGGAACGTTAGAGTGGTGGAGTGTTCGTATTTTACATCTGCAAACTGCCACTCACTACTCATTTCAGATTCTATCAGTGATTGATTTGGTAATTTTATAACCTAGCTGTTTTTGCTACAAGAAATACAAATATTACAAATATTAGTTTGTGTTGGTTTGGAGTTTGTTAGTGAAATAAATTAACATTCGTTACATGATTACATCATGGAAACGATGATCTAGAATCTGTTTGTGAAAGCAGCAATGCTATCGACAGCAGTGAGAAGATGAAAAATCATTTGCTACATTTATGAGATTACGTTTCTTTACATCAAGATTGGGAGAAAAGTTGATTTATGAATTCAAACTGTATTTGCCTAAACTTTCTACAATCAAGAAAGCCTTAATAATCTTAAACAACATGTGAAGAGGATGATACATCCAAATATTTACAGATTGAAGAAAAACGTAAAACATGGTCAGCTCATTGGAAAGAAAATTCAAATCCACTTTAAGTACTGTGGATTCTTCTGCTGTGGATAGCAACAGAATTTTTTATCTCTCTCTGCATTGTAGTTACCGACAGCGGCATATCTGTGGCTAGTGTGGACCAATGCATTGTAACGTTTTCGTTGCCAACATGCTTTCACTACATCTTGTAGAATCCAATACGTTTGAGAAGACGATTAAAATGTTGAACCCCAGTAAGAACTCAATTTCCAGAGGAACATTGGGGAGACGTATTGTTGATAGTTAACTTTAACGGATAACCGTAACTTCCATTAAATTTGCAAATATTTAATACTTTAATGTTTATTGAAGCTAACTTTTTTAAGTAGCAGATTAACGATTAACAAAGTTAACTTTTGAATTAACTTTGCCCAGCTGTGGCTAATTGTAACAAACATTTTGACTGCAAGTAGAGTTGTACCAGACAGTATATGGTACAATTTTTTGTGTTATGGTACAAAATATGGTACTAACGCGGGTAAATATTATTCTAAGTATTATCTAATGACATAAGCTGTTGATATGTGTAACTTTGCTGAAATTTATCTGTTAGTTTTTGTATGAGGCACACAGATAAAGATAAAAAAAACAGAGTTTTGGCCTATGTATCATTGTGAATGATATAACTGATCACAAGTTATAACTATACTACATTTAATTCAGATTTGTTCATTAGTTTTTGACAGATGTGTGCACAGATAGACAAAATTTTCAAAATCCATAATTTTTTGGCTCTTGTATCATTTGGAACTATATTACTAATCTGAGTTAAAAAATAGTCCATATGTTACGGAAAGTAATTAGCAGTCACAGTGCAATTTCATTAAAATCCATTCAAAACTTTCTGTGTGACTTATCAGACGGGAAAATTTCCAAATTTATGTTTTTGGATTCTGTAGCTTATTATTTTTTATTGGGATAGAAATCATCATACATCCTGACCTTTGGCATAAGTTATCACTATTTACAGCTTTATTAAAATCCATCGATTAATTTTTGAGTGAGGCGTAAACATACAGGCAAATAGACAATTATTTCATAGTTTTATGTCAGTAGTGTACATTGCAAGAAATAAATATATTGTATAGACACAAGTTTCCTATAATTTTTTTATATAGAGGATATTTTTACATTGTTATACAATGAGATTGAACCTAATGAAACAGTTAAGCTCTAACATTATATTCACTTTGAATTCACAGTTTATGACATCAGCGGAGCTGCATCAGATCGCAATGTCGTCGTTCTGAATGATATACACATTGACATCATGGACTATATCGTACCAGCCACTTGCAACGACACAGAGTTCCGTCAGATGTGGGCAGAATTTGAATGGGAGAACAAGGCAAGGTTTCTTATTTACTAATTTTATAAGTTTTTTTGTCTTACAAATATATTTGTGTGTGCGATGGCATGTGATAATTTGTTCTTCTGATTTACTTTAGTACTTAAAGTGCATGTTGCATATTATCCATCATTGAAACAATTCTTGCCTGCAGTAACCTTTGAATAATTTGTGATTTTAATTAATTGTTTACACAATAATAATTTATGTTGATAATGCTTCCAGACAGTGAAATTGTGAATGTATAGGGAAAAAAGCCATTATTTACCAAAGTTGATAGCAGAAGGATAGTGTTGAGCCACATATACCATACTTCAACCTGAAACCTAACACACGAGATCAGACGTAGACACAGTGAGCCTATATCACGACCTTCTGTGTACGCACCTCAGATCCTCCTGCCACAGCTTGTCCATCATCATCATTGTCATCATCTTGAGCAGCTTCCAGTCGCTGGCCTGGTCTGCTGGTAGCAAAAGCATCGCCAGCACTTTCTGTCCAACCACCATCTCTCTTCTTCCACTTTCGCCCAATTTCCTCCTCTCTCTTCCACACATTTTTTAATACCTTTAACCCATCTGACCCTCAGTCTTCCTCTGGGCTTCTACCCTTTCAGCTCCTTGTACAGCATCTTCCTTGGTATCATCTCCTCACCCATTCTCTTTACATGCGTATACCACTATAACCTAAATTTTTCTGTTCTCTGTTGTAGCAGTTCTGCCTTGATCATCTCCCTGATTCTCTCATTTCTTAATCTATCTCTTTTTGTTATTCCTACTCTACTGCTCTGAAGTTTCATTTCTATGGCTTGTTCTCTTATTCTTCTCCATCATCACCCAGGTTCCCAATCCTTATTTTACAATTGGCACAAAGTACGTTTTACAGATTTCCTCCTTAATCTGTTGGAGAACATCCTTACTCCATACCAGACCTGTAATACTCTTTAAAAAAATCTATCTGCACATCTTTCTCTTTCATTTATCTTCATCCTGTTTTCTACATTTTCTTCAATCCGGCTTCCCAAACTTTTAAAACATTCCTGGTCCTTTTATTCCTCTCTAAGACCTTTTTCATCACTGTGTCCTGTTGAGTTCCTGTCCTTTATGTGGTTTAATATTAGAATATTGTATAGCAAACAAGTCTTCGTTGCTGTCTTCTAGCTTCATCAGTTTACTAACCTTATCCTTCCTTATTTGATAGTAGTAGTTAATTATTTTTAAATTGTGTTGAATAGAATGGTTTAATTTTTTGCAGAATAATGATGAAAATGATGATAATGGCAAAGGTAGTATGTAATGATTTCAGCCCCTTACTCCTTTCCTTATTTAATGTAAACATGTTATGTGATTCTTATATAGAGATGTATACTATTTTAGTTCTTAGTGACCTGTCTATGAAGTGAAATTTACAATTCTTCTTTTTTTGGGGGGGGGGGGGGGGGGAATTCAGAACACACAAAAAAATAAGCTGAGCACAATTGTACTTGGTTTAAAATCTCTTTTATGCAGAGAGCGATGAACCATTTGGGAATGCAATACATGCAATTGCAAAGGCTTACGACGTGACTAGGTTGTCCTGGAAGAACGGGGTGGCAGTAGAAGGGCAAGGTGGGGGCCAAGGCAGTCATGTGATAAGCCTCGGTGTGTAAATACATTTCCTTGTCAGATAATTCCTCTGTCTGAATGAATATTTTGTGTGTGTTTGCTGTGGCCTTGTTCCCTTTTTCTATGGTGAGTGATAAATCCACTTTCTCAATACTTTGTTATTTTCACTGTAAAAATAAATATAGAAATAGAGGAATAACTTTTGCAAATATATGTATAACTTTAAATTGATAAAAATGGGTAAACTAATTCTGTGTGTTGGATTTACCAGATTGGGATGGTGGAGAGGAAGGTAACAATAACTTTGTTGTTAACCGTTTTCTGAAGATGTTTCATTAATTTTTAAAAATTAAGCATTGTAGCTCTGAGAGACATGTGTACGTGCCATGGCTAGGGATGCCATTATTTTTGCACAATTAAGAGATGTGAGAGCAATGAAGACCCATAACATATTCTCCTGCCAATTAGATTTTGGTCTTCACAGCTATAACAAAAGGACCTTTCTGTCAAATATTAGTTTTGTTTGGGCCTCCATTGTAGTGTGGTCTACAAGGGCAGTTTACCAATTCTCCTTTCTTTAAATATCAGAAGTTTCATGAAGCTGCACAGTCTCATGTGACAAGTAAGTGGCATTGTTATGTGTTGGCTTCTTCAAAAAAATTTGAAAAAAAAAATCAAGGTTAGAAGGGGAATGGTTCACGAATCTTTGAATATGGCAGGTCACAAGGCAATTGAAGAAAATCATCTGAAACTTCTATCAGTTGCATCGGCAATTTTATTTTGCAGACAGCATGATCTTAAACTTTGTGGGAGTGTTCTATTTTCACACATCTGTTACGTTTTTTAATTGACTCTGGGGACAAGATTTTGAAAAATCATTTAGAGTCAGGAGCAAAAAATGCCTTATACATATTGCATCAGGTTCAAATTGAGTTGAAACGAGCAATAATAGATCAGTGTTCACTATGTATGTTGTGATAAAGATAGTAAAAACCCAATAATTTGTAAAGATTCCGTGGGATATATGCCGGTACAAGAGTTAAACCAAAGCTTATCAGCTCTATACAACTGCAACAACTCCAACATACATTGTGACATTATTAATGATTGCTACCTGTTCCACCAAACTCGAACTTGTGTGCAACCGATTACAACAACTAAGTACGATCATAAAAACAATACACAATCACATAATTAAATTAAAGGATGTGCTTCAATCTCATCATTATAATGTCATGGTGGAGTTGGCTGTTATTTTCAAGATAGCTCAAAAAATTTGCGAAGAAGTGGATGTTGAACCTAAACATCCTCAAGTAGTGACAAGGCAGACCTTCAGATCAAAGCAACCATCTGAAAATAACTCCAGTATATCTATCTCCATCCTATATTTGGACTCCATCATTTCTTCTCTGATAATATGATTTTCTTCTACACATAAAATAACATTTTCATTTATACAGCTCATCATCATCGTCTTCTTCTTCTGTCTCCAGTTTCCTGAGTGCAGTGTAAGAGTGCTCGCCACCTTTGCCTGTCCAAGTACGTTTCCTCTTCTTGGATTGTAGACCTTTCTCCTGTAGGTCCAGTTCCACAAGATTAATCTTGTTTATACAGCTACAAATAGAAAATATAATAAAATTGGACAAACCTTCATTTTTAGCCATGGCAGAAAATATACACAATCTTTATGGATGTTTTCTACAGAATTTTATTGTTGAGGCTACCACGCTTTACGAGATGTTCAAGACAGATGACGTGAGTGATGCAGCCTTAAATGAATCCCTTATTGAATACACATAATTAATTTCTCAGGCTACCCCATTTTACCCAGTGGTGCGTGAGACATTCCTAACTTTATTTAGTACGTTGTGAGGGCTCAAGATGTGAAATGTGAGGCTAAACTGCCTATGCATGCTCAGTGTTCATAGAAAAAGGTAAAGGAGGACACTGAATTTACTGGCAAGGTGTTGAACAAGTATGGACAATAACCTAACCACCATAAATTATTATTCAAACAGTGAATTTAACAACAATTTTTTAATTTCTTATCTTTTTCTGTGTATTATATTTCATGGCACCCACCTCCTGGCACCCATGGTGTTTTTGTGTTCTTCTGCCTTCATCTGTGCTTACTGAATTATTATTTTACCTATCCTTCATTATTTTCAGTGCCTTATGATACTTTCATTGTCATCACAAACCAATTATATAGTATAAAATTTCACACATTTTGCACGTGCCATTTTTTAAAAAAATTGTGCTTGCTTGTCTTTTTTGGAGTTTGCGCTGCATTTTTTTGCTGATATTGCCTACGTTTCGGCTCCAACCTTCGTCAGGGCTTGTCTTTATCTTTTATGGATACACTTGATTCATGGTACACTGTTTATTTATCATCGGCAGAGATGATTTTGTTTCTCTGCCTAACAGTATTCACTGTTCCATAGAGGTTTGTACATTGTGGAGTGATCTTGCAGTTGTTACAACATGTTCATTTGCCAGAACACACTTCCACATTTGGCTCAAACCATAGCTGCCGTCTTTCTTGAAATTATTAGGATTTTTATAAAATTCTATAGATTCCCTTCTTTTACGTTTTAAAAAATCCTTTGATTTTGCAACAGTTGTAGTTTTCTCCCACTGAATTCTCTGACCTCGTTCCACATGATGTTCTGCCATTGCCGATTTTGTGGTTTGTTCTAGTCCTGTGTGACGAATATGCTCTTTCACTCTAATAGAAACCGCTTATAGTTTGCTCAGCACATTTTGTGGACAGGATACAGAATATTTCTCTCTTACAGGACGATCTACTCGTCAGCTGTGATGTAGTTTTGCTATTCATTAATGTACCAGTAGAATGAATTATGGACATCACAATTGGAGTCAGTTGTTTCAGCATTGCTTGAGAACAACCAATTTGCAAGGGAACAACAATTATTATGAACAGCAAGATAGAGTAGCTATGCACAGTCCCCTCTCCCCGTTGGCAGCAAGCTTGTTCATGGAAAAATTTGAACGTAAGGCTAATTCTACTGCTACAAATCAAACCGTCACTCTGGTTTATATACGTGGTCAGCTTGTTTGTAGTTTGGTCACATGGAGGAATGGGATTAAAAGTTTCTCTGGATTACATCCATACTATTCATCCAAAACTAAAGTTCACCATGGAATTGAAAACGAATGAGCGGCTGGCATTCTTGGATGTTCTGGTCAAAAGGAAAGAATGGAAATTAACACACAGTCTACAGAAAAGTTACACATACAGACTGCTATTTAAATGCTGCGTCATATCATCAAAAAAGGAGGTCTGATCAAGAGTTTATTTTGTAGAGCAGAGAGGGTCATGGATTGTGACCTTATAAGGGAAGAAAAGAAACATCTCAGTTGGGTCCTCCGACAGAGTGAGTATAATAGTCAGATGATAGCTCCTGATTTGAGCCACAGACAGCTTAACGATGACCACAGAAAAGAAGCAGAACAAAAGAAGAATGCTCTTCTCCTTTACGTAAAGGGAGTCGCTGAGAGGATAGGTAAAGTGCTGGCCAAAATCAATGGTCAACCTAGCTTCAGCAGTAAGAAGTAGGTCCGAAGCATTTTAAGATCAGTGAAATATCCCAGAGCTCCATTATAATCGAGCGGTATGTATAAGATTTCTGCGACTGTGGTCAGGTGTACATCGGTGAGACATGTCGAGCGGTCTCCGTTAGAGTGAAAGGACATTATCGTCACGCAGGACTAGAACAAATCATGAAATTGGCACTGGCGGAACATCTTTTGGAAGGAGGACATACAATTAAGTGGATGAAAACTGCAATCGTTGCAAAACCAAAGGATTTTTTAGAATGTGGGAATCTACAGAAATTTATAAAAATCCTAATAATTTCAAAAACGGCAGCTATTGTTTGAGTCAAATGATGGACTGTGTTCTGGAAAAAAATAAAAACGTGTTGTAACAACTGTAGGATCACTCCACAATCCACAAACCTCTCTGGAACAGCGAATACTCTTTGGTGGAGAAACAAAATCATTTCTGCCAATGGAAAATAAACAGTGTAACATGAATCAAGTGATCAAGTGTATACAAAAACCAGTAGGATAGATAAAGAGAAGCCCTGTCGAAGGCCCCATTCTGAAGCTGATATCAGGCAATATCAGCAAAAAAAAATGCAGCACAAACCCCAAAAAAGTACAATTTTTTCAATTATTTGTGATTATATAGATATTACAAAAACACTACATATTTTCCAGCCACCGATGGTGGCCCATACCAGAAGTGTGAAACAGGTCTGATGAATAAAGACCTGTACCACACTTGATGTGAGATGCCATTATACCAGTGGAAGGAGTGTGGTGCATATTGCATATTTTGCAGAGATAGCTGTTGCAAGGGAAGGAGCCGTGGGATGGTTTAGGAGCAACAGAGGGTTGGCATTTTATTAATGTTGAATGATCTCCTGAAGGTGATGCGTAGTGTTGTGGGAATGGTAGTAGGGAGAATGCATTTCTGCTAAAGATCAGGGAAAGTAGTAACCATTGGAAAGGATTTGCTTCAGGGGTTCCAGGTCAGGAGAGAAATGGAAAGACAGGCTGTGCATGGTGGGTGTTTTGATGTGCTGGATGGGGTATGGCCCAGGGAATCTTCTTATGGACAAATCTGGGGTATAATTCTAGGGTATAAGGGCTTGTATTTTCATATTGGAATATTGGATAAATTCTAGACACCTAATTGCTTCCTATGCCAACTCACATGACCTCACAGTCAGAAACTGAAACATACTCCTCTCAGAACACATCTCACCCTCCTGGTTAGCCCATCACTTGCAAGTTTGCTCATTTGTAATATCTTATAATATCTTTATTATACTTTTTACTTATTATTGTGTACAGTTCATTTCCTTTCAACACTTAGCAGTTCCAATAATGATGTATTCATAAAACCCGCTGCTTGAAGATTTCTCGGGCATGCAGCTGGGTCAGTTGACCCACTCCTGGCAGCTAGACTTTAAACTAATAGTCATAAACAATGATCACATGTGTGGGTGGGTGTGTGCTACATCTTCTACAATTATAAGTAAGGACAGTGTGCAAGGTATTGTTTTTTGTTGCCACATCCATACTTCCTTCGCCTTTGGCAAGTGATGGGCCAAATGTATCTTCCATTTCTTTATTAAATTCCTGATAACGTTTCTTCCTGCTCTGTTGTGTAACAAATTGAATTTTTCTTTATTAATGTTTTTAGTGTATCTGAGCTTGTTATTTAATTTTTTTAAAATCATGACTCTCTTTGTTTACCTTAGGTATCGGTAAATACCAACCTGAC
Organism: Vandiemenella viatica; assembly: GCA_031002005.1. Classification (NCBI taxonomy): domain Eukaryota; kingdom Metazoa; phylum Arthropoda; class Insecta; order Orthoptera; family Morabidae; genus Vandiemenella; species Vandiemenella viatica. The sequence continues at coordinate 10,629,459 of JARYHS010012519.1, forward strand.
GGATCTCCACGAATATCTGCGGCACCTTATAAGCAGTACTAACATGAAGTGCTTAACTCCAGAAAAGGTAAGTGTTATTCTAGAACAGAAAGAAGTGCTGAGTAGTACTTCAAAAGGATTAGTTCCATTAACTTGCAGAACAGCTTTAAAGTTTTCACCAATTACTTGGTATTGTTGTTTATTACAAACGTTTATTAGTCTTTCTCCGCAAAGTCTTTCAGATGGTTCTTTGGGAGAATATTCTGCTTATGAGTCTTGAATTTTAACATGATACTATGCAATATAGTTTTTAAATTAGCTTTATGTATTGCGTAAAATTATATAGAAATAGAGAACCTTAATAAGTGATGCTGGGAGGGGAGAAGAGCTCACAGTCAGTGTCGCTGCTGTTACACTTCTATCTATGATTGAGGCACTCTGACATGGATTTTTCCCTCATGTTGTTCCAACCAAAGGTTCACTTCATTATATACACTGCAGGTTTCAGTAATTGCAGTATACATTAAAGCAAGAATAGGAACATTAAACACACCACTTTCAAAAACCTGAAGCACGTGAGCTTTAACAACACAAAATGCCAGATGAACTTAAATATACAATTTTGTCTGAGACTTGTGTGATAGTTGTTGCGACACGATACAGGGCGTGTGATGGATCATCTGGTATGTTAAATGGAAGGTTGGTTTTCTTTGGAGGTTGTTCATGGCATTGGTGGTAATCAGGGTCTACAAGGTTTGGCATCACAGGCGGTAGAAACTAACCACTAGAGGATGGTGGTGTGGGCGACTTAGCAGACTGGAGTGCAAAACCTAACCATCATTATCTTCATCTGATTGGTTCATATAATTCTTTCAGCTCTGTTTTTGACTGTTACATTATCTGTCTCACTGGTGTCTGTATGTACTGACTTCATTGGTTGTTTGTAAGAAGTGTTCCTTGGCAAAATTATTTTCAGACTGGTTATATCGCTCAGATACATTTGTGGTTCTTACACTAAAGAAACACCGTTATAAATTTCCATTAACCCGTAAATATACAACCATATATCTACTTTCATTGATGCCAACTCTTCCATGCCAGATATTTGCATCCTTGGCAAAAGGATCTATTCTGATAGGAATGTTCCATATTGTAATCTAACAAGTGAACATTAAAACACATTGCTAGGCTACTTATCAGGTTCAAAAACACACCTCCCATCCAGTAACAATAATGGTGTCGATGAAGCTGAAAGCCAGAAGCAGCTGTTTAGTAATTTACTCTTTACCCAACAGCTTCCACCCTTCAAACCCCACAGTCGATTAAAGTTTCATAACCCAGTTTTTGGATGATGTCAAGACTAAATGTTTGTTGTGGCATGACAGTTTACATTGCTTCCTCTAAATGTGACAGCCACTCGGCAAAATTCTTCTTACTTGACTGTTTCAATAGTCCATCCAGACTCAAGATTATCTTGATCCTTAAATACTTCCCTCTTTACTCTTCTAAACAACTCGTGTACCATCTTGTGGAATTTGCCACAGTTAAAAGTTGCAGTCACAACCTTTTTCTCTATTGCCACTATCTGGGAAGCTTTCCTTATTATTGGACACACCACTAGCATCATATCCTGCTGTTCATCTCATCTGCCTTCCAGGGCCTCAGCTTCAACCACGTCGGTAACTCCACGAAGATAGGCTCGCACAGTATTTCAAACCAACACTCCCAAATTCTGCAGGTGAGAACAGTCAGATCAGCATGTCCTAGGCAGCAGTTAAAACTGACAAAGATAGTAAACATAAACCCATCTCCTATCTGATTTCGTGGTATGGTGACAAAATAAATAAGTACATAAATCCCTACTCAACTGCCTCTAGATTTCAGAGATTATTCTTTGGTTACAATTGCTCTATTCAGTTAGTTTTTCCTGTTATGCATTTTTATTTTAAATGATTTCAGTATTCTGGATAAATGCTTCAGCATTTATCTCGGTAATTTATTCCCTTCCCTAATTAACACTTTTCCTTTATCCTTTCTCATGCAGTCATAGACATAGCACACACCAGCTCCTCCCCTGATTGTCTTACCTACAGTTTTAAAGCTCCACACTCAACTCCTCTACTACCTATTTCTCGAACCACTGTCCCACCTTATATACATCACGACGGTCAGTGGTCGACCTCTCTGTCTGTATCTCAACTCTCTATCCCATCCAAGAGACTTTCTTTCTCATCTACTCTTAAGTTCGACCACACTGCTCTGGTCCAGAGTTTGCTACACACGCTGCTGGTGTTATCACTTTGCTACCACAGCAGAGATTGACAGCTGGCGGGGCCAAATTGAGTCCAGCATAAAAGCGATTCAAACCACCATCCCTTCTGGATCCTCCTACTCCTCCACATTGTCCTCAAAATATTTCCTCAACTCTGTTCCCAACTCCAATAACAGCTCCAAAGAAACCTGGACCTTGAGAGAACCGTCTGACAGCCAAAATACCATTATCCTTCCAGTGAATAAGGGCTCCTCCACTGCGGTCATGGAGCACAGAGGCTACGATGCTGGGGCCTGTAGACAGCTTCATACACAAGTATCTGTCTTCTACACACCACAGAACCCACATCTTCCGTCTGCCATGAAATTTGCACCTTGCTTGACCTCCCGGGCCCCTTACAAGGCCTCTCATCACAATCCTTATCCCTCCCCACTCCTCAAAGTCCCCTCATATCTACCTTATACCTTATCCCCAACATACACAAGGCTGGCAGTCTGGGGGTGACCTATAGTTGCGTCATACATTTCACCCACTGAACAGATCCAAGCCTTTCTGTATCCTACTACCTTTTTTGGAGAACCTTCCTTCCTGCATCAAAGGTACGCCTCTTTCTCCAGACTCCTTCCCATTCTCCATTCACATAACTTCCTTGCACATTAACATCCTCCAATGTCATAGTCTCCCCAGCACATCCTTTCTCACACCCCTAGCTAACTTCATCCTCTCTAAAAGCTACTTCTCCTTCAATTCCATGTATCAGTCACAAGATACATGGCACAGTGACAGGTACCCACATGGCCAACCTCTTTCTGTGCCATCTGGAGCAACATTTTCTTAAGAACCACCCACTCAACCCCCTTGTTTGGTTCAGATACATAGATGATATATATTTATGTCTGGGCCCATGGGGAAGACCACTTCCTAGATTTCCTTGACTCTCAACAATGGCTGTTCTGTCAATTTCATTTGGTCATATTGTCACACCTTTATCACATTCCTTGGATAAGGTGTCCTCCAAACCTCTCTGATCATCAAGCCAACAAATCTGCAGCAGTACCTACAATCCGACAATTGCCATCCCTTCCTCACCAAACGTTCCCTCCCATACAGCCTTGAAATCCATGGCAGACACATCTGTTCCAATCAGGAATCACTTCCCAGGTATTCACAACAATTATTCCAAGCCCTCATTTCCCATTGCTACCCCCATCATCTTTTGCAAAAGCAATCTCCCACGTTATCACCCACAACTCCGGTTCTTCACCTCCTAAAGCTGACGACAAACCAATATTCAGCGCCCAGTTCTTCCCTGGCTTGAAATACATTAGCCCAATCCTTAGCCATGGACATGACTTCCTACAATCCTTTAATACTTTTCTGAAATGCATGTCGTCCTTCCCAAAATACTACCCACTGCCACCCCCCCCCCCCCCTCTCTCTCTCTCTCTCCTCAGATAGATGTTTTAGCAGACCACCTAATCTGAACATCTTCGTCGACAATAATCCAGAATAATCTCTGTTTAGCATTTATTGTTAATCAACATCCTCCCCTCACCATTGGTGTTTCAAATTTGTTCCATTCATGCTGCTGGTGTTCACATCTTTCCCCCCACCATATGTCTCGCCTCCTACATAACTGAGGTTACTAATTGAAATATTGTGAATTTTGTTTGTATTTTTTGTTTTCTTGTGTTTTTCTGGCCCTCCTGCCTTCATCTATGGTAAGGTATGGTTTATTTTTCCCTGTGTTAAGTTATTTTAAATAATAGATCTGATGGCAACTTTTCCCCTTCAATTGTTTACTTATTAATAATGAATCCCTCAACCCTTACAACATTTCACCTGCACCACTACAAACTAACCATTACCCCATCTTCTACATACAATTCTGTCCTTATTCGGTTCCATTAATTAAATTCTTTGACACGTGTGTAACATTCCTTCCCTGAAATGTGCACCTTTTTCCTCAAATTCTACCCCATATATGTATCAGCTGACCAACAAAACTAAAAAACTTGCAGGCCCCAAATACTCTTCATGTTCTCCAAAATGGCCACATAAATTCTTTCCCTATAACAGCCTTTTATGCGTCTTGTTAGACGTATTCCAATTCATCCACAGGAAGAAAAATATTGTAAATATAATTAATAGTCCAAACAATTTCTACATAATTTCCATTTTTGTTCAAGTATCTGTGATTCCACTCAACAAGTTTTTGAATTCCATTGTCGCAGAATGAAGAAGCCCAGCCCGTGACTGCAGTTGTCTCTTCTTCACTGTCACTGAACCATTGAGTACTGAGGAATTCCTTTAGGTGCCGAAAATAAATGGGTGCGAGGTCTCGATTGTAAGGTGGATGATACAGTCACTGTCATCCAAAAGACCTGTGTTTGTGCAGAAACATGTGGCATCGCACTGTAATGGAGCAGAATCACAGCAGACTAACAGTGGTGTATAAAACTGACCTTGTGGAAAATCAATTGATAACTGTAAAATTGTGAATTGTCAATCCACTTAATTTTTTTGTCCACATCATGAACCATATCTTTAGAAATCATAGGAGTTCAGATATCTTTAGGTGGACAGCATGGGCACAGCGAACCGTGCACGTGAACCTGCCTGCCCCTCCGCGAACATTCTCACCCTCCTCCGAACTTCACCACACTCTTCACAAAACTGATGGTGATTTTCCACTGGAGTCATGTTTCTTGCACTCAAGAACTGAAATACTGATCTAATATAATGTTCTTGTATGATTAGCTGATTTAATGAAGTGTTTACACTTGATATTTCAGCAATCAAATTCACAGTCACCATCTTCTGGTTCCTTCGTACATGGAGAGTGACTAATCTGCTTTCCCTATCCTTTGTAGAAGACAGCTGACCTCGACAGAAATGTGTTAGATAATGTTTTGGTATTAAACCTTATTCTTCCAACTAGACAAGATGGGCGGTGAGGAGTCAGAAGTAATGCACCTAGGAGCACAGGTTGCACCGTTGTTTGTCTCGTACCTTCCAACCATATTTTATTTGTTCATTTGTTATTACTTTTGAATTTCATCGGAGGAAAAAATGGATCAAAGAGTTTGCATCATATTTTGTGTAAAAATGGAATTAAGTGCTCCAAAACACTTGAAATGTTGGCACTGACATACGGTTTATCTATTTTGAGTAAAACCAATGTTTATAAGTGGTACAAGCTCTTCCAAGATGGCCGAGAAGATGTCAATGACGGCCCCAGCACATCAACATGTGATGTAAATGTTGAAGAAGTGAAGAAAATGGTGTTGGAGAATCGTAGAATCACCATTAGAGAAATTGCTGATGAAGTCGGCATCTTGGTTGGCTCGTGCCATGCAATTTTTTCTGATGTTTGGGCATGAGATGTGTGTCAGCGAAGTTTGTTCCAAAAATGCTGAATTTTGACTAGAAGAATCATCGCATGAGCATCACTCAGAAGCTGTTGAATGACGTCAAAGATAATCCTGATTTGCTCAAAAGGGTCATAACTGGTGACGAATCGTGGGCATATGGTTAAGACGTCGAAACCATTGTCCCAATGGAAGAGCCCAGAAGAGACAAGACCGAAAAAAAGCATGCTAAGTTCGATCTAGTGTCAAGGTTTTGCTACTTGTTTTCTTCCATTACTGTGGTGTACTGCATTGGGAGTTTTTACCACAAGGTCTTACGGTCAATAAGGAGTTTTACCTTGAAGTTATGTGCCGTTTGCTAGAAGCAATATGAAAAAAGTCCAGATTTGTGGGGGAAGAATTCATGGCTTTTGCATCACAACAATGCAACTGCTCACTCATCATTACTTGACCAAAATCAACACTACAGTCATGCCTCAGCCACCATATTCACCGGATTTGACCCTCTGCGACTTTTTGCTGCTCCCAAAACTGAAGAGACAAATGAAAGGATGAAGATTTGCAACGATTGATGAAGACTGCATCGCTGAAAGAGCTCCAGGCAATACAAAAAAGTGCTTATCAGAAGTTCTTGGAGGATTGAGAAAAATGTTGGCACAAGTGCATTATATCTGAGGGGGATTACTTTGAAGAGGACAACATAAATATTGATGATTAAATAAATATTTTTGATAAAAATAAAACCTCATATTTAGATGCACAATATAAATCTCATTTTCCCTCCCAAATCACTGCAAAGCAGGTTAAGTCTAAATTGCTAAATATGATAATCGGCAGAACCAGAAAATCCACAGATACAACAAACTCCACTCAAGATATTCTCCCAAAAGCTGCTGAATTCAAATTGATAATGATGTCCAGTCTATGTCATCATCATTACAAATGTTGAAATCCAGGTTAAATATGAACGAAGACCGACAAGTCTCGACTACAACTGTCGATAGTGATGATCTACTTTAGGAGTTACAGTCATGCCTTTAGGAGTACAAATAAGATAAGTGATTACTTCCACATGAGGATCCCATTATGGTGGAAATCAAATACACACAAATACCATTGTCTTTGTCAGTAGGGTGCCAATATTTATCAGCTTCCTCAGCAGCAAACAATAGCAAACAGTAGCAAACAATTATTTAGCAGAGCTGATCTAATATGTGAAGAACACCAGATCAGATTGCAGGGTGTAAAAGTGGTCAAACCAATTTTTGATAAAACATAACTTAGAGCTATTTAATTTTGAATATTAATTTAATAAAACATAATACTTGTCAAAAATTGTACTTTTTCTTTATATTATTTATACTTCCGTTTCTGCATCTGCTTTCATTTCTCCTAAGAATTACTTTTGAGACATATTGTGATACTATCGATGATTTGTGAAGTAGTTACAATTATAAAAAATTCAGTTATTTCGATTCAAACAGTTTTAGTTTATTGTGTATTATTTTAATCCACTAGGGATTACGTCGAAACTGGGAAATCTTGGAAGATGCAGGTTCTTTCAGGCAATGATAATCACAAGCATCCGATCTACGTTTCTACGCCGATAGCCAACATCTCCATAGCAACCTATGTCATCTCGCTTTTCTCTAAGAGTATATATTATTAATTTCCATCCTTGCTCAAGAAGCTAAATATTATGTTATTTTTACTTTTTTAAAAAATATTTCCGTTATGTCACAATATGTTCCATTTCTGCTTCCTCTGCATCACTAGATGTTTCTGAAATTAAATAAATAAAACCTAGCAACTGGTTGAAAATTTGACTATTCTTCCTTCAACCTGTTTAACTGCTTTTTGTATATTTCTTGTGCTGTACTGCAGTCTCATACTTCTGGACATATTTATACTGTTTACAGGTATGTATGGTTTTATTCTCCAATATTAGGTCTGTTGTGATTCCTTCAGGTGTGGAAGAATTGTAATGTATGTCACCAGATACTGTTATCACAAATGGGAGTTAAATGAATGAGTTATTGGTGATTTATTGTGTTGTCGGTAAAAAGAGATGGGATGATGGATAATTGTTGAATTCCTTATTGTTCTTCATTTTAATGTGACAATTGAAGCATCAGTTTTTTCAGGCACTGTCTGGGCAATGTGGTTTCATGGCAGCAAACATGTACGCTCGTTCAATTTTTGGAGAGGATGCACTGGCAAACTTAAGTATTGAGAAACCATTCAACAAGCCAGATGCGCCTGTTACTGGACACATCCGTATACGAGCTAAAAGTCAGGTAACTGTTGAGTTTTTAGCTCTCTCTCTGTCTGTGTGTGTATATATATATATATATATATATATATATATATATATAATAACAATGAGCAGGAAAAGCTTTAAGGCAATAAAATTAAGGAAGGATAGGGAAATATGACCTAACACTTACCACAGATGAAAGCAGCTGGGACACAAAAAAACAAACATAAGAAAAGCACAATGTTTCAGAATACAGCCTTATTTGTGCAGAAGTGAAACACCAGGCGGCGTCAGATGTGTACTCAGAGACCACTGTCTGGTGACTTCTGCACGAATAAGACTGTATGCCGAAATATTGCGCTTCTTCCTCTTGTGTTATGTTTTTTTGTGTTCGTCGTTCCAGCCACCTTCATCTGTGGTAAGTGTTGCTGGGTCATATTTCCTTATCCTTCCTTAGTTATATATATATATATATCCTTCTCAGGTTTTTCACTATTGGTATTATGGCACATATAGAGTTGGTAGAGATAAGTCAGAAATAGTAAATATCAAATTGATATTTCACTGAATCTTTTTTTAAATTGATTTTATTTCAGTGGAATGAGATTCATGATAAAGTATTAATCTACTCTTTATTTTTACAGGGAATGGCACTGAGTTTAGGAGATAAAATAAACATGACACAAAAAGGACCACAGAAACCAACAAGCGGAGCTTGAACTGCTGATGACATGAGTTTTTCATTAATTATATTATGCAAAAGCACAGCAAAATTACATGTTCCACTGTTACCATAATATTAAACAGTGAATTATTAGTAACAGCTATATTTTTCAATGTTTATATATACTTAAAATAACAAAAAAGTTTGACAGAAGCAATTAATTTATTGGATCAAACTCCAGTTTGTTGTGTACACTATATCTGTCACAGATGTAATTGTTTGACACTGTTCATTGGATAAAATGCATTTTTTTATCGTCTTTTCCTGTATCTCTATAAAGCTGTATTAGAAATTTAGCAATAGAGAGAGAACAAATGTGATTAATAAATGTCTGTTTTTTTAATAATCGTGAATATAAATATGCATGCAAGGTAACTCAAAATCTATTTTTAGTTAAGGGCCTATAAACATATCTTCCTTTATTAAGATGCTTCCCCTTAGATGTTGTAGGTTTTATTTTGCGTAGAGATGTGTGATTACGACAGATTTCATTAAGATAATATGTATCAGTTGTTGCATCTATTCCTCTATTAAGAAAGATATTAATGTATCATATTTAGCAATTGGACATTAAAGATGTTAAAGTTTTTCAAAGATTATATTTTAAGCTCTTGTCCTTCATTCTGATTTGTAATGATAAATAAAAACAGCAGGCTGGAAATAAACTTGGAATGGTTCCTATAGTGAGACAAATTTCTAATTTTCTAGAAATTTCATGGTATGTCATTAGCATTACAATTTATGCTTAAGGTTTACATCATATCTGATTTCAAACTATTTCTATAATGATTAATAGACTTTCGGGTTTTGCCGCGTTGTTTAATTAAGGAATTAAACAACGCGGCAAAACCCGAAAGTCTATTAATCATGAACAAAGATGGCCGTGGAAGTCTCAGAAATTATTTCTATATTGATTAATAAGGAAAGAAAATGTAAAATGAACCCATTTCTTGCTGAAGTTGAAGGAAGCATAGCTCTGGCAACATTAAAACACCACTAAAATGCAATATTTTGGACTTTGCCCTTACATAGAACAAGAAGTTGAAGCACATGCTCATCATTTATATCACCTAGATGTTTGGATTAGTATGGTTATAATGAAACAAAATGTCAATCATAGCGAAATAGTAAAGTGATATGGGCTGTCATTCTGATTACTGTGATAATTTCCATAAATTTACAGAAACTTTTCTAATACTATCTGGCAACTTTAAGGAGGATAAGTCACTAGTATGACCTCTGTAAAATCTAGAAAATGGATTGGGTTGTCATGGTGGAAAAGAATTTTCACAGCCCTGTTTGTGGCCTCCGTTCTCGAAGCCTCTAGAAAACTTTGGGAAGGCAAAGTCTGGTGTACCAAAGAGCAGATCCAGTCCTATGCTTCTCCAAGGGAAGTGAGAGCCATTTCACTTATAACATTCAAGGAACACTTTATATTTATTGGCAGATTGTCTTCAGGAGAGATCTATGCTGCCGACTGGCATTTAGTCTCCATATCAAACAGGTAAATCAAAATTGTCTCACCAGGGCAATGTTGAAAACCTGTCAGAAGTATCCTCCCTAAAACGTAGTCGGCATGTTTGGCACTTCACACTTCTGTGTATCTCTTATTTTGTGAGACACCAAATGGGATGTAAACTTTCTGACACAGAGAATACAGTGCAGGATTCTTGGCACTACCAGTGATCCATTCGATGCTGCTTCTTCGACTTCACAAAATAGTCACCCGCATCCTCTTTTTTTTTTTTTTTTTTTCTTCTTCATCTTCCTCTTCTTCACAGCAGCGACATTTACCTCGGTCACTGCTGAGAATGGACAACTCCTCCTCTTCCTTAAATTTCAATGTTGTCACCGAACGTGGTGGTTGAACAGTAATGCTCTGGCCTTGCATTGGGGAGGACATGGAATCGAATCTCCATCATCTAGATTTGGTTTTTCCACGGTTTCTCAAAATTAGTACGGGTGAATACTAGGATGGTTCCTTCAAAAGGCCATGGCCTAATTCCTTCCCAATCATTGTCCCATTCCAATCCCTTCCTGCCTCTAATGTTGACGAGGTATATAAGCAATAAAAAATTGTCTGATTCCTTTTAAACTATTTAAACCACTGAAAATACATTCATTTTCCATTGATCCCAATATAAGAGACAGGCTTTGTAGGATGTGGAAAGTTGTCAATTTACATGTAAACAATTGCATAAGAAAATAGATAAATATGCCAGAATATGTACAGTCACGACATACATGTTACGTTGATTAACTCAACTACATTTACACAACCTACTGGCAATTATTTTGTAGACACATTAGAAATAAATTCTTTTTGGAGTAGAAGAAGATGTTAATTGAAAATTCTTACAATTTTTCCTGAATTTAATCTTATCATCTGCCTGACATTTAAGATGTATTGGGAGCTTATTGAAGATATGTATCCCTGAATATCGGACCCCTTTTTGAATAGATGACGACAACTTGTAATCCTTGTGAAGATCATTTTTACTTCTATTGCCATAACTGTATATTTTACTGTTTGTTTCAAGTAGAGTATAATTTGTTACTACAAAGGACATTAATCTATACTTTTATAAATCTGTAAGCAAGCTGCATGTGTCTCTTTATTTGAACGGGCACCGCACAATAAGTACTGCAGCAATATGGATGTGGTTTTCAAGTTTTTAGAGCTAATGATCTAAATCAAATTCTGCTGAAATAGCTAATGACTTAACGTGTACTTTCTGCGGAACAGGCAATCAAAAACCTTTTTAAATGGAAAATTGTAGACCATGGATCATTATGCACTGTCAGACTTCCGCATAAATCTCACGAAAATTCACATAGCGTAACTAATGATTGTTTAATATTTTGACCTCAAATATTTAGTTTTTCAGTTTCTGGAATGCAGTAAATAAACAGAATACCTGAATCAAACATAATGATCATTACTAATGTTATTATACTGAATATTATTTACTGTAAAAATTACGCGTTTAAGAGTTTGACCAAAGATGAATATACTAATCTTTGAATTGTTTATATTGTATTTGTCTTTGGTTATAGTTATTCACTTTTAGTAATTAGTTACTCAAACTTTTATATAAATTATTAAATCATCAATAACAATAAAAGAATTGTGGTATTTGCGGTAAGTAAATTAGTGCTTAATATCTATATTAAAGGTTTTTATGGTCGCTGAAATTTGATTGTGAAAACCAGTATTCATTTCAACTTAACCACAACCGCTAACTTTACATTTAAATACAGTACATTTATTATTGCATGTGTTTTAGCCCTGTTGCACAGTGGCGGATCTAGGATTTTTCCGAACCGGGGCTAAAACTTCATGCTGCCCCCCCCCCCCCCCTAATGAAAACACCTCACTCAGTTGGGTACTATTAAACTAACGTGATAAAAAAGACAAAAAACATTTTATTGCTTGCATTATATATAATACACATAATCATAATATGTATCGCATGAGCCAGACTGTACTCACAATTGCAGTCCTTAGGCCCCCGCAAAATTTGCACTAAATGTTCCTACAACTTCACTCGTCGAGCTTTCATTTCCGCAAAAGAGTCTGTAACTTCATCAAAATTTGTCTCATAAGCTGTTCTATTTTCGATTTATAAGATCGTGAGGTTAGAAAGACGTTCCTGGCTCATTGTTGATCGCAGGTAGGTTTTTATGATTTTTAGTTTACTCAAACTCCGCTCGCAGCATGCAGACGTCGTTGGTAACATGCAGTATATTCTCAGAGCTATACAAATATTGAGAAAGGCTTCCTGCAAGTCATTTTTACAGGTGTTGCAACAATTGGAATGGACTAGTTGTTTCATCGATTCCAATTAAAAATGGAGCTTGTTAATATATTTTTCTCGGGCTTCCAGCCGTGTTAATATATCATATTTGCGGGACGTTTCGAAGGCGTCCATCTCTGCCTCCATTCTCAACCAAATGTCAGTGTATAACTGTTTGTTTATTCAGCCGCTGCTACGGAAACGGTGGAAAACAAAAACCAACACAACACGATTACGTCATCCGCTCTTCTGCTCGTTACAGGCGCGAACCTGTTTCAGCATTTTAATCGCCGGGTTCCAAGCCGCACTGAGTTGATAACCAGTGTCCCTGTTGACTAATAAATCAGTTAATCTTATTTCTACAGCCTCTGTAATAACGCTGGCCCAAAAATCTTTGACCCGGGCTAAAATGGTTGTTTTTTCAAATTCAAAAGTGTGACCTTCTTGCACACTATGTTCGGCCACCGCAGATTTTTGGGCCAGCGTTATTACAGAGGCTGTAGAAATAAGATTAACTGATTTATTAGTCAACAGGGACACTGGTTATCAACTCAGTGCGGCTTGGAACCCGGCGATTAAAATGCTGAAACAGTTTCGCGCCTGTAACGAGCAGAAGAGCGGATGACGTAATCGTGTTGTGTTGGTTTTTGTTTTCCACCGTTTCCGTAGCAGCGGCTGAATAAACAAACAGTTATACACTGACATTTGGTTGAGAATGGAGGCAGAGATGGACGCCTTCGAAACGTCCCGCAAATATGATATATTAACATGGCTGGAAGCCCGAGAAAAATATATTAATATTCAACGCCGTGAAAAATTACGATCCTACAAATGGAGCTTGTTGTTTAAACACGGCAAGTTCTTTGCAGAAATCAATTACGTTTAAGTCCTTGGAGTATCTGCTTGCTAGAACGACTCCATTTTTTTTGGAGATCTTCTGTGGACATATTTACTAACGTGTGGCCACCAAGGAAGGCAAAGTTTTCATTTAGTTTTATTGCACTTTCTACCCTTATTCCTATTTGTGTTAAAATTCTGTCAAATACAACTTGTATATCTTTAGAAAACAGCTGTATGGGGACTAATGCTCTTGATTCGTCCTCTCAGATTTCATCGTGTTGCCTCTTTCGTTTGGAAATTCCTTAACTTTTGAGTATCGGAACGATTCCCAATTTTGGTGCTACAGGTGTAGCTTCTTTGATCCAATATTCTACCGGCTTTAGTCACATTTCTTACAATATCTTAATAAGCCCTTTCATTAGTGACACAGAACGTGAAAGGATTATGTCCTCCTTTTGTATTTCCACGTTTACTCTATAAATTTCTTAAAGAAGGTTAGACCAAATTGTTAATTTGAGGATAAATTTAAAATCCAATACATCATGTAAAAGATGAGCGGATTAATACTTAGATTCTGCAGCCAGAGAAGATTCTTCAATTTCCTCCATTGCTTTTACAACTTCAGGTAAATTATTCAATAGGGCAAGGTGTTTGGTTGACCATCTTGTCTGGCTACTATCTTTTAAGTTGGTTTTTGTACATTTTTTCATTATTTTCCACCGTGTAGTGGATCCAACGAAGAAGCAATAAAGTTTTTGTACAAGTCCAAATAGACTAACCAAAAAAAAAAACATATCGTCTAGTCCACCAGAAGATTGTAAGCGAGAATAAGCTAGTAATCCAAACTTTCTAAAAACAATTAATATTTCAACTACCATCAAAAAAACTGGTATTTTCAGAATATGGCTGCTTAACAGCCTATTCCCTAAACACGTTTTTCGGAGAGCGACGTTTTATGAGTGCTTTATTGTTGGTTTATCTCTTGAGAAACTGCGGTATATGCTAATAACAATTGATAGGTTTGGTTCATAATATATACAGGGGTAAGAAGTAAGGCCCATATAAGTTAATGATCCGAATTTTTTGACATTTTACTGGTTCTCGGATTGACAAAGGATGAGAAATGCTGAGATATTTGATAACGATAGATTCTTCCTTACCTGTTAATGGTTCGTTTCCAGTAATAAATATTTAAACTCGTCCAGCACAAAAGCATATATTAAAACAAAACTGGACTAATCACTTGAACGCAGCTGCAAGAATGCGAACATCAGATGGCAAAATTTATAAATCCAAGAATATCGGGAGTTCCCGCTAACAATGACGGAATGAAATCCATTCTGTGAATAGAGCTTTGTTTTAAGGCCGCTCTGTCACAGAACAATGAATTTTCCGTCCTTTCAAGTTGCCGCCGTGGTCAGTGTACCACAGCGCTTTACCTAAAGAAAAAAAAAATGGTTGGCAGCACATGAATATTTTTCCCTGGCGCTTATAAAAAGATGCCACCAACACCTGATTTTGGCGCCCCCCTGAAGTTGTCGCCCGGGGCAAGAGCCCCGGTTTGACCCCCCCCCCCCCCTAGATCCGGCACTGCTGTTGCAGTTAAAAATGAAGGTGTATTAAGAAATTAATTGTTATAATTTATGCTATCCTAAAATTGACAATGTTGTCACTACCCAAATTGTAGTTGGTGAAATATTGAATGTGTTTAGGCGTATCTGAATTAATTGATTTTGTAACGGTAATATCAGTATAAGTTGTGGTTAGTTTTAAATGCAGCCTGACCCAGAATGTTCTTGCGAAGATATAAGGCATGAGGAATTCAATTGTTGTTGTTAATTAATAAGTTGTTTTAATGAATGCTATGTTAGTGATGACATGCATCGCAAAGTAAGCTACCACCTATTGCGCATGTCCAGTATGTTCCTGATGGCGTTGGTGAAATTTGTTTCTGGTTCAGGCTACATCCCTCAGTTTTAAGAGACGGTGAAGGAAAATGGCTTGTAATTTGAGTATTTGCATAAAAGCTATTAAGAAAAAAAAATTATTACTAATAGCTTAGGAATGTATTTATAAGGAATGAGGAAAAAAAAGAAATCTTGCGAGTGATCTTAGTACATTCGTTGCTGTAATACTATCGTTGTCAGCGTAGATAGTTTAGAATTAACCGCCATTACTATCGCAGACAGTAACTATCGTTTTGAGTATATCTAATGTACATTTCTTTTTGCTATAACATACACTTTTTATCAAAAGGTATGTCCTCGGGAAATTTCTGACCTGAAGGATAACTGATTCTCGGTACGCCCTTACTGGATTGTTAGTGATAATGTTTCACGTAGCTTGAGTTTCTTGTATTTCATAAATTATAGTGTGTTAAAGAACAATAACAAAAAAAAAAAAAAAAACTTTTGAACATCAGTAAGAAAACCGAATCTAAAGTAATAACTAAAATAAATGAAAATGTTTAAATGTAATATATATATTTTGCTTCTCTGCATTAATATTTGATACTAAAATAAAAAGGGTAAAGCAATTATTTTTGTGGAGGTGCCTAACCATTTGAAATTTGGATTAACTGCTTCATTATAATGTACTCTTCATATTTTGCACTCTCCTTTTTCGGAAAGGTCACCACAAATTAAATTAAAAATGCCAAAACATGAGAAAGATGCCCAGCTATTACATGCCGCCGCCCCTGCAAATTTAATGAAAATCTTTTGTAATGTTGGTTAAACCTTTATTGTAATATTTTCTTGCTGTTTCCACTTCTCTCCGTTGTAAAAAGTAGCACGAAATTGTCAAATAAAAAATATTGTCGGAGATGTAGTACAACAATGGTTGCCATTGTAGAATTGATACAAGCGATCGGAGACAATCCGTTGTAAACAAATACCCAATTTTTGGATGCCGCAGAACGATTTTCCCAAACTTTTTTTTCCGTTTCGGGTTGGTACCCGCATTTCTGCACATGTCAAGATCCGCACGTGCAAAGCAGTGGGTAAATGCTAGTGTATATGTATATATATATAATAACAATGAAAAAAGGCGCTAAGTAGCGGAAAGGAATCAAATTAGAATAGGGAAATGAGCCACCACTTACCTTTAGATGATGGATGTGGGGCGCGAACACACAGAAAAGACACAAACACAAATAATAACGTAATTTTCGGGATAAAAACCCTTTGTCAACAAGAGAACACTATGGGAGGTGGATGCAGCCGGAGATTGCCTCACAGAAAAAAAAGAAAAAAAAAATCTTTTTTTTCTGTGAGGCAATCTCCGGCTGCACCCACCTCCCATAGTGTTCTCTTGTTGACGAAGGGTTTTTATCCCGAAAATTACGTTATTATTTGTGTATATATATACTCAGAATGTTAAAATTTCTGAATTCTTGAACAGCTCTCTGAATAAAGTTCTACTTCCAACCACACACATAATTCTTATTTTATAGAAAAGAACTCATTACTGTTCAGCCACTTTCTTTAATGTTATTAGTGTCCCTAATTGTCACTCTGCTCTTAACTATTTAGTCATGTTCGCCCGCAAAAAGATGAAGGGAGCTTTTAACTAGATTGGCACCTTTCTTCCATTTAACATACAAGTAACTGGCTCCTTATGTACTCCAAGCATTTGTGTGTTGTCTGCCTGGCAGCCACAGACACACTCCCTTAACGTGAGGATAGCCAACCGACCATCCCAGCTGGCGAGAATAAACTCCTTACTGTCACATCTGGTGCTTCTGGCTTCAAGATTTTAAACAAAATAGTCATTCAAGGGAATGTAAAGTGCAAGTGTTCCCTTATACTGCATATATTGATTCTTATCTAAGTTTAAAGATGAGCCATAAGCTGTAAACCCTATATTAATAAGGTCAAGCATTCGGGAGGACGTGGGTTTGAATCCCCGTCCGGGCATCCAGATTCGGGTTTTCCATGGTTTCCCCAAATCACTCAAGGCGAATGCCGGAATGCATCCTTCAAAAAGGCCATGGCTGAATTCCTTCCCATTCCTTGTTCCTAGTCCCATCCCACCTCTAATAACCTTAGCTATACGAGGCGTTAATTAATAGGAAAAAAAAGGTCAAAGACTTAATTTGAAATATGTTCTGTAGGTAAATCTGGAGTTTTTTTAATCCCTCTGGTTGTCTCATCTCCAAATTGGACAATTTTTGAGTTTTTAGATTTAACATACGGTGGATCATTTATATATATTAAAAACAATTGTGGCTCCAATATAGAACCCTATGGTACTCCACATATCTGATAAATTCCCACTCAGAAAAAGTGGGTAAATATATCACCTTTTTCTTTTTGCTTATGGCTTTAAGCCTTGTCGAGGTCATTAGAAGCGGGATGAGACTGGGGACAAGGAATGGAAAGGAATTCAACCATGGCCTTTAGGAAGTATCCTGGCATTTACTTGGAATGATTTGGGGAAACTGTGGAAAACTGAAATCTGGATGCCCTACAGGGATTCAAAAACACAGCCTTCAGATGTTCCAGTGACACTTTGTTTTCTGTTCAGAAGGTAAGAACTAAGCCATTTATTAACAATGCTGTCTATACCATGATACTATAATTTTTGTTTCATAATTTTATAATCAACATAGTCAAATGCCTTCAACAAGTCACAGAAAATTCCTACATGCATTAATTAATTTTTATTCCTTCTAAAATATTGTCAGTGAATGCAAATATAGCTTCTTTTGTTGAATGGCACTTATGAAAATGAAATTATTAATTTTTTTACTTGCAATGGAGCTAATGCTCCAGTGGCAATTTCCATAGTCACCTAATTAACCCTTTTTATGCATATAGAAATAAACATATTAAATTTTCTTTTATAATTGGAATGTTAAATTCCTCCTCAATTTACTTTTCCGCTTTACAAATTTTAATTTTAAATTCCTTAAGCGTTTTTGGTAAATTATTCTTCATTTCATTTGGTAATTTGTTCCAATCCCTATCAACCTTACCAACAAAAGAAAATTTTCTCACTCCCTTATGGATGAAATCGAGCGCCAGCTTGTGGTAATGGTCGCCTTTCCTCTTCAATTAATTATTCCTAATTCTCTGACCAATATCCTTCCAAGACTCATCACCAACATCTGTCCCTTACATTCCCAGCACTCTCTTCACCCTCCTTGTCTCCAGTGAGTCCCAATCCAGCTCCTTTATCATATCAGTTACTGACTGGGTCCTGCGATAATTTCCACAAACAAATTTAGCTGCTTTTCTTTGCACACCCTCCTGTATTTTATAATCAAACTGTGGGTCCCAAACTACACCACCACATTCAACGAACGGTCTGATCAAATTTTTATAACCCAACTTCCTAACTTCTCTAATATATTCTCTTCAGTAAATATAGGATTGTGTATACTCTGCCCAATTGAGTTTGTTATCAAACATTATGCCAAGATATTTACACATCAAGCTTTCAACAAGCAATTCTAACCCCACTCTGTAATCATAATTAACCTTTAGTTTTTTCATCTCTGTACCTAATAAGCTGATTTTTATTGGCATTTATCTTCATTCCATGCTGATCTACCCATTTAGATATTCTATTCAGGTCACCCAGCAGCTGTTCAGTCTTCACCTGTTTTGATCCTGTTGTATACCATTATATCATCTGCAAAATACCTATATTCTGACTGTAACCAATCAACACAGTCATTCACTAGAATAATGAACAGCAACGGTCCCAGTATACTAACCTGTGGCACTTCCATATTTACTTCCACCTTCTTTGATAATAACTTAGTATATTACTTTATTCTGTGGAGCACAGTTTTATTAATCTGCTAGAAATCCCATCATAACGCTCAAGTATTTCTTCTTAAGAGAGTTGATAACTTTTCTTATACTTTCTGGAGTAGCTACATTTTCAGATATAGTGTGAAATTTTTCTTGGAAGCCTGTATTAATGATATTTTCAGAGTTGTGAATTGTATGTTTGTAGTACGTACTTTTGAATTCTTTATATACGTTTTTCAGTATTTTGCAGTACCACTTGTAATGTGTTTTAACATTAGCATTGAGACTGTTCCTAGAGGCAATATATAACTTCAATTGGTTAACTGATCCCTCCCCGACGGCATGGTCAGGGCCGGATTAAAAAAATAGGTCGCCCATCTGGCCTGACGCGGAGGCTTCCTCTCTTCCCCCCCCCCCCCCCCCACGAGGCGCAGGTTTGGTAGCATTTGCTAACTCCTGCTACATGGTTAATCCAGTACATGGAGGAAGGAATATATGGAGGAGAAGTGACGTTAAATCGGTGAAGCAGGCCGCATGGCGGCAGCACCGGCAGCGACCATATGGCGCTTCCCAACAATTGAGGTGTTCACATTGTAGTAGATGCAGTGATTATTTCATTTTGTAATGTGTATAAGTGTTTCAAAATGCCATCTTGTGTTGCACAAATAGGACAGACAGGAATGAACCTGGAATATCATTTCATAAGTAAGTTGAATTGTAATTATCGTTGTTGAAGTGAGCGGTAGACATCGCAAACTTTAGAGTATGTCTATAAATATTTAGTCATAGCTCTCAATGGGATGACTTTGTTCTCAAATTTTTCTTGGTTTAGTGTAGAAAATCAGCAAACCTTGCTATTTTGCACATAATAGACTAGCATTATTTTTTAATGAGTGTTGAAAAGTGTTTAAAGGGGCGTGTTTTACATCGCGATTCAGTGAATTTACTATTAAGATTTCTTTCGTCACGTTGCTGATTATACTGACAATGGATGATGAAATTAACTGTTATGTAAGAAGCTGTGAGTTTTATTAATTTTTTAAATAGCCATTTCCCCCTTTTAATTCCAGAAGACATTTTGCACTGTTTTCTCTTGTCAGACTATTATAAATTACATAAGGAGATAATTAGCTGAGGGAAATAAATAGGTTTAATTCTAGATCATGATACTGCTACAACTACTTTAGGCCTGCTGCCAGTACAGGGATCTAGCTTTTTTTATTATTCCTAGCAGTTGAGGTTAGGTTGGAGAAAAATGTCATAAAAGTGATTCGGATAATTCTTTGATAGCTGCGTGCGGCAGAAAGGTGCTATAGCTGTATCGCCATCTAGAATTAAACCAATAAATATTCACATGCTGTTGTGAATTCAGTTCCTCATTTTAACTGTGACAAATTTTATGAAAGGAAAGCTACGTGGCCTGGCTTGGAATCCCCCCCCCCTGGACCGGGCCATGTAGTTTGTGCACGGTCCCTACCTTTAACCACATGTTAATTCATTATTAAGAATGTGAAGTAAAGGAAAATAATGAATCAAATTCTGTCTCATAAAGTTCCTTGTACATTCCTGTAATAGCAACAATTGTGAAATGACTCTTTTATTTTTGAAGGTAATAATAAAGTCTCTGCCCTTTTAAACATAAGTTGAAGTAGAGCTCTTCTTGCGTGATAAGTTATTTTGTTAAAAAAAGGATATGCATGTTCATACAGTGACTCATCATCGCATTTATGATTGGAGCACACTTGCTTGAAGTTACTTCAAAGAACACCGCATGATGCCAACCATACATTATAGTAAAGTATCACTCTTTACTTTTTGTTCATAAACTTTATACTAACTATAAATTATGCGGAAACATTTTATTTCTGGTACCAGCCTACAAAATGTCTGGGTTGCTCATCCCTAGAGTGGGTCCTCTTACTTTTTTTCTGGTCTAGGACACATTTCAGTCTAACCACAAGTGGTAGTAATAAAACTGAAATATCCATTCTGCATGTCAACCATGTAATCATTGTGGCTTTGACAGAATTAATTCTTGGTCCAGGCTGCATCCCAACCTAATCCCCTCAATTTGGATGTTGTATATCCCCCAAACTAAGAAAGATATCGAAAACATTTATTCCTTATCATCGATTTTTTTCGTCATATTACATAAGAATCCATCATTAAATTTGACTTTTGCGAAATTTTTGTTCTGCATTTCAACTGAAGACACCTCACTTTTGATACAGTATATCTCGAGAACTAGGTGAAATATCGAAAATTTTTACTCTTTATTTTTTATTTGTCTCGTCTTTTTAAATAAGAATTCATCATAAAATTTCACTTTGAATAATTTTTTCTTCAGAATTTCAACCAAAACCATTTAACATTTGAGACAGAATATCTCGAAAACTAAGCAGGATATCAAAAAAAAATATTCTTCATTTTTTATTTGTCTCATCGAGTTACATAATAATCCATCACCAGATTGCGGCGTCACGTTTATCCTAGAGTCCCCTTTAGGTTTTTGTACATATTCCCCGTGTTTGTTGGGAAGCGGCCATGTCCCCTCCACTCCGGCCATGCCTCCCCACTCCTCCTCCGCCTGGCTTCACTTGATTGCGTGGTGAAGGTCGCTTGCGTCGTCTCCATATTATTCCTTCCTCCATGATCCAGTATTGGGCTTGGTTGGCTTATATACTCAACTGGGGGTTGGTAACAAGCTTCATGCGTTATCTAAAAAGGTCGGCGCGGCCGCCGATTAACCTAAAATGGCTTCGCGAGAGCTGTCCATCCGATAGGGCACCGATGACCATAGAAATATAGTTACTGGTCTTGGAACACCCTCTGGAGAAACGAAAAATTTTGATGGACTTCAAAATGTTTCGTAACTCTCATCTTTCCATTATTCAGATCATGCGCCACTTGTAAGCACTCAAATTGCAAATATGACTTTACACTTCATAAAAAGGATACAATACAAAATTTTACAACATAATCAAGTCTTCAGATTGATGTTGTAGCTGAAGGCTTTTTCAACATTATAACCAAATAATCATTTAAAATATATTAACAATTGATTCACAATAATGCTTTTACCATAGGTGAACAAAATTGCTCGTTAGATGCAAATAAACATTGACCTTACTCCTAAAAATGTTCTCCAGTGAAAGCTGCCAAATCAATTTTATAAATCATTACTGGCAGCTCTCCGATTTGAATACAGTTGTGTAAAGGATACCACAGTGCAATGCTGATGCCATCATTTACCATGACTTGAATACTAACTCTTATATGCTAACAGGTTCTGCAACTCTCAGAAAGTATCTTTATTTCTTCGCAGTAACCCGTTTACAAAAACATTTAACAATATGCAGTCTTGTGTTTCATAATGGAGTCACAATAAAACATTCATTTTTAAAATGGCGTTTACAAATACTGTTACATATATTTTTCACACATCGCAGAGAAGTTTGCTGTTACAGCATGCTTGTTCAGACATGGTTTTATCATTTACGCTTGTAAATATGAGAGACTGCGAAATGCTATCAGCACTGCAAAAATAACATAAAAATTATCGATACAGGGATCATATCAGCCTAATCAGTTTAGTTTTATCTTAGAGTCATGGTTACGTTGAAATACTGCCTGGACCAGGGGGAAAAAATTGTACGAAATTTTCGGTCTGCGGCATCGATCACGGAATGGCGTATTTGTTTATCGTCATTGCGACGTCACTTCCGCGTGGCGGGGTACTGGGGAGATTTGTGTACGGCATCGAGTGTACTCACAGACGCTTGATTTTACCGTGGAGGTAGGAAAAAAAGAGGAGACAAGGTGTCGCTAAAACTGCGAAGCCGCCTGTAAACTCTGGCGCCGACTGCGTATGTGCGGCGGCCATAATAGCAAGTCCAAAACATTGGTCTGTTTTCATTACCTTCCCTGCTGTGAACATTTGATATTCTGATATTTCAGTGTGTTTTATAATGCCAACTTGCATTACCTATGATTGAACAAAATTGCTGCAAGAGTAGGGCCTGTCATAGATTTACAATGCTTGTTAAAAAAAGTTTATTCACAGCTCTCAGTAGCACGACGGTGTTATCAAATATTTGTTGATGCAGAGAAAAACTGTATCTTCTATTTTTCACGTGTGGATCAAGTTTACATCGCGATGCAGCGAATACATTATTCTACGTGCTTTAGACCAGTTATAATTTATATTGAAAGTGTATGATGAAATTAATTGTGACAATTTGTGTTATGCGAACTGTGAATCGTAATGAAGTCCATTTTGTTGTTACCCGAAATATAATTTGCAATACGTTTTTTTAATTTAATTTAATTGCAATGGAGCACACGCT
Organism: Vandiemenella viatica; assembly: GCA_031002005.1. NCBI lineage: Eukaryota > Metazoa > Arthropoda > Insecta > Orthoptera > Morabidae > Vandiemenella > Vandiemenella viatica. The sequence goes on from JARYHS010012519.1 coordinate 10,652,807, forward strand.
CCGGTGGCAATATCCCTACACACCCATCTTCCCCCTATCCTGCACCCACCTACATTTGCCCTCTACAAATTTTATCTTTAAATTCCTTCAAAGTTTTCGGTAACTTATTCATCATTTCTCTTGGTAAGTCATTCCAATCCCTGACACCCTTACCTAAAAAAGAGAATCTTCCCACACCCTTGTGCCTGAAATCGAGTGCCAGCTTGTGATCATGGTCATCTTTTCCCTTCCATGCACTACTTTTCATACCTATTGCAATATCTTTCCATGCCTCATCACCAGTATATGCCCTGTACACTCCCATGACCCTCCTCATCCTCCTCCTGTCTTGAAATGAATCCCATTCCAGCTCCTTTATCATATCCGTCACTGATTGCATTCTGCGATAATTTCCAGAAACAAATCTAGCAGCCCTTCTTTGCACCCTCTCCAACTCCTGTATTTGATACGTAAAATGAGGGTCCCATACTACACTACCATATTCGAGCAATGGTCTGACCAAAGTTTTGTAACCCAATTCCTTGACTTCTCTCGTACATCCCCTCATCACTCTCTCCAACAAGTGCAGAACTTTGAAACCTTTTCCTACCACCTGTCCTATGTGTCCTGCCCAGTTAAGCTTGTTATCAAAAGTACGTTTCATGTGTTTAGTTGCGTTTGCATCGTTTGACTTTTTAGCGGCAATATTAAGTCAAATTGTGAATAGGTTGAAATGCAACCTGTAGCAGAGTATTCTTTTTATAGCATAAGGGACAAATTATTTATTTGTTATTAGTAATTTATTGAGCAACTTGTTAGTGATTTGGGGAAACCATCTAAAACCCAAATCTGGGTGGCCACACCGGGATTCGAACTCATCCTCCCGAATGCGAGACTAGAACGTAAATCATTCACCCACTGCGATCATTCACACAAGGTAAGTTCTCAACAGAATATACATTTTGAATTAAATGTTTAGAACATGAAATTTTTTTTTATCAATCCTTAAGAGTACTAGGGATTTGTTCAATGTTTCAAAATAGCAATATTACCCTCAGTTTTTTTGGTGACTGTAGGGAGGAACAAAGTTCTATTTCGGCATACAAAATTCCTATCAAAAATTATTTAGCAGATTTTTTTCTTAAATTCTGATGTTTGTAGATAGTATCAATTAGGGTATTTATAAATGTGACCCCATAAGACTTCATTTTTAGTAATGCAAAAGTTGAAAACGAAGAAATTCTTCCGTTCCATATACATTCCCTGTGTTTCTTGGCCCTACCAATATGGCGACCTCCCCATCCCACCGCTCTCCTCTCGGCTTCACTTCCTTGTATAGAGAAGGTTCCTTAAATTACTTGAGGTGAAATAGTGGGGGGGGGTCATCGGAAATCTCACGTGAGGTTTTTTTTAAATTGATTTTAGGACTGTAGAGATTTAAAAAAAGTCTCAAAGTTGCGCGGGCGATTTCTAGGGGGGGGGGAGGAGTCTTACGCACCAGGATCTCACCAGAGGGGGTTGGGGGGGAGGGTCCGGAAATCCAAAAACACCTCATGTAAATTGTGGATGCCCCCTTACGTGGTATCCTCTCTTTTCTTTGCTTAATTGTTATCATTGCCTGCAATATATTATCTCAGACATTGCCGATATATAGGGCCGTAGCTACTATGGGGCCAGGCGGTGCAGTGCACCGGGGCCCCTATGCTCAGGGGGCCCCCAAGCGCAGTTCAGACGGCCTTCACGGCAAACTGGCGACCTTTTTTTTACTAAGTGGCCCAAACACTGATAAGGGGGCCCCTACCAGCAACACAAAGCAAGAAAAGGTCGCCCATCTGGCCTGAGGGCCCAAAATAATTTTTTTGCACCGGGGCCTAGCTATGCCACTGCCGATACAGCGATAGTCTACTAAACAGTTCTCCCACCATTTCTAGCATTGCCTAGTCAGTCATTGGGTGACGTTCTGAGTGTACCCATGTCGGTGACCAAATGGCATATTATTGAAATATTGTATTTGTGTGTCCGCTTTACGTGTTTCCCTCTTCACAGCCGCCAACTTTGGTATGTGATGAGTTAATTTCCCTTTCCTTTATTATATATATCGTCTTGAAGCTACTTCGTTTTTCCTTAGTTTCATTAAACAAGATATGAGTGTTTTGATGCACTGCAATAATCGTCTTGTGTTGATTGTATTGCTGATCACTAAAATCGCATCAGACACCAATTGAGAAGTTAAAAGGACGGAGAGGATGCACTTATCTATAACATTTGGGAAATTTTTTATTTATTTGTTCTTTACCGATTGAAATGTTTGATATATCTTACAATGCCCCGGTAAACATTGTTTACCAAGAATTGGAAAGGAAATCTGCTACGTTACTGACGTATGAACTAGTCCTCGGTTAGCCTCGAATTATTTCGTTGACCCTCTGAAATACAAAACATGGATTTCATTGACCATGGCATCCTCAAAATTACTGACAAAACTGCTTAAAAGTGCAAACCCAAATTTCACTGCTGACAGTAACGGCAAAACTTCATTGATTTCATGAAGAAGAAAAAAATACATACTATCAGGAGAAGTTATTTTACTTTCTTGGTTGTATATATATGTGTTTCCGATTCCTTTTTTCTGTGGCTGTACGCCCTGTCGTCGTCGACTTCGATGTCATTAGAGGCAGACAAATAATTGTGGCAAGAAACGGAAAGGAATTCGGCCATAAATTTAGGAAGGAATCATCCCGGCATTCGCTTGGAGTGGTTTGTTGAAACGATGGTAAACTCAAATCTGGATGGCCGAATGGAGGTTCGAACCCGTGTCCTTCCGAATGGTCGGTCAGAGCGTTACCGCTCATGCGATCCCGCTCATGCGATCCCGCTTGGTTTTACTCAAGTGACGTTAAAGGCAAAATTATAGTCAGAACAGATAAATTTTTTGGTCCTGAAATGCACAGCAGTTTCAGTCTAATCGCTTAAATCAGCTAATGAAGGTTTGTAATAGATATCTTAACAGTCTAGTATGGTTAAAACTGGAAGAAAATTATTGAATGATATTCACCAATCTAAATCATAAATCAACAATTTTTTTTCCGTTACAAGTAAGCAAGATGGAATTCAAAACTTTGAAGGCATAACAAAGTTCTTATTTTGTTAGGGCTTTACGACTAGTGACTTCAAGGACTTTGGGGCCTGAAGAGCGTAGGGGAAAGGAACGGGAAGGAATGCGATCATTGCCTTTCGAGAGACCCGTCGCGGCATTCGCTTGGAGTCATTTCGCAAAACCATGAAACATAGAAATCAGGATTGCCGGACCGGGAGTAGAGCATGCAACGTTATGAATGCCAGCCTCTAGCGTTAACCGCACACCCAACAAGATCGGTATCACAACCCCAAAAGACCTTCGCAAAGAATAAACTGTTATACTGTTTCATTCAGTTTGTACAAAAAACTGCGGTTTGTTATCTAATTACTAAAGCTATTGTGCCAAAAAATAGTATAAAAATACAAATCAATTTGGACCAGTTTTATTTGAGGCTCTGAAATAACGTAATATGTCGAATATTGAACTTATGTGTCATCCGACAACAAGACGTCGTGATAAAGGCCTGCACTACTAAATGTGTATAAACTTTTAAAGTATAGAGTTATTATTCTCTTCTGCGTGTTTGTAGAACAGCATTCACAGTTGAAGGAGGATATTGTGAGTTTACATGGAGCATTTGACCGTCTAGCCTTTCCTCGTGTGGAACTTCCTTTCCATTTAAAGCATGGAGTTTCCAAGACAATGGTCTGATTGCGAGTAGAATTATAACGTCTATACGTTGAGTATGAATAAAATACTACAGTACCAACGTTTAACTGAAATGTTTGCTCACTAAAAAATAAAATTTCAATGTGGTTGCATTAAAACATAAAAGACACGAATATTAGCCGACATTTAATTTCTAGAAAACATAAAATGAAATCCGCCAGTTGCTAGTTTCCGTAATCAGATTGTGTATCATATCGAATTCAGGAAAATTATTTTTGTCTTTCATAAATCCAGTAAAAAGTGATTTTTAAATATAGTTTGCTCTTCGTTTTGGGAAATTTCTTTTCAAATCGTACACACAGATCAAAAAGGATAACTATGTTTAGAATAATTAATTTACAAGTCTTAGATTTTGAAAACAAAATTTTAACAACATATTCGATACCCGATTCCTGAAATTCAGTACCAAACGTTTCACATAATTATTTGTCGAAAAAAATTGTCTGGTGTAGTGTAAAACTTGCTAACAAAATTTACTCATTCAATGGTTTTGCGAAAAATGTAAACTGCATGGAGATAGCTGTAACTCTTCCATAAACATAATGAGTCTCGTATAACTGTCACTTGAGAATGGATTTACAGATCAGTAGTTTCGTAAATATAGAGAGGAATTAGATTTATTTCGATTTTTCCAAAACGTCGTAGAAATAAAAATAGAAATGCAAACATTTGACATGTTACTGGTTTCCTGGCATTCATTTCATCTGTAAGAAAACTATTCCAAGAAAATTTTTCTTCAGCCCATCACTAAAACCGTTATTTTTTTTTTTTTTTTCATGTTCCTTCTTTTCTTAAGAAAATTTAATATTAAATTATTATTAAGGTAATAAATAATTAAAGTTGTTTGCAATTACCAACCTTGCGACAAGCGCGTCACACTTTCAAAAGTCACACTTTAGGGTACAAATATCAAAATGATACAGCCGTCAGAAACTCACAATTTTCTATGTTCCTTTTTCGAGTGAAGATACTTGTCCCTTGTAAACATCGCGGTAACTGGGGTAAGTTTCTGATTGTTGGTAAGAAGCAGTTGGGAGTAGGTCATTGCATATGTGAAGGAACCATCCAGATTTCGCACGGAGTTTTTTCAGGGAAGATTGGATAAACGAAATTGGGATTATAGCAATAAGAACGGACCCTGACTCCTCAAAAACGGAGGCCACATGTTTCTCCTTGTAAAACCAATTAGGAAATGTCGAAGATAAGGAAGCCTTATTCGAGATAACATGATTTCACGAAAAACTGATTGAATGTTTCAACTTAGAAACGTAAGGCAATTATGAACTTCCCTTTGTTTATTGAGCACATGTCATGTGGTAAATCGGAATTCCATACATTCTTTGGAAATGTGTGTGTGTGTGTATGCGAAATACTCAACCTTCCTTTAACTCATCTTTCCTCCACTTATTTTTGTGTGTGCATGTGTGTGGTAACGTATGGATTTGTTGGTAAGACCTAATATGAATATGGGAATTAATATCTGTCCGATAGCCAATCGTCTATTGCAACTCATGGTACCTGGAGCAAATATTACTGAATGGCAGAAAGGGTTGTGGTGTCGAAAAAAAGGAGACGAGGCTCGAGTCGGCATTTATGTGTAATAGTCAACAACGGGGTCATTAGAGCAAGGAGAGGATTGGGAACAAGGAACGGGGTGGAATATCGGAAGTTGTGATTTTGTGAAAGCATGAATAAGCGAAAATTAGATTGCCGGACTGGAGATCGAACATAGATCTCCCAAATGCCGAGCATTAACCGCTCGTCCACCCTGTTCGGTGTGCCAGGAAGTAAGACTATGAAGACTGTTCGTGTATGGACCTTTTTTCTTATGTCTTTACGCATCTTAGACGTAGATGTCCGGGAGGAAGTAATAGACGTAAGTCTTTGTTGAAACGCAAAACGTAATTTGGTGTGTACACTTTCTCATCAGGTATTGTTCCCGCTGTTTGCTGTATATTCTTTACAACTACCTATACTGTCCATACCTACTTACACCCAGTTAACCTTATACCTGCCCAGATCCTTCTTAAAACATTCTTTCATGAGTGCGTGTGTGTTTTTTATGTTCAGAACAACATTGTGAGCTCAGCGACAAGAGACGAAAGTGATATTCAGATTTGTCATCTGACTGTCCCCCTTTCCAAGTATTAGATTCTCTTCAGGCCATTTCCTCTGGTATGGTCGTATGCATGTTCGTTTGGGCCAACTACATGTTAAGCCTTCGTTCTTCTTGAAATGTTGCTTTTGGATGTGTACACAACCGTGTTACAACTCGGGTTGTTAGCGCTAGAGGGTGCCTTTAGTTCTACGTTGAATCAGAACCACGGAAGCGTTCTGGCGTACATCACATGACACATCAATCTGTACCACAGGTGAAGGTGGGGTTAAGGGTTTATGAAAATCGCCTCCGAGACAGGGATTCGAACCAAGAACCTTTCGAACTCCAGTCAGACGCCTTAAACACTGAGTAAAATATATTTGGCCGGGCCATGCGCAGCTGAAGTTGCCGAGGCAGGCACTGGACGTTGGCGATACTTAGCGACAGTGACGTCATACGCCACTGGTCCATTCGAATCACCCGCCAAGCAAAGAACCTAAAACTGTAACGTCACACGGTAGAGTGGAATCTCATTGAGGGCCGACTTAAGATCTTTTGTAATAAAGGCGGTGTCTCACATCTACTTGTAAACAATTCGTTCTTTTCCCCTTTTTTTTCTCAGTTATTGATTTGACGGTTGCAATTACAGCTTTGTGATCACTTATTCCTGTGGTTGAAAAACATGTCAGAAAATAATTCTGGCCTATTGGTAACTATAAGATTTAAAATGTTTTCGTTATCTTTATGACACCGCGTTGGTTCATTAACCAACTGCTCTAGAGTAGGGATGAAACGGAGCTCCGTATGCACCCGCAATTGCTGAACTTCCGCTTGAAATCCTACTTCCTCATCCTCAATTTTTAATGCGTATGGATAGCGGATGTGTTGTTTACATTGCAGTATACATTATTCTTTTCTATTTATACGTGATTTCTCCCAACGTCGCTTACCTCACAACGACATAGTTGTTTCATTTTCTTCTGACGATTCGGCAATAAAAGAAAGATTGAACTGAACGATATTATTACCTAAGCGAAGAATTCACAAGTTTGAACTTACATGTAAAGCAAAGCGGCCTATTCACCGTCCAACTTATAGAACATCTGTGTAGAACTAATGTAGGATGCGCTCACCCATTCACTCTACTAGAAGGCCTCCAACAAAATGTTCCAAGCAATACTTTCCACTCGTACTTTCTCGCCACACACCAGTGTCCATGTCGTACATTCGCAGGATGTTTCCTCCAATCATAATCCAACGACCGAGCGTGGTGGGCGAACGGTTAACCCTCTGTCCTCGCTTTCGGAAGGACGTGGGTTCGAATTCCCGTCTGGCCAAACACATTTGGCTTTTCCATGATTTCCCCAAAACACTCCAGGTGAATGAAGGGATGGTTCCTTCAAAAGACCATGGCCGAATTCCTTCCAGTTTCTTGCCCCTAGTCCTTTCCCGACCTCAAAATCGACAAGGCATAAAAAAAAGCATGATCCAACGCCATAGCTTGTTGAAAGGCAAGAACCCGCGTTGGTGGTCTGGGAGTCCAACAACAATCACCACGTCCTACAAGTAGTCCCGTGACCCCTTTCATGGCCCATCCAGAGTTCTTTATAGAAAATGGGATCATCGTGGGTTCTACAAGTGGTGGAAAGGCGGGTGGCGGGTGGCGGGCACGGAGATGTGCGGTGGCGTGGGCTTGAGCTTGACGCTTGAATTAGTCGAGCCGCGAACTCCGCAAAGTTCATAAGAGAAAGATTTTTTTAGACGCGTGCGTAGTTATGTAAATAATTTAATTCACTTGTGAAATTATCCCATGTTTTTTGTTGTTGTAAGATGAGGCAAAAAATAAATCAGTATGGCAGTATTTTATAAAAAAAATAAAAAAATTAGAATTTCGCATAAAAATATACTTATTTGGATTTTAAATTATTTTTTTAAATATTAAAATCTAAAGAATTATAAATCTATTAATATGTGCGGATTTCAAGCACCGAACATCCGCAGAGATGACCTCCGTTACAGCCCTGCGCTGTGTGATGACGTGAGAACAGTCCTTATCCCTGTTGTGCAAGCAGGTGAAATTGCTACGCAGCCGGCATTGTATTTCATTCTAAGGCCAGTTGTCGAGTCATCAAATTTTATCAGTATAGCTCAGGTAACTCGCCTTCTTCAATTTGATCTCTTCAGAGAGCAGGCCATTTAATTTTTTTTACAATCCCAATTGCTCCACTCACTAGCCTTTCGGATGCGGGAATATTAAGCACCGGCAAAACTCGAGATTCAACACCCAACTTTATGGTTGATAAGAAACTACTGAGTGTCGTGGGTGAACGGTTAGCGTTCTGGCCTCGCATTCGGAAGGACGCGGTTCTGGGCATCCAGATTTTGGTTTTACATGATTTCCCCAAATCACTCCAGGCGAATGCCGGGATGCTTCTTTCAAAAAGTCCGTGGCCGAATTCCTTCCCTGCGGAGGATGGCGGTTCGAATCCCCGTCCGAGCATCCAGATTTGGGTTTTCCATGGTTTCCCAAATCACTCCAGGCAAATGCCGGTATGCTTCCTTCAAAAGGCCATGGCCGAATTCCTTCCCATTCCTAGCCCCCCATCCTTTCCCGTCTCTAAAGACCTCGCTGTTAAGAGACGTTAAGCAGTTAAAAAAAAAAATATCCTTCCCATTCCTTGTCCCCAGCCCCATCCCGGCTCTAATGACTTTAGCCGTCGATAAGGCGTAAAGGAATAAGTAAAAAAAAAAAAAAGTATGAAACTTCCACAGTCATTAAAGTCGCTTGGAATAACATTGCTTGGTGGCTTCATACCATACGTTGCAGCGTCGGGAACGTCAACAGTATTAACTGTGTACAGACAGTACGCCTTAGCATTTTTCGAAGTCATTTTTTAATTATAAATTAACTTGTCCCACGGTGGGGAAAATACGAACAGCAGCACATCAACAAAATCAGCCGCGTCATTGCGTTGTCGCTTGTCGCATATTTAAAATACAAAACAAACTATAATGCCACTAAAAATTTATTAATAAAATATTTTTACAAAATAATAATAATAATAAAACCACCTTAAAAAAAGCGCTAAAATGTTTAAAATAAATGATTACCTCGCTTATCAAAATCTAAATCTAAACGGACATTAATGTACATTACTATTATTGAAATTTTTTATATTAATCAGTTATTTTAGGAGTCGGTGTCAGCCAAAGAAAGAAAACCATAAAATGACAACAATAAGGAATAGCAATAATAAATAAAAAAAGATAATCTTACTTCTAGCCTGTGATTAATGCGAGAAACGGAAACATACAGATGACACACGAAATTTGGTAGTGTAATAAAGCAGACATAACAACCACTAAATATTATATTAACTATAAAGCGTTTATCCCATGGTGCAGTTCAGAGAAATATCTCGACCACCAACGAGGTCGAGCCGTCTAATTTGTTCCCCTAAGCTGTCTCCCACAAAACAATATCCCTCTCAGTATACGGTGTAAAATATTCCGAATTTTATTTCATACTCCCCATATTGCCTCAGACAGCAAATAAAGAGCAGTAAATCGTTCCTCGCGATGTAACAGCTCGCAACGACTTTAAAAATAGCTGATTAATGTAAAAATTCCAATAATAGTAATGTAAAATATTGACCATTTAGATTTATTATCTGCGAAGCAAGGTATAAAGTTATTTTAAAAAATTTAGTGCGTTTTTACAGGTGGTTTTTATTTTTTTGTAAAAATTATTTGTTTTAGCTCCACTAGCTGCCCCAGGTGGAGACAATGGGGGAAGGGTACAATTTGTTGAAGATGGTGACATGCAGTACTTCGAAATGAATAATCGCAAAAGAAGTTTCACAAGAATTCAGTTTTTATAATCCAATTGTATGTGTTTTTTCCATCAATAATATTTTTCTCCGTTGGAATTTAACTTATGAGATAACTTGCGAGTGATAGTTAAAAGAAATGAAGTGGACCCCATGTCTATTTCAATAAGTCTTAAGGTTCTGAATAATTGATTTAACACTTTTAATTTCCTAAAATATCTTAGTTGAAGTGAATATTTTATTGATTTATTATTTTAATTTATACTAACTGCGATTGTTACTTTTGCAATGTATAGAATCTATACAAGCCGGTGCAACGGTGCAAATTGGGAATGTGGTTTGGTCTACATCATTCTTTACGGAAGCTAATGTAATTAAAGCGATTACGGATTTTTAAATAAATGATATGGAACTTCAGTCTTCTTCAAGTGTGTCAACTTAAATCCATTAGCCACTATTCCAATGACAACAGTTTTAAAACTAATCTCTGCAAAGCCATGGAAAGACTCAAACCAATTGCTCTTTGAAGGCGTTCGACCAATAAGAATGCTTATATGACCAATCAACATGTTGGAATGAAAGTCTAAAAAATGAATTAATTGTCAGTAACATCACAAAACGAATTAGAAGCCAGGTGTGTATGGCCAGTAAGATAGTACCGGCACCAAATGTTCTAAGCTCTATTGTTGCCGTTACCCTTCCTTGTTTTCGTCTTTGTTTACGGTTGTGCATGTCTCCCTCAAAGTCTGTAAAGGTTTAGTTGGGTTAAAATAACGAATTATGTTTATCATTCACGAATTTTCATATTCAAAACAGATATGGGTTGTAAAAAATACAGCAACCAGTCACAATATATATTGTGACTGGTTGCTGTATTTTTTACAACCCATATTTGACATCACAGTCGCGGAAGTTCCAGCAATCCATCATGGATAAAATATTTTCAAAACAGATCTTGATATTTTTCACGCTCTGTAACTAAGAAAATCTCTGTACAAAAATTTTCTGATTTACAGTGTTGGAAAATATTCGGTGAGTAAATAACAGTAATATACTTAAAGAAATAAAAGGAATCATTAATGAGCTCGAGAACAATAGAGCATCAGGAAAAGATGGAATAGTATCAGAAATGAAAATTACAAAAATTTACATCGACTGATACGTGAGTCATGGAAAAAGAAGAAATCCTTAGAAACTGGTAATGTGTCCTTATAGTTCACTTTATAAAAAGGGAAACCGAATTAAACAAAGCAATTATCGTCGGATATTGCTATTACCTACCTACTATGAAATGCTTTTAAAGGCGCTTCTAAAAATAGTGGAAAACCAGTCAGACCATCAAATATTAGACTACCAACGTGATTTCCGAAAGGGAAGTTCTTGTGTGGAACTAATCTTTAATTTTAAAAAGTATTCTGAGAAAAAGAACTATAAGTGAAACCACATGACGCATACGAAACTTTCGCGAATACAGTGAAGTGTAAGGTTGAGGGTTTGTATAGGATGAAAGAAGAACAGCCTCATTTCTTCCAATTTTTTATTTGTTTAGTGTAATAGGTACGTAACAAAAGTCGACGCCAGTGAAGCAGTTTATTAATATCCCTGGGATATGTGCTACTGCTATCTAGCTGCTTGGCTCTGATCTTGCATATGGGCACGACATCCACAGCTATTACTTTTGACCTTTAAAGGTCAAATTCAGAAAAATTTCGTTCTTAATTTATAATGTTGCCTGAGTGGAGATCTTAATATTTTAAGTGATATCTTATTTATCGATTAAGGTTAGGTGTCAATGGAGATAAATGGCTTGTAACAAAAAAAGAAAAAAAAAACACACACTATGGAAATAATGATACTTTTGTTCTTGAAGGGCCTTATGAAACCTTTTTTAACATATGACATGACCAAAGCATAGACCTTAGTCTTTAATATGACAGCTCATTTATCTATTTTGGTTAGGTATCAAAGGAGAACAATGGCTCATAATAAAAAAAAGGTACGGAATTAATGATAATTTTCCCCTTTAAGGATCGAATTACAAAAAATTCCTTTCTTAAAATATTATTTGACCAAACCGGAGACCTTACTATCTAAAATAATACCTCATTTCTTGATTTCGGTTAGATATCAAGGGAGATAAATAGCTCATGATATAAAAATACGTTGTGGAAATAATGATAATTGTCCCTTTATGGGTCGAATCTCGAAGTATTCCTTTCTTAAAACATTATGTGACTATGGCGGAAACCTTAATCTTTAAAATGATACCTCATTTATGCATATCGCTTAGATATCGTGGGAGATAAATGGCTCGCGACACAAAAATGCGTTGCAGAAATATTGATACTTTTGCCCTTCCAGGGTCGAATTCCGAAAAATTCCTTTGTTTTTAAAATATGATTTCACCAAAGCGCAGATCTTAATTTCTAAAATAATAACCCATTTATCTATTTTGGCTGGATATTAAGGGAGATAAACAGCTCGTGGCAAAAAAATGTATTATGGAATTAATGGTAATTTTGTCCTTTAAGGATCGAATTCCGAAAAATTCCTTTCTTGAAATGGCCGTTGTAGAGACCCTCATCTTTAAAATGAAACCTTCTTTATCTACATCAATTAGATATCAAGGGAGATAAATGGCTGGTGACACAAAAACGCGTTGCAGAAATACCTTTGCCTTTCAAGGGTCGAATTCAGAAAAATTCCTGTCTTTATATATGATGTCGACAAAGCGAAGATCTTAACCTTTAAAATGGTACTTCATTTAACGATTTCAATTAGGTATCCAGGGAGATAAATGACTCATGACATAAAAAACAGCATTTTAGAAATCTTAACATTTTCGCCCTTCAAGAGTCGAATTCCGAAAAATTCCTTTCTTAAAATATGATGTGATCAAAGTGGAGACCATAAGCTTTAATATGCCGCCTCATTCATAGATTTAGGTTAAGTATGGAAGGAGATAACGGCTTGTGACAGAAAAAAAACACTTTATAGAAATAATATATATAATACGATAGTGGCTTGCGTTGATTTAAGAAAGCATGTGATTCAATTCGTAGGAAGACCCTTTTCAAAGTTTTGGAAGAATTTTGAATAGATAGGAAAACTATAGTGATTATTCAGACAGCAAATACTAACTGGAAGTTAAGATGCTTGGTGAAGTTTCAGACTATTTCGAGATACGAACAGGCGACAGGCATGGAGATGGACTGTCTCCCGTCTTATTTAAAATGGTACTGAAAAAAAAATGAGAACATGGAAATATTTGATAAAAGAAGGAATAGAGGGAATATGTTTAGGTCCAGGCAAGCACGGTCTTGCTTTTGCTGATGATGTGACATTATTAACAGGAAAGAAAGAAGAAGCGGAAAAAATTGTTGAAAGATTGCATTAGATTGCAGAAAAAGCGGTACTCATGATATCATATGGAAAAACAGAGTGTATAGAATACAAACAATAATTAGAAACACCGAGCGTGGGCTCGCATTCGGGAGGACGCCGGTTCGAATCCCCGTCCGCGCATCCAGATTTGGGTTTTCCATGGTTTCCAAAATCACTCCAGGCAAATGCCGAGATGCTTCCTTCAAAAGGCCATGGCCAAATTCCTTCCCATTCCTCTTGCCCCCCATCCTTTCCCGTCTCTAAAGTCCTCGCTGTTAAGAGACGTTAAGCAGTTAAAAAAAAAAAAAAATTAGGAACATCTGGAAACTAAATTTGAAAAAGTTGAGAGAGTCGACAAATTTATATCTGCGGGAATGGATTCAACTGAATGGGTTTGATAAGTGAATAAGGCAAGAGCAAGGGAGATGGAACTAACTGATAGGCAAAGTACAAAAAACAGTTACAACAAGAAAGCGATTTCCTACATACTGTAGCAAAGATTATACAACAGCTGGATGACAGAAGCAATGTTCAGCTCAGAATGCGTGTTATTGAACGAGGGAAAGGCGATTGAGGGGTAGAGAGACAAAAATAGAGGAAATTCCTAATAAAATCCTACAAGCAGTTATTTATTTATCGTATGATTATTTACGATGTACACAATGGGAAATGTAAAGCGAAAAGACTGTAGCTCAGTGGTCCGCAACCGGTGTGCCGCGAAATTTTACCAGTTATAAGGAATTAATTGCCAAATTTTTTATAAATTACATTTTAGTTTCATGTGCCGCGAATTGCTAAGTATAGTCGCATTTTAAGAAATTAAATGTTATTTGTTTATTTACTCACACTTGCTATTAGTTTTGTTTATTATTTTTAAAATATTTCTATTCCTCGCCTCTACTGCTGCGCTTTGAGTTTCTGTTATATTTACAGCATGTTCTGTGTATGTGCTTTTCCCTCAGTCTAAAATGCTGGGATTAGCAGAATTTCCAAGCCTTATTTCATTAAGTGTTCGGTGTCGGCGCTTCTCCAACAATACTACTTTGTTCCTGTACCGTTGCACCGGCGCATTGTTAAACATCACTGTAAAAACAATCGTCACCGTATATGTGACTTCTTTGAAGTGTATAAATCCTGCTTCTTACAATTACTTCAGTTCTATCATAGCTGTGCTTTGAAGTGGTCTTAAAACTGTGTTAGTAGTTCGTCTTGATATTTTCTATTACAATTAGCAGACTTTTATTTCTTCAAGATGGACAAATTCCTTGAACGGAGTGTTCGGACTATGAGTGCAACTGATGAAAGCGTTGAGTCAGAAAGAAGGAAACAAAAGTTAATGCAGCGGAAATATAGTGATAATTACTTATCCTATGGGTTTTCTTGGTGTGGTGAAAAAACGTGCCAAATCCCCGAGTGTATCGTTTGTGGTGAAAAACTCAGCAACGCTGCGATGGTTCCAAGTAAATTAAAACGACGTTTGTCAACAAAACATTCTTCTCTGTCAAACAAAGATGTCAATTATTTTCGTAGGTTGTTGGAAAATAAGAAAAAACAAAGAACTTTCATGACCACTACCATGGGCGCCGGCAGGATTGCTTCTAGGGGGGTGCACCAGGGCTGCATTGGTGCCCCCCCCCCCCATCGGCCCAAAAATTTCCGGGCTGGGCGACCTGCTTTACTACTGCCCACACGGCGACCCGGTATGTAGGGGGGTGCACCAGGGCTGTAATTGGTGCTCCCCACCCCCTATCGGCCTAAATTTCCGGGCGACCCGGGATGTCGGGGGTGCAAGTGCACCTCCCTCCCGGCGCCCATGACCACTACAGTACGTGTTTCGGAAAAACTACAGGAAGCTAATTATAAGGCAGCCGAACTTATAGTAAAGGCCAAGAAACGACGTACAATAGGTGAAACGCTTTAACAATCTGTTTGTAAAGAGACGGTGAGAATAGTTTTGAGCTTAGAATCTGCTAGTGAAATTTCAAAAATTCTTCTTTCTGCTGACACAATCAGTCGCCGAGTTATTGATATGTCTCGTGATATTGAAGACATTATCAGGAAGAAAATCAACAACAGTCAGAAGATCTCACTTCAGATCGACGAGTCCACAGATATTAGTCGCCATGCGCAGCTTCTGGCTTACATTCGCTACATCGATGGAAATGTAATTGTAAGTAATTTCTTCTTTTGCAGAGAACTTAAAGAGCATACTACCGGTGAAGAAATATTTAGTTTGACTGATGAATATTTGCGCCTTAATGAATTAACATGGAAGGATTGCTTTAGTGTTCATACAGACGGAGCGGCTGCAATGACAGGCCCAGCTAAAGTACGCGAAGTAAATCCCAACGTACGATGTAATCATTGTCTCATTCACCGCGAAGCCATTGTTACTAAGTCTCTGCCACCTTCTCTGAAAGATGTGCTGGACGAAGTAGTAAAAGTCGTGAACTTCATAAAATCGCGGCCCTTAAATTCGAGACTATTTTCCGTTTTATGTCAAGAAATGGGTTCGAAACACACTACATTCCTGCTATATACAGAAGTACGTTGGCTGTCACGAGGAAAGGTGTTAACGCGAATATTTGAACTTAGAGAAGGTCCAGGCATATTTGACTGTTGAAAGACACAAGTACGCGGATTTATTCGTAGATGGCGAATGGGTAGGTAAGTTGGCATATCTTTCCGACATTTTTGTACACTTGAATGAGCTGAACATCAAAATGCAAGGGAAGAACGAAAATATTCTTGTTAGTATGGATAAGATTAAAGGATTTGAGAACAAGCTGGATTTGTGGTTACAGAGGATTGAAAGTGGGTCGTGTGAGCTGTTCCCGACTGTATGGTCACTTGATGACGGTAATAAAATGGCGATGGACTTAATTAAATAGCATTTAGAAGGATTGCAGTAGAGATTCAAAAAATACTTTGGAGAAAGTGTTGAAGATTTCGACGGGTTCATGATCCATTCGTTGCAAATTCGGAACATCTTCCAATAAATATTCAAGAGGAACTCGCAGATTTAAAAGCTGACAGAACTTTGAAATTAAAGCTTCTCGAACTTCCTTTAGATCCTTTTTGGCTAACGATAAGGATTGAATATCCGGCTATCTCCGACATGGCAGTTAATATTTTTATTGCCATTTTCAACTACATATTTATGTGAATTGGGCTTCTCGACGTTGACTGAGATTAAAACATCCAAAAGGGAAAGACTCAAATCCATCGATGAAGAAATGAGGCTTGCATTGTCAACGATTTCTCGACGAATCAGCCATCTGTGTGCAGTTAAGCAGGCACAGGTGTCACATTGAAGGTAGGCTGCATGTACAATTATTTACTTTAATAGTAATATAAAACTGCCTGGTTATTAATTTTATGCAACCTCTGTTTGTAGCTATAATTTTTTACTTGTTTGGAGGCTATATACGCAAAAAAAATCGTGTTCTGAGGGCCCGGTTTTTTTTAGTTTTATTATTATTATTATCAAGTATCCGTGCGGTAAGGTGTGCCTCGAGATTTATGGATAACCTTATGGTGTGCCGCGAGATAGAAAAGGTTGCGGACCACTGCTGTAGCTGATGGAAGAGGAAAATGAAGATCTTTATAGGTATGCAGAGGAAATTACGTACACAATGTGTAAGAGAAATTTTACGGATATCCAATGAGGATGAATGAGAATAGGATGACAAAAAGAACTTTTAGTTCCATCGCTATATTGAGGGTGAAAACAATATGCATTGAGGAGGTGAGAAAGCTTGGATCCATTCAGATGAAATAGAGAATCGAAGACTATTTTAAATTAAAATTGCTAAATTCAAGGGGTTCCAGAAACAACGTAAAAAGTCCAAGATCACGTAGGCGGAAGAAAGAAAGGAGGACCAAATGAATTGTGTGACTTACAGACAGGAAATGAATGATTGATGGTAATCGTAATATTCATTAATCAAATCAGACTATTTAATTCTTATATTATACCCTTCCACGCATTTGTTAGATACGTTTGTTTGCTTTCTCTTTAGGACAGAACAAAAGAAACGTGTATTGGCGGTACGATTTGCGGCGTAGGCCTAATCTGTGCGCGTTCATGCTCAATCAGCTGCACCTGAGGCTGGCGGTAAACAGAGCGAGGGAAACGTATAAATGGCGGCTCCCCCCTCAGACAGCAGTCGCTCGACATGCGCTGGACTCTGGTAAGCACAGACTCCATCACTCGCTCTCTATAATAATCTTTTGTATCCGAAATTAGATAAATATTATGTGATTATGTCAATAGTCACTAAAGCAAATATTAATCTTTCTACTCAGTGGGTGGAGGAAAGCAATGGCTCGGCTTCACCCCTGCACTGGCATCAGGACTCAGATTACAACTGTTTCCGATGAATTGTACGTTAATCGCAGACAATGCAACTTTAGATTTTCGGTCATTTAAGCCCTAATAGAAACGCATAGCGCAATTTGCTTAGGAGTGTCTATATTATCTAGAAATCGAGCTTGTTATAGAGAAACCACTTAATTCCGCCGATTAAAGAATAGTGTTTGGAATGTTTATCTAAATCTAACAATACTTTTGCTCATAAATTGCAGGCTTTTGGAACTCGAGTAGCATAGGTTACGCTGCAATGGCCGTCTTCTGTTGAGAACATTGAGAATTTCCTGTATTTCATCAAACGTGTTCTGGAGTATTTTTAGTGTATTTCTCGGTGTCGGATCAGTCATGCGGCGCCTTGACAGATTTCGTTCACAAGGGAATCCCTCTTCTTGGAAACTGTATTTTTGCTTCGTATCACTCTATGTTAGATGATAAAGCTAGTACGCTAATTATTGATGCTGGATGTTCTTTGAATCAAAAACTGTTGTGACCAGGAAATTAAATTTATAATTTATTCAAAGATCTATTTTAACTAGTATTAACAATAAAGCATCCACCAGTAGTTTTTTATGGAAATTATTTTCTAAGAGGAAAGGCATGCAACATACTGAATCAGTGTCCCCAGACCAGTTTAAATTACTATCGACTCCAATCTGTTATAATTTAGGTTCTTACCCTGAAGCTTTATTTTTGGGAGATTTAATTTGAAGTTGCTGCCTGCCAGTTTTGAACCAGTAAAAATAACAGCCTGAGATTTAAAGGGGTCAATTTTTTTTACCCAGTCTCTAGAAATCAGAAAGATGTTTTAGGCCGGCATTTATTTATTTTGTCATAGTGGCTGTTTTATTTGGTGTTTCACTAAGTTTCAGGCCAACAGAGAAGAAATGAAGAAAAATAAATGATAGTTACAATGACATAACACACTAGCCATATATATACTTTTAGATTTCTGCTCAATATGCAATATTTCATCAAAATCTTTAGAGACGTTTGTGAGAAATTAATTTTACTTATATACAAGAGCTGCTCGTATAGTAGTCTTTGATACATTAGATATGTAGACAACATATATTACAAAAAGCTAACTGAGTCCACAACCTGAAGGCTGGTTGGATCCGCCAGGAGAAGGCATGCTTACCCATTGTGTCAGAGATAGGACGGCTAGTTCCTTTCTTCTGGGAAATGTTGACAAAATTTTCGAATACATTCATGACATATTTGGAGCGTTATTGCAATGACTAGTCGATTCCCTGAAAAATATTATTTTATCCTGATTTCTGATACTTCTTTGGCGTCGTTCACAATAAGATTGAGTTTGTAGCTTGAGCAATTAAAATGTTAGAATATAGAATATTTGTTCCTCCAAGTCGCTTGTGCACCACCGTCTTTGCAAGCAGGCATGTAAACCGAATTCAACGCAATATTCTGCTACAAGACTGAAACTGACCAAAACATGTGTGACTTGACTAGTGATTTAGTTCGACAGGTTAACAGTGCTGCTAAACAAGGAACATCATCTAGAAACTTGCTGTGGAGCTAATGCATCCACATTGCGAACATCATCAATGGGTTTGGTCTACTCAGCAGCAGAGTACTGTTCTCCTGTATGGCTGAATAGTCCGCATGTTACGAAGATTGACACCATCCTGAAGCAGACAACAGTGGCACACTGAAATCTACTCCTCTTCTCTGGTTGCCTGTGTTGAGCCATATCAAACCTCCAAAGCTAAGAAAATTTAATCCGTAATCTAATCCGTAAAAAAATAACGTTGATCTTTCCATATATGAAGACATGCATCATAAATCATGGCATCTGAAAACACGTTCTCCACCCGTGCTAAAGGAGAGCAGCTGATTGACAGGGGGGTTTACTGTTACGAAAAAATAGCGAGAGGAATGGAAGAAAGTAGTTCCCAAGGAGTGGCAGTCACTATTTAGTGCTCAACATCCGCCAGCAGGATCTGACCTGCACGAACCAACCACTGTGATATGAGAGGGGCGTGAGCAACAGACGATCCGCCATATTGTCACTGAGTGTAGTAAGCGGGAGTACACAGGTTCATTGGAAGACTTTGTTAAAGCACCTTTAATTTTTTCTTTTATTATCTTTGGATTTACGCCTTGTCGACATCGAGGTCATTAGAGGCGGGACGGGACTAAGGACAAGGGGCGGGAAGGAATTTGGTCATGGCCTTTTGAAGGATGCATCCCGGCATTCATCTGGAATGATTTGGGGAAATCGTAGGAAACCCAGATCTGGACGTCCCGACGGGGATTCGAACCTACGTCCTCCCGAAAGCGAAGCCATAGCGTTAACCGCTCACCCACCACTCTCGGGTGTTAAAGCACCTAGCAGTGCTGTAGAGTGGTTGGAGAAACTAAGTTTACAACTATAAATTTTTATTTCAGGTGCGTTGTTGATTGTCTTAGAATGACACAAAGTTTATATGCTTACTGCATTGTTATTACCGTAAGCTAAATAAATAAATAAGCTCCACAACTTAAGGTTGGATTTTTCATTTGCTTTCATAATAGAGTCACAAACTAATAGACAGTTGTATTTTTTCAATTAGTTCTGATCTTTTGCCAGCTAAGATTGAGTAAGCCACAGTTTTTTGAATATAATTTATCACTTTTTCCCGAATGAATTTGCGACATAAACCTATTAATTGGTTTTGTATTTTGGCCCATTTGTAACCTACATTACGGTGACATTTTCCCAAATGAAGAATTTTTTATTGGCATAATCGATTATTAAATTCAACAAATTAAATAAAACCGTTCCATCTTTTTCCCTGTGCCACAAAATATTATAGATGGAAACATTTGCCTCTTTTATTCTATTTTTTTTTTGTTTTTGTTGAAAACCTTTCGGTTCAACATATTTGAGGAAATCCCTTGCACAATTTGTTGCAAGTTGGTGGTTACACGTTTTCGGCGGTCTTTGTGCATATTGAAAAATCAAAATCCCGTATGGGTGGAATTTTCATGTACACCTAAAATGAAGTAATGGCAATCATGTTTTGTTATTATTATTGGCGAATTCTCCCAATAAATGGAAGACGTTAAGCAAATGACCCAATCAAGTTTTCTTTGAGTTCTTCTTGTTGTTCCAATAGGCTTTCATTCTTTCCGAGAAAGTTTGTTTGCGTTCTTCCGACCACTTTGGTCTGTATTGTTTTTGTTTTGGTTGCTCAGTTATAACTTCCCATTTGTCTACTTTGTGTCTGAAGGTGTCTCTTTCTAAGATGTCTGTTGCTCCTATGTTTGCACTTTTAAGATCCTTCCCAATTTCATTCACCCAAGGTGTTGGATTTTTAAGTGAATTTACGTAATCTATTATCGTTTTTGTTAATCGATTTTCTGGTAACCTCTTAACGTGACCACAGAATTTCATTCGCTTTTTCTTGATGTCATTTTCGATGTTTGAAAACATGTGTATTGTAATTTGTGAAGTTATCTTCGATTGTCTGTAGTTGGTCATTGACATATTATGTTTGTTTTGTCTTAAAATCTTGGATGTTTGTTTGCGAACTTCGAGAAATTTCTTGTGTGTTTCTTCAGATTTTTGGCAATTGTAATTTTGAAATGCCTTTTTTCTTTTTTTTCTAGTGCGGTCTCACAATCTTGATTCCATCAAGGGAGCTTTAGTTTATTGTGAAGAGGGGTCTATTCTTTCGCGGTTTTGATTATTTTAGTCCGAAATTTCTTCCAGTCTTCCGCAGACTCTTCTTCCCATTTTTCTTTGATTTTGGAGTCTTTGATTTTGCATAGATCGAATTTTGGAATCACTGGTGTTTTTCTGTTAAATTTTCTTTTGGCTGTGAATTTAATTTTTATTCTGGATTAATAGTGATCCGAATCTATATTTGCCCTCCTGCGTACCTGCACAACGTGAATTTCATTTTGATAGTCATACGATATTACAACATGAGCAGTCTGAAATTCCCCTAAATGATGGATTGTGTTTTTTTCGAAGTGAGATGGACATAATTTTGAGGTTGTTTTGCTGGCATAACTCAATAAGTCGTGAGCCATTTTTGTTGGTGAACTTGTGTGCAACGTAATCTCCTACTTCCTTCTTGTATTTGCGTTCCCTGCCAATCTGTGCGTTGAAGTCACCAAGCAAAATTTTCACATCTTTCGGAATTTTGGCCATCTTGTTTTAAGTTCTTCCCAGAATCTTTCTGTTATTCGGGCTCTTTTTTATTGTCACCATTTGTTGGTGCATGTACGTTGACGAAAGTGTTGTTTTTGTTTGTGTATTTTTGTGTGTTTTTATTATTATTATTACTTCGCGATTCATTGTAAGAGGGTGGCGGAGGGTGCATTGTACCAGTCCTAATCAGTAACTATTTGTGCATAGGAAGGAATATACGGGATATGGCTGGTGGCGCCCAGGGGCTATTTTTTGCAACATTCCCGGCATTCGCCTGGAGTGATCTGGGAACAGATCAGGACGGCCGAAATGTTTTATCTAGAACTACTCCTGTTAGATTTTGAGTTTACTCGCCTGGTAACTCCTTTCTATTCTATTCCCTAATCGCTCGTGGTAAAAATGAGTACAGAAATAAATTTGTTCTGCCCTGATTTCTCTTATTTTCGTGGTCATTCCTAGATATGCATGTTGCTGGTAGTAATATTTGTTTGCTGTCATTCCGAAACAAGTCAGTCGTGAATTTTTCAATTAGCTTCTGTCGAGAGGAATGCCTTTGGTGTTCCTGGACTTCCCAACCTAACTCCTTCAATATCGCACTTACGCTTTCCCTCCAACCATACATACCTGTCACGAATCGGGCGGCTCTTCTTTGGACCTTCTCTAATGCCTCCATTAACCCCTTTTGATGCGGACCCAATACAGAACAACAAATTCTAAGTGAGGACGCACTAGTGACTTATACACAATCGATTTAACTTCCGGAGTGCATTGTTTTAAATTACGACCTACAAATCGGAGCATACAGTTTGCTTTCCCAATTACATTCTCGATATGTTCATTCCACGGCAAATTATTACAAATTGTTACCCCTAGGTATTTAGCGGAATCTACCATTCTAAGGACAGTACCATTAATTGTATATTCAGAGCTAGATGGTGTCACCTTTTTACTCGCGTGCATGACTTGGAACTTTTTAGCGTTTAACTCCAACTGCCAATCTTTACACCATGCAATTATTTTCATAATATCGTCTTGTAACAAAGCCCAGTCTTCCTGGGTTTTGATTTCACGATAAATAATAGCATCGTCGGCAAATAGTCTTTTCTTCTCCCTTATTACGTAGCATAAATCATTAATGTGCATGAGAAACAACAGAGGCCCTTTCACCATTCCCTGAGGAACCCCGGGCCTCACTTTCGTAAGCGATGAACGCTCACCGTCGAGAACTACACACTGTGTTCTATCCTTTAGAAAATCTGCAACCCAGTCGCATATTTGTCTAGATATGCCATTACCACGAAGTTTCCTAAGTAACCCAGTTTGAGGCACAGTGTCGAAAGCTTTCTGAAAATCTAATACACTCGTGTCCAGAATTAAAGCAACAAACCACTATTTCTCCGTCCTGTGTCTCCGCCACACTTTAGTGAATCGCGGAGTAATAATAATAATAATAATTCACGAAATAATCGTACAAACTGTCAACAAATGTCTGTATAATCGTGTTCTGCACGGAAGATGGCATTCCGATCATCGTACAACCATTCCAAAGATGACGTCAGGGCACCTATCAAACGGGGTAGTGTTTGCTGGGTAGTCCCACATCCACAATCGCTGTGTAAACATTCACAGACGGAGAAGACGACTACCAGACTCTCTGCGGTGGAGCGCCATAGGAAGTCTGGAAGCGGGACAGTCTCAAACTAATGGGGCCCGATGGTTTAGTGTGAATCGTTCTGTTGTTTCTCGGGTATGGCGACAATTTATAGAGACCGAAGCTGTATCCAGAAGACCAGGGCAGGGCCGACCACGTGTTACATCAGAAAGAGTAGACCGTTATTTGGCTGTAAGGGCACGACGGTACCGCCTTAGTACTGCACGGCAACTGGCATCTGACCTCACAGCATCCACTGCAACAGTTGTATCGAGGCAAACAGTGTACAGAAGGCTTCGGCAGGGTGGCATTTACTGTCGGAGACCTGCTGTATGTGTACCCCTGACGCGTATTCATAGAAGGGAACGTCTAAAGTGGAGTCGTCAACATGCCAACTGGACGGTCGAACAGTGGGGCAATTTTCCTTTTACAGATGAGCCCCTATTTGGTCTGTAGAGTGATTCTCGACGGATTCGCATCTGGAGGGGACGTGGAACACAATTTTGGGAGCCAAATATTGTGGAAAGAGACAGGTATCGAGGAGAATCGCTAATGGGATTATTTTGACCACTCGAACACCGCATCATTTAACTGTACGGGTGAATCGTCAATGTTTAACTGCTGTCAGGTATCGTGAGGAGATCTTGGAATCTCATTTGTGGTTGTTGCGAGATGCTGTGGGCCCAGATTTCGTATTGCTCGACCTCATAGAGCACGGTGGTTGAAGTTTTCTTGGAAACGGAAGATATTGACCCATGGCCTTCTCGCTCTCCCGATTTGAATCCCATAGAGCATGCACTAGGGAGACGAGTTGCTCTGCAGGAAGAATGGGCGTTTATATTGCCTCAAGATGAGATTGATGACATCATTCATAGCATGCCCCGCCATTGTTAGGCCTGTATTGCTGCCAAAGGCCCTTATGGAGCACATTACCAGTCGTCGCAATGTGTGTGTGCAAATCCGTTATGTTGGAAAAAAATGAACATTTATATTTACCGCTATGCATGTTGCAGTTGTTTACGTTCTGTATTTTTTACATTGTTTCTACTTTAGTATCACCTGTTTATACTGTTTTGAGGCAAAATAAACGTAATCTTGCAAAATTTTAGATTGTTGCTTTAATTTTGGACACCAGTGTTGAACAAAGTCAACCTGGGACTGCTCATCTATAATACGGCACAAGTCGTGAATTAAAGGTGCCAGTTGTGTTTCGCAGCATCGGCCTTTTCTGAATCCATGTTGATTTTGGTTTAAAAGCTCTCCATCATCCAAAAACTTGATGTTTGATGTACAATCGGAGACAGATTTCGCGAGATGCATCAGCTTTCAAATATGCTTCGCCCTAGGCACTGCTACCTCATGGGACAGCATAACTGGTAGGAGATACACTAAATCTAATACATAATGAAGCTTCAATTCCCAGTACTTTACTAAATCTATCCGCGCGCAAGAAATTGGCAGAAGCACAGAACTCAACAGTTGAAGTAATTACGAACATATCCTTTTTTAACATAATACGTACTGAAACAACATCATCGGTTGATTTTCGTGGAATGACACCGCTTTACTCATAACGTTGATAGCTGTGGTAGTCTGAATAACTAATGGACACTTCACTAGCAAAGGCAGTCATATGGCGAAAGCTGAAACGATTTGCTAACATACTCACGAAAAAAATATTTGTAGATCCTGTGACTATACAGTGGTAAAAGCCAATATATAGTCACGTGACCAGCTAGTACCAATGAGAGGGAGTCTTGGAGTAGTGGCCGATGTATTATGTGTTGCTCCGATAGAAACGAGAAATATGGTGTAATTTGTTAGGGATGTTTCTGTATGATACAGTGTTGCTAAAATAGTTCACAACAGCGAAAGACAGCCTCTTCAGTGTAGTGAGATCTCGCGTGTTAATAACTCCTTGTAATCGAAATGATTATCAACTTGTGTTGACAAACACAGGAGCCTGTATCTCGCAAATATGAGTTCCTATGTAAAATGCACGGTCATATTGTAAGATAACGCTGACATTTTCTGAACTATTTTCCCGACATTACGTTGGTGGCGACCGGTTCCGAGCTTGTAATCAAATGAACGCAATAACATTCATAGTATGACTTCTTACAGACCGAAGAGAGAGTTCGCACCTTCTAACTATCCAGTAGTATAGAACCATGTGTCATGTTTTAACTTAAAGTTTAAGCCTAAGTAGAAAGGGCTGATAGGAAATTATGTAAATGGTGACGTGAGCCACGAAAAACGAATTAATTATCTCTTCCAGTGGTTCAGAAAAATAACTCCTTCATTTTTTCCATTGCAAAGATGGGATACTTGTGCAAAAATGACTAACAAGGGACATCATTGACCTCGAACGCTCGGAACCGCACGAAAACGTGTTTAGAATAACAAGGGAACATAAACAAAACAGTGGTGTGTGTCATTCCCATGTAGGCTCCGCACTACTCTGCTAGAGCCATTACTTATGACATAATAACATCGTCATTTGAAAATGTAATTAGTGTGGCTTTTGATGTTGGACTGCGTGAATGCGAATCTGGAATGAAATAACGTGGTTTCATTGAGGTGTGCACATTGTTCTCTTCCACTTTGATTTAATCACTTCATCGAAATCCCGCATCTGCACTTTGAGGACTATTATAAGCACTATCAGGTGTGTGGTACTGCTGTATATGCATGTTTTGCGCTATATTAAGTAATTCAAGTAGAGAGTTTTTGGCACTGTTGATTGAAAATGTAATGATACACTGACGTCATTGAATTACGTATAATTTGCTTCGTACTTTATTGATGTCTTGTTACTTTGTTTCTCTCTATTAAAATGTTACTTGAGGAGAATACAACGTTTTGCATGGAAATGACACTCGCCACTGTTTTGTTTGTGATCGCTTGTTCTTCTAAGCATGGTTTCGTGCGGTTACGAGCGTTCGAGGTCAAAGGTGTTCCTTGTAAGAGAAAACTTATATGCATGGGACCTAGTGTAAGTCACCCGATCAAGATAGCAATATTAATAACAATTTAAATTGTAATAAGAATAATTAAGAAAAGTAAATCCGTATCTAATTTGCATTAGTGTTTTAGCTTTAAAAACTTAAAGATGTAAGACCAAATATTTTATATCTCCATTATTTTTAACTATAACGGATTCTTGTTTAAAGTTTTTGTGTCATTCCATTCCTTCTTGCTGAACAACGCGCGAGCCTGGCATTCGGCAGGGCGCACATTCACACCCCATCACCAGCCGGTTACAGTTGTCTATGGTTTCCCTTTCATTCATTCATTAAATCGCTCGATCTGTAGGCCGAAAAGATTTCTTCAAAAGGACATCACAGAATTCTTTCCCGATCATAGTTATCATTACTCTCCAGTCTCAAATGAAGAAGAAAAAAAGTATTACCGATCACAATAAAACATTAGTTACAAAAAAAAAAATGATTGTTACATCGTGAGACGATTCTCAAATGAAAATAATCACGTCTCGATGTTTTGGAACTTTTTATGTTGTTCATCAACTGGCCTCGGTAGCGTAAATTTAAACCTCCCGAATACGAGGCTCGATTGGCGTTTACAAGGTATCAGAGTTTTCTGATGTCGAAACCCAAAAGGCGTAATTTTCAGAGATTTTTTTACTGTGTCATTTATTTTAATTCCAGCAATTATCACGTAGGCTAACTGGAAAAAAATATTTCATATGAAGAAGTTTCTGTCACTCCAGTTTTTTTGCTTCAACTAGTTTTGGATAAGTGTGCCTAAACTCCTTCAAATAGCTCCAAAACATATTATATAGTAAAAATTGGATACCATGAATCCTCGTAGTGAGAGGCGGTGCGAACTCTTGCACTTCATTTCTTGGAACTTAGTTGACAGTACTTACTCCTTAGCAGCCGGAATGAAGTCCTGTTGGAAACAGCCCTGCAGCAAGTATACAGTATACTGTAACGTTCCCAGAACTCTCCTCTAGCCATGAATTGGGTCATGTGTCTTCCACTCGTAGATGTCACAGCACTGTTAGCTGTTCAGCCGTGTAACCAAATCACACTAATTTAGTTTTTTTTTTTTTTAATCAGACGGGGTGTGTCTATGATGTGTCCTTGAAAGCGGACAAATGCCTTTTAGTTTGTAGCTGTTTAGTGTTGTAAAAGAAAATTCCTTGGTTAAATAACATTTTTTTAATTCTTTACTAAGCCCTTCGACGCGATATCCGTTCATCTAGCTACGGCTATGTGATCATCCTTTGCTATCAATGTTAGGAGTAAAGTGGTTTCATTCCTCGAAAATCAATCGATTTCGTTGTTTCAATAATTGTTATGACCAAAAAGGTGAATATACATAATTATAGAACTCTGAACCTCGCATCGGTGAGTTTTTAGCGTGCGAGTATATTTTTTGAGTTTTGTAAAGTATACTGAAAATTGAAGGTCTATTATATTTTGAATTTAGTGTACGTCTTACTAGTTATGCTGTCCAATGAGGAACTCGTGTCTAGAACGAAGCGTAATCGAAAGGCGAATGGTATCGCGAATTCAGTCTCCGACTGTAGTTTTCATGGTTCGGATTCCACGTCAGACTGCAAATCTTAGGGGTAGGAACCTGGAATGGAAATTGGTGATTGATTTTTAAGAAATTTGCCTTCTTACTTGTGGTAGCTTAGGTTTTAAGTGTATATCTATTTCATTTCTTTCATCGCAGTTCGCTTTGCTACTCAAGTGTCAAAAAAGCTTCCCTGCAGGATGTTGATACAAGTAAGATGTTGCTGTAGCTGTCATTTCTACGTATACTTTCTAAGTAAAGGGTAGATGAAAGCACTGCTCAAAATTGTATTGTTTTTGTTCGAGTTGTAGGATTAAAATTGTAAGTAATGGTCAGAATTCTTAACGCCCCTATAGATAGCTGCACAGTTCTTAAGTTTTATACCCAATCTTCTCCACATTTCACATGCAGTGAGTGTATATTTCAGTGGTAGACAAGACGAAATTTTGCGTTAGCTTTACATACTCTGAATAAGCCTGAGGAAGGAAAAAACTAAACAGCTAAATACTTTAAACAACTGATTAGGTACGACCTTCAAATGCATAAACGTTAGTCTTCTACGCACGCAACGTATTCGAGGCGTAGCACAGCAGGTAAAGCTTTCAGGACATGAACTGTACAACTGGTAAAGCGACGAGTAAGTGTGCTACTACACTGAATAACTGAAAATTTTATTTGAAGTAAACGTTGAGACGTTAAGCTACAAACGAATAGATGTAAACTCTACCACTAAGCTCGCGTGAAATGGTTTTTAATTTTCCAAGTACATTCGTGACATTACGCAACCTGCGGTCTCAGGCTGGCTGGAACAATGAAAATGCATTCTACAAAAGACGAGACATTAGCTGAAGTTATGGAGGAACGAACAGGCAAAGAAGGAACAAAACAATAATCAAGGGAAGGAACGGAGGAAGGATTAACATTGAGAACGATCATGCCAACGCTGAATAAAAGATAATGTCCAGGGGACAAAGTAACTGAATTCATTTGCCGACAAAAAGTTGGAGCATCCAGAAGACCTGGTCGGATATCAGCGAAACTTCGGACACACACCCACACACACACCTTCGGCGGGTGTGTAGATGCCCCCAGTGTTGATCGTGTCGATGCCAGGCGTGTTGGTAGAGTTCTCACTGTGGGTCTGCCTTTGGCCGGCTGGTCGAATCGTGTACATCCAGATCTGTGAAGGCAGTCGGATGCGACTCTGCTCAGATGTAGGCCTCTGCACCGCTCCACGTCTGCACCTGCCATCCGAGGATGAGAAGTCGACTCCCTGGAACATCCTCTGTCACCACCACCAATAACAAGGGACACCTTTGACCTCGAACGCTCGGAACCGAATGAAAACATGTTTAGAATAACAAGCGATCATAAACAAAACATTAGTGTGTGTCATTCACATGTCGACTCCGCACTACTCTGCTAGAGCCATTAGTTATGACATACCAACATCGTCATTTGAAAATGTAATTAATATGGCTTTTGATATTGGACTGCGTGAATGCGAAAGTGATTTGTAATGTAATTACGTGGCTTTATTGAGGTGTGCACATTGTTCTCTTCCACTTTGATTTAATCACTTCACCGAAATCCCACAACTGCACTTTGAGGACTAATATAACCACCATCAAGTGTGTGGTACTGCTGTATATGCGTGTTTTGCGCTATATTAAATACTTTATGTAAAGAGTTTTTGGAACTGTTGATTGAAAATGTAATGATACACTGACGTCATTGAATTACGCATAATTTCCTTCGGACGGTATTGACATCTTGTTACTTTGTTTCTCTCTATTAAAATGTTACTTGAGGTAGAATGTAATGTTTTGCATGGAAATGACGCACACCACTGTTTTGTTTATGATCGCTTAAGACAGTGGCCTAGCACTTAGGGGGCGTCCTTTAACTACATGATGTGAAATAAGGGGGGGGGGGGGAGTCCGGCGAAGTCTCACCAAAGGGGAGCGGGATCGACGAAAATCTCACGTGATGTTTTGAAATTCGTGGAGGTCTGTAGAGCTTAAAAAAAAACTGATTTCGACTTTAGGGGGGTAAAGGTCTACAATCGAAGGGAAAACCGATCTTAGGGGGGTATAAAGGCCTTCGGAATGAGGAGAGCTAAAAAAAAAAAAAAGACTCTATGAGGTCAATTAGCAGGGAGGAATGGGGGGGGGCGTCAAAATCTCGCGTCATCTTATTGTGGGGGGGGGGGAATTCCGGAAAAAACACCTCACGCAATTAATGGACGCCCCCTTATGACGCTTGGCGCTCGTCGCTGAGTAAACAAAAACTTAGAAACGCAAATAATAACACGGCATTCCCGAAAAATCCAGTTATTATTTGCACAAGGAATAATATAGAAGGAAACGGATATTTAATTTAAACTTGATTCCTGACAGAGCGAATAAATAATGTTTTAATTTAAAATTGTGGAAGACAAGGACTGAAATAAATTTCCGATGAAGTTAATCTCAACGTTCAAAGTTTCTTAATATTAGTGGAATATGTATATCTCTACATGCCGAATATGTAAATCCGTAGTGGGTTGCTTTTGTTTAATGTCGCATCACGCACAAACAACACAATGTTGATGAGATTTCTCCAGTTTGAAATCTTGTAATCTAGCTTAAAATCTACACTATATCTATTGCGACCGGACACAGGAACATAAAAGATAAACTGTTCTTAACGTATACAGACGCGTACCAAAGATTCTTAATAAATTCGATAACAGCGACTGCACACAAAACCCACAGTAAAAATTCCTAGCAATATAATGTCACTATTCGTAGTTTTTGGTACCGGTATTCAAAAAAAAAAAAATTGAGTTCCATGAAACCGTGATTTTAATTTGCGGTGAACACGCCTTCAAAAATTATGAAATGAGGGACTGAATAATTTACAGTATTAATTCATTTTCTTAAAATATGCTGCGGTAGTTTCGTACATTAACATTTGTTCTACTACGGTGATGTAAGAGTTTCGCTTCAAACAGTTGGACATCTAATGCCCCGGCTACACGCTCCGTCTTGCATCTGCACGTAAAACTGTGCAGTCAAATCTTTAGCAAGTCAACGATTGCTCATTCGAGTTTGCAAGCGCTACCTTGTTGCCGTGCATATGATCCGCCTTGCATGCACAAACTACTAGGGTAATTCGGAAAGTAACCTCCGTTTGGCTATAAATAAAAAACTTGGATAGTAAAAAACATTTTATTTTTTACATCTTAAAACTTTAGCTTTTTACTATTTTTCAACATAGTCACCATTTAAATTTAAGCACTTGTCATAGCATTTCACTAATTTACAAATTCCTTCTTCATAAAATTTAGCCGCCTGGGCCAATCTTTCACAGCATTTTGAAGTTCGTCGTCGTCATAGAAGTGCTGCGACGCATGCCACTTCTTCATGTGAGTGACGAGATGAAAAATCACTAGGCGCCAAGTCGGGGCTGTAAGGGGGACGATCGAAAACATCCCATTTGAATTGCTTAAGACGCTCTTGAGTCTTACGGGCACTGTGGGGACCGAGCGTTGTCATGCAAAAACACAACACTGAATGATAGCTTACCGCGACGTTTTGAATGGCTCGATTAAGATTCTTCAAAGTTTCACAGTTGACATCAGAAGTGATTGTGGTGACACGTTCCATAAATTCAACGAGCAAAACTCCTTCGGCATCACAAAATACTGTAATCATAACCTTCCTCGTTGAAATCGTTTGACGGGATTTCTTCGCTTGCATGGAGCATTGTTATGGCTCCAGGCCATCGACTGTTGTTTCGTTTCGTCACCAGTAAAAAAAAAACCTTCTCCTTCCGAGTCGCAGCGTGAAAGGAAGTTTAAGGCAGAACTCATTCGTTTGGTTTTGTGGACCTCTGTAGCAATTTCGGTACCCACCTAGCACAGAACTTCCGGTAGCATAATTTATCGGCGACAACCTCAAACAAAACCGTACGAGAAATTAGCGGAAAAATGTTCAGAAAGTTCAGAGATTGTGAATCTTCGATTTTCGCGAACTTTTTCGTCAACTTTCTTGACAAGATCATTACTCACAACAGAAGGTCTACCACTCCTCTCTTCATCGTGAATGTTTGTTCTACCACTTTTAAAAAATCGGATCCATTGGCGCACAACACCTTCACTCATAACATTCGGACCGTATACAGTACACAATTGACGATGAATGTCTGCTGCTGAAACGTTTTGCGCCAAAATAAATCTCATTACAGCACGCACTTCACATTTTACTGAATTTTCTATTGCAGCGCTCATGTTTTAAGATTATATCAAGACAATGCGCAAAAGGACGAGGTTTGTGCTGTCACAGCTGGGTGCTTACTGCATCGGGTAACTCGCAGATGTGAAAATGGCGGCGCTCCGCGTACCATGGAGGAAGGAATAATATGGAGACGACGCAAGAGACCTTTACCACGCATAGGAGTGAAGCAGGCCGGCGGAGGAGTGGGGGGGCATGGCCGGAGTGGTGGGGGCTTGACCGCTTCCCAACAAACACGGGGAATATGTACTAATACCTCAAGGGGACTCTAGGATAAACGTGACGCCGCAATCTGGTGATGGATTATTATGTAACTCGATGAGACAAATAAAAAATGAGGAATAAATTTTTTTGATATCCTGCTTAGTTTTCGAGATATTCTGTCTCAAATGTGAAATGGTTTTGGTTGAAATTCAGAAGAAAAAATTATTCAAAGTCAAATTTTATGATGAATTTTTATTTAAAAAGACGAGACAAATAAAAAATAAAGAGTAAAATTTTTCGATATTTCACCTAGTTCTCGAGATATACTGTCTCAAAAGTGAGGTGTCTTGAGTTGAAATGCAGAAGAAAAATTTCGCAAAAGTCAAATTTAATGATGGATTCTTATGTAACACGACGAAAAAACTCGATAATAAGGAATAAATGTTTTCGATATCTTGCTTAGTTTGGGGGATATACAACATCCAAATTGAGGGGTTTAGGTTTGGATGCATGCTGGACCAAAAATTAATTCTGTCAAAGCCACAATGATTACATGGTTGACATGCAGAATGGATATTTCAGTTTTATTACTACCACTTGTGGTTAGTCTGAAATGTGTCCTAGCCCAGAAAAGAAGTAAGAGGACCCACTCTAGGGATGAGCAACTCAGACATTTTGTAGGCTGGTACTAGAAATAAAATGTTTATTCAGTCACCTTAATGAACATTCTCTTGATCAAGATGTGTTATCTAATTTCACAGCCCTACTTATTAGGACAATTGTAAAAAAAATTATCTCTCAGTTAGATTTAGATAGGGGGGGGGGGGGAATGTTGTACAAAAAAAAAAGACTAAATTAGAAACACATTCCCCAAATTGATTTTGTTCAAAGGCCAATAACTTCTTTATTTATGAAGCCCACTTTTATTTCTGCATGAACCTGTTTCGACATAAATAGATGAGAAAGATTTCAAAATCGGTAAAAATAGGTATAGACGTATTTACAAACAGAAACAAGTCTTATATGAAGCTTTAAAAATAACCTAAGTCAATAGCCTGAAATAGCTATTTAAAAAATTAATAAAACTCACAGCTTCTCACATAACAGTTAATTTCATCATCCATTGTCAGTATAATCAGCAACGTGACGAAAGAAATCGTAATAGTAAATTCACTGAATCGCGAAGTAAAACACGCCCCTTTAAATCTCATTTTAAACACTCGTTAAAAAATAATGCTAGTCTATTATGTGCAAAATAGCAAGTTTGCTGATTTTCTACACTACACCAAGAAAAATTTGAGAACAAAGTCATCCCATTGAGAGCTATGACTAAATATTTATAGACGTGCTGCAAAGTTTGTGGTGTCTACCGCTCACTTCAACAACGATAATTTCAATTCAACTTACTTATGAAATGATATTCCAGGTTCTTTCCTGTCTGGCCTATTTGTGAAACCGTACGCAACACAAGCTGGCATTTTTAAACACTTATACACAATACTAAATGAAATAATCACTGCATCTACCACAATGTGAACACCTTAATTGTTGGGAAGCGCCATATGGTCGCTGCCGGTGCTGCCACCATGCGGGAGAGTTTAGTGCTTGCTTCACCGATTTAACGTCACTTCTCCTCCATATAATTCCTAACTCCATGCCGCGTACGACTACTAGCGCCACACTAGAACGGAGGTTACTTTCCGAATTACCCTCGTAGTTTGTGCAGGTAAGAGCGCATCCAGGTTCCTTCAAAAAGGTAAAAATCGAATTCTTTCACGTTCCTTGCACCCAGTCCTCTCCCGCCCTTAATAACATAGACGTCGACGAAACGTAAACCCATCAGAAAAATAAGCTTATGTTGTTCTTTTCAGAAATTGATAGTATTTTAGGGTTATGGAAAGTGTGTCTACCATGGAGGAAGGAATATATGGAGACAACATAACGCCAAATCGGTGAAACCTCATAAAAATCTCTTCTCCTACTGCGCATGCGTGACGGCCACTGGCGGCCATAGGAGCCCCAAAACATTGGGCTGTTTGCACTGTGTATGCTGCTGTAAACATTTCATTTTCTAATCTTGAGCATAGCTGCGTGTCAGCAACGGTAAATTTTTATATATATATATTAGCATAAAGCCACGGAAACGCCACCAGTTGCTTAAAAGTTTTTTATTCTTTAAAACTTTACTGCAGTTTCGACAAATACAGGTTTGTCTTCTTCAGAAGTATGACACCTAAACAAAAATTCATTTTAAAATTGCACTATGATAAAATATATACATACAGCTTTTATCTTTAAAATATGACATTATACATACGTTAAAATTACATAGGCGGAAGCATTATCACAATTCAGTCACTTTCGCACTTTAGGTGTCATACTTCTGCAGAAGACAAACCTGTATTTGTTGAAACTGCAGTAAAGTTTTAAAGAATAAAAAACTTTTAAGCAACTGGTGGCGTTTTCGTGGCTTTATGCTAATATAAAAAATTTCATTTTCTAATATTTCAAAGTTTTTTATAATGCCAATTTGTGTTGCATACGGTTGCACAAACAGACAAGATAGGAAACGACCTGGAATAACGTTTGGTAACTAAATCACATTGAAATCGTTGTTCTTGCAATGTTTGATAGATAACTGCAAGATTAGAGAATATCGTTATAAATTTATTCATTGCTCTCAATAGGATGATACCGTTCTCAAATGTGTGTTGGTGTAGTGTAGACAATCAGCATATGTTACTACTTTGCAACTGAAAGGTTAGCCTTATTGTAAAGAAGTGGTGAAAGTCTAATTTACGTGGGTCAAGTTAACATCGCGAAACAGTGAATGGGCATGCTTTAGTCCAGTTTCACTTTACACTGAAAGTGTACGATGAAATTGTGATAATTTGTGCTGTGTGAACTACTAAACTTGATGAAGCAAACGTTTTGTTACCCGAAATGTGGTTCGCGATGCATTTCATGTGTTTAGATCTGTCCACATAGTTTGATTTTGTAGCGGCAATATTAATGGAAACAGTGGGTAGGTTGAAATGCAGCCTGTACCAGAAGGGTGCAAACAATTTATTTATTATTAGTTTTTAGTAAATTCATAAGCACCGTATTAGAGACACAACGTGTATCGTATCGCGATGAAAACTATTCCCATCTAAGCTTCTGACTTTTGATGTAAGAAGATTAATGCACTGATGTTGCTAGCAAAATTACATAGGCCACTAACAGTACAATATCTCCTGAGTAAGCCCAGATGCTAGTCTTTTGAAGGGTTCAATTTTTTTTTTTTAATTTCTAAACATTGACTTAACCTAACCTAACCACCCCAATTTGGAGACAGCATATCTCGAGAACTAAGCGAGGTATCTAAACAAATCATTCTTCACTTTTGATGTATCTCGTCGTGTTACATAAGAATCTATCATCAAATTTGACCTTGGGGAAATTTTTCTTCTGAATTTCAACCCGAAACTCCTCACTTTTGAGACAGTATATTTCGAGAACTAAGCACGATATCAAAAAAAATTATTCTTCTTTTTTTATCTGTGTCGTCGAGTTATATAATAATCCATCGTCAAATTGCGGTGCCACTATTGTCTTATGATTTCCTTGAGGTTTTTGTGTCTATTCCCCGCGTTTCTACGGCCAAGCAATATGGCGGTCTCCCCACCCCACTTCTCTCTACCCGGATTCATTCCAGTGCGCGGTGAAGGTCCCTTGCATCCTCTCCATACATACCTTCCTCCATGGTGTCTGCTTTAAAATCCCGCCTAACTGTAGGTGTCGACTGTAGGAGCAACTGTGAGCTTTGAAAAATATGTTTGTTTTCCAGCAACTGTTATATAAAATGAGATAATCAACATGTTTAGGTATTAAGTAGGTTGGCCCGAGACTTCGAAATAGGAAAAATAAACTCTCAACATTTCAGCAACTGGTGCGCTTAAACTCCTCTGGCTGCAGCTTTGTATCTTCAAGGTGTCCATCGAAATGGGATAAACTCAACTAACAGTTGGGCTCTTTCACTGTGTTTTCATGTATTATCTTCACTACAAGGCTTATCAAAAACAAAATTATGGCGGTTAACTGTTATGTCTGCGGATGTTCGGCTACCTCGCCTAAAAGAGCCTCAGTTATCACGTTTTTCAAAGGTAAAGCCGACCAAAGCGGTGGATTATACAACGGCGGTATATAAAAACGGCCTCGAATTGGACCCGACTGTGAAGTGAATCAGATTCATCGAAACGAATCGGATTCGTTGCTGATTGATTTTCGCACATTGAATTAAGAGTATGAAGTGATTGTATCAACCTCATATGCACCTCTGCTAGAAATCAATTATTTATGTCGTCGTTATGCTTAGAATACGGCAACATAACCTTTTTTGCTTTGGTCTTTTTACCATTTTCTGTTACGTTTTGTGACAATAAATGTTTAAAAATACTTTAGATCGACTGAAAATCTATTTTACTGGGGAAAAAATATTAAATAGGATGGTCAAAGTAACGCGAATTGTTATATTATTGTTTCTTTAGGAGTAGCGATGTCAAAAATACGTTACAGTTTAAAAATAATAATCAGGTGTTGAAAACTACAGGTTTTATACAGTTTTAAAATAGTCATTAGTAGATTACTTAATCCGCCTAATGGTTGGTCTAGACTTCGTTTATTTTAGTATCCTTGTCGCCACGATTGCTTTGCAAGTCTATTCGCAGTCAAGTCAATATTTACAGATTTTAGATCATAAAGAAGTGGTAGGATTTGGTTACATTTGACACACGTGCTCACAGAATGCAAAACCAAGCACTTTTACTATCACAGTTTCAATAGTACAATACACCGACTATTAACCGAAAAGTAATGAAAGTAAACACATTCTTAAGTGATAGGATCCTATGTCGAAGATTGCAAGTTCTTACTAGTGAGAAATACAGATTTTGACAAGCCTGCACAGCAGTTAGCACTATCGGTCATTAAAACAACCACATTATCACAACGCCACTAAAACACATGGTGTATGTTCTTCCAGCACAGTTTTACAGTCTCTGGCTAGTATGACAGTGCGAATATGACTGCCATTACCAATTTTACCGACGCGGAAGCCCGAAATATATATCTGCATGGACCCCGCATGGTTTCATAGCACTGCCTCGTACACAACTATACTCTAGTTATGCAGCGACTGCAGTTCGGTGTGATTCGTATAGCCATGTGCGATTCGATTAATCGAATTGATACTCCTAATATCATCGATACATACACATACAACTGCATCTTAACAAATCACTCATTGCTACATAATTTAAAGGATTACTGGCCTATTGTGACAATTTTGTGGCACCATGTGAACTACATTTTATAGAAAGGTCATAAAACTATAATTTAAAATCACAATTGAGTCAAGTCTAAATTAAGATAGCCTCATCCCTTCAACAGACATAAATTTGCACACACTTCACTAACTTTCTTAAGCTTAATTTTCTTCATGCTTGTATGCTGCTCTTGCTTTTCGTTTCAAAAAACAAATAACTTATATTACCCTCGTAAAAATTCGAAACATAATTCGGAACATAACTCACTAAACTCGTCTTCAGGAATTCTAATAAGCTTTGCTTCAAACACTTTTATTGTTGTTTGTGAGTTCTTCTCTTCTACGTAACCTGTAAATGTGACGAAAAAACTATGCTAAAAAACAGGAGTAAAACACTTTGGTAAAAAATCAGACAGTATGTTTTAAAAATTATTTCAAGCGGTTCAACAGAAGAGGAGCGAAACGCCGGCAATAGGTCCAAATTAAACGATATTAATTGTCATTGATGTTGTGAATTCTTGCCTGTTACTCAATTCTTGCTTAGTGCACTTCGACAGATTACGAGCTTGGTCTTCAAAAACAGCTGTTGTACATCAACCCTATCACTAACAGAAACAAATGCAAAGTACTCAACCGGAAATAAACATTGGCAAGGTAGCGCTGCAGGTGGCGAAAAAATAAACTAAGAACCTACTCGGATGATGGAGATGTAATGCTTTGAGAGGTTCTCTCGTGATTATTCGCGGGTATTCCGTCTTCCAATCTTACCATTCGCAGAGTGTTCACCATAATATATAAACGTGCTTCTCTTAAAATATTGTGCCCTTCCTCTAATTGAATGCGGGTTTACACGGTCACTTTTCGTAATCACTCAAAGTGAAAGTGAGGAGGATTTCACTTTTCCTTTGAACGTATCACCACAAATGAACCATTAAATTCACTTGAAGATGGCAGCCAACAAACTTCTGTGTGTTGGAGTGGATTCGATTTGCAGAAACTTTGTGCTAGGAAATTAACAGTTACTGCGTGAAGAAAGTTAATAGGAAAAAGAGACGTTGGTGGTGAAAAATTTGATGTTGTGGTGTGGTAGGCTGTGGTCCTCAGCGACCTAGCTGAAAGAGTGTGCACTGGTGGACAAAATGGCACTTAAAAATCACTTGGAAGGTATGAATCGAAGTTTGAAGATTTGCTATCAAGAATCTCACCGCTAATTAGAAAACAGGATACCACAATTAGAAAATGTGTTCAATTCTAATAGAAGCTAGAAATTACTACCATAGCAGGTTGGCGCTGCACTTCCTGTACCTATATGCACAATTTGTACCCTTTTTCAGATTTTTAAGCTTTGACTATTTGACTAGAATACTTGGTTCAGATAGTTTTAATTTTGCACTTGATGTCTTCTATTGATAAAAGTGGGATATTCAGTTATTTAATTATATCATCCATAACTCTATCCCATGTGTTTTTAGTTTTATAAGTTTCACAATTTGTTTTCGATAAACAGTCGTGATTATGTAACCAAACCTCTGAAAACAACAGCAGACAAGTGCGACCGATCCAGGAGGAGGAGAATTCATTTCGATATTTTGAATGTTGATGATTTATCGGATTAGCGAACGAAAAGTTTCTTTCATCTCTAATCCTGGAAGATACGCTGTTTATACAGTTCACACTCTGTATGTTGCAGCTGGTGTTGACGGGGCTGTGTGGGACCTGCCTGTGCTATCCCCTGAGCTCCACTTGCAGCGGGGAAGCCGTTCTCAATCTGATGCGCGATGCCTGCGCAGACCGTTACCGAAGGAACGCAGAGGATGTGGAACGATTGTTCCAAGCAGCGTGGCTGTTCCCGGTCTCTGACGGTAAGCTGAGCCATATGCTAACCAGTGAGGTGTCACGATAAAACTGTAACAGGCAGAAAGTCTGTACGTTTGAGCTACCTTTATAAAATGGAGTTGCTATTAATAAGTTGCAGAGAAAGAATAAAAAAAAATTGTTTCTGTCTACCTCTGTCACGAAAAGACTTCTGATCGGATCGAGACGGGGCTCTCGCCCGCGGAGAACAGAGCACAAAGCTGAAACCATAAGAACAATTAGCGCCAGTTTTTCGCTGATCACGATTCTTGCAAAATGTACTCGTCGCATCTGAGTGGGATTTTGAGCGTGGTGGCCTCGCATTCAGCAGGACGCAGGTTCGAATTCCCGCTCAGCCATAGGGATTTCGGGTTTCCATTGTCATCGAAATCAATTCAGACTAATGCAGGGATAACCATCCCTTCAAAACGCCACACCCGAATTCCTTTCCCTTTCCTGCCCCAATCCTTTCCAGCCCATATTGACCTTGACGTCGACGAGGCGTAAAACCATAAGCAATAAAAAATCTTACAGTCTTGGAGATAACGGTTAATACGGGGTTTCTATCAGTTTGATGTGACGTTGAAAAAAATGAGCAATTCAAGATAAATTTCGAATGAACGCCGTTCTGGGAAGAACTAGTGGTTGGATTTTGATGTGGTCTCGGTTAAAGTTGAGACGGGGAGTAATGTATTTTGTATATTGACGTGACTTAAGTTTGCACAAATTAATATCCATTTATAGGTAAATTGCTTTTTGCAGTCAAAATACTTATCGGCATATCAAATTATGAAAGGCATCAGATTGCTTGGAGCAATGAAGTTACCATTTCTGGTGGAGATATTTCGTGCGAGAAGAATTTGCCTTCAATGATGCACAGAGGCGAGTTCTTGAACCTGCAGACCTCCAGATACTGCCAGTTCAGACGATTATGACATCGTTTGCCGTGATACCCCAGAAGGGTTCAGCTGCCAAGTGACACAAGTTTTCCATTCACCTCGCACGCGCCTCTTCTGGCTGCCCTAAGCTATCTCGGTGATTGTACCTAATAGGGGACCTGCAGTTTAATTTGTAATCTGATCGATGGAACCGTCTGGCGTGCTTCACACCACAAGCTGTGCAAGAGGTAAAGCTCTGGTTAACGGCGTTTGAAAAATCCCAGTCGACACCGAGATTCGAACCGGAGACCTTGTGCTCTCCACACAGACTTCTTAACCAGCGTTCTGAAACAATACTAGTCAACTGCGGTGATGTTTGTCACCACACACAGCGCTTGACGATGGCGAGGGAAATCGAAGAATACAAAATCCTCTCAGTCTAAAGGAGACTCGCTGAACACAGTCGATGAGGACGAGGCTCTGCCCTACGTCGGCGAGTATGGCGGCGATATGGAGAGAGGTTATTCTTCCAATGTTCTGGAGAGGCACAGCGGCGCTACTCCTGGCGTCGTGGTGTGTGGAGCCATCGGGTATGACTTCAGGTCACGGCTGGTAGTGATGAAGGAACTCTGACGCCGCAACGGTACGTCACGGACATCCTGCGTCTTCGTGTGTTACCGCTCATGTGACAGTACCGTGATACCATTTATCAACAAGACAATACTCATTCACACACGGCGCGTGCCTCCTTGAACTGTCTGCGAGATGTTGAATCACTCCCGAGGCCTGCATGATACGCAGATCTGTCGCCGATAGAACATGTGTGGAACCAGCTCAGACGCTAACTCCGTCCCAGTGCCAGTATCCAGGACATTAAGGACCAGCTACAACTGTTGTGGGCCAGCTTACCTTATACAAAAAAAATCGTATATGGTATTATTATTATTCCGAATAACCCATTTGGAGGGTACGATAAATCAACTTTGGTTATGTTTCTTTGTATTTAATTTTCTTAGCTTCCATACTTTCTTCATTCTTTGAGAGTGTTGTTCCTTTTGTTCCTGGGTCCATTTCCTTCCCTTTATGTATTTCTGTCTCTCCTGAAAACCTGCCTTATGAATTACTTCTCTAAAAACTGTTCTGTTTTCTATTATATCTGCTTTCACTCCAGCATTTTCAATGTCCTTTTCAGTTTCAGTGAACATGTGGGTTTGGATTTGTATTTGTTCAGTAGGGTGAAGATCTGTTTTGTTAGTCTATTACTATCCATTCTGTATATGTGCCCGTAACATTTCAGTCTTCTTTTTCTCATTATAACTGTTAATTTTTCTAATTTCGAATATAGTTATCGGTTTGGTCTTAATTTGTATTCAGCATCACTATTAGATTTGGGTCCCAGTATTTTTCTCAAGATTTTTCCTTCTACTTTTTCCAGTTTTTCACGATCCCCATATCTTGTTAGCTTAAGCGTTTCTGCCGAATACAGCGTTTCTGGTCTAACCACTGCTTGATGGTATATTTTATATCTCTTTTAAAATGATTGTTTTATGGTATTCAATCTGCTAAAGAGACCATTGTGCATTTTAAACATGTACTTAAAAAATGATGGTAATGATTTTAAAAAAAGATTTTTAAAGGTTTTTTTTAACGTTTGAAGGAAAAAAAACATTGTTTTAGTAGAGTCAAAAATCCTTGAGTAAACTAAAAAAAAAATGAGTTTCAAAAAGTCGTAATTTGTAGAAATGGCATGAAATAACCTCAACAAAGTCATATGTTTCGAAAAAAATGAAAATCAATACCTCGAAAATGGTGAGACTTTCACTAAAACAAAATTTCGTCATATAGTAGGACATGGTGTGTCGTATCTGCGGTTGCAGGATTATCCTTTCATTCCTGGACAGCCTGTATGCCGTATAATCACTTGATTAAAATGATGTTGAGTAGAACAACATGCAAAAATTAAATTAGATCATAGAAAACTAAGAGACGAGACAGACGTGTGTGGGATATTGCATTTTAATGTTGTTGTGCTGTTGCAGTGGAGGTGGAGCTGACGGACGAGGCGGCGGCCGAGCAGAAACTCGTGTGGCCGAGGGCGCTCAGGAAGATACGCAGGGAGTGCTGCGAGAAGACCTGCACCGCGGACGACTTCAAGCCCATGTGCGTCCGCAGGGGCTGAACCACATGACATGGCCCGGAAGTTTATTATACATTGCAGTGAATATTACCTGAATGTTTCAAAGATATGTAACTGGACAGTCGTGCTTGATACAAAACATTAATTATTTTGACTGTCAAAACATTCGTAGTTTGTTCATGCAACCTTGTAATTTTTGGAAAGGCAATACTAGTCTAGTACGCCCAATATATCCTAAGACAACATAAATGTAGTTTGTTTTTTCGTTTCCTCTTTAAAAATTGATATGCATCTATGAGAAGTCTAATAAATTATTATGAAAATATATTGACACTAATTTTGCTGCAATGCGTCCTGATTATTCCAGAATGAGGAATTGCCACACTGAGAATCAGTCCTGTAGCCCTGTCACTCTGTCTACAAGACTGATATCAATACCGGTGTAAATACAATAGTTTGGAGTATAGACGCCTTCAACCTTACAAAAGAACGTTTGCACTTAAATTTGTGTTCGATGTTAGTTCCGTGCATTATTACCATCTAGATCGAGAAAATGAAATACAAGCGTAGCAAGTGCTTGCTGTGAGTGGCTTTTAACCATCAACTGGATGATTTGGCATTCAATATTAATTTTGGAGGGGCGCCTTATGGAGTACGCAAGATCATTTTTACATGTTCTGCCTTAAATTACCGCCTATTCTTCTCAGTATATTACAGTTATATGTTTGTAAACCTTATTAGAAAGAAAATAAGAAAAATAATTTAAGAAAGAAACAGGCTTATTCGGAATATATTAAATAAATTAGAATTTTACGCGAAAGGACTCTAATCATTCGTCTGTCGTGAGTTCGTCAACGGGTGTATAAACCTCACGGCCATTTTCATTGAAAGACAAAGACCCCTCTGACTGTAGCCAACTCAGCAGTTTTTCTGCACTTGTCCTTGTGCCTTTTTCTTCGAATCTGAATTCAACGCAGTAGTTACTGAATCGTTCAAGACCCATGACCTCAGCCGTTGTCGGCGCTGACACTGTACACTGCTTTGTGGACAGTGAGAAGGACCACGAGACCACAATACAATTCTTCAAGCAGCACCTTATGTCATACAACAGCTACCAGACAAGAGAGCAACCCAGGTAGTAATAAAAGGACTGCCATCCTCGGAGGAAATCAAAGAGGAACTCGAGCAAAAAGGATACAACATAATCAGTGTCCACCAGTTCAAGAAACGCAACAATGAAACAAGGAACCTAATACCTCTAGCCATCTATTCTGTCACCATCAGCCCCGGATCACAGACAGATCAAATATACAATGAACGAAGAAACCTACACGGAAGAGTCCAAACAGAAAGATACCGCCTCAGGAGTGGACCACCACAATGCATGAAGTGCCAGAAATATGGGCACACAGCCAACTATTCCACCTCACAGTCAAATGCGTCAAATGCGCAGGACTGCACTTAACCACAGAAGGCAAAGTGCGCAAACTGCGAAGGTGCGAAGGCGCCGCATTGCACGGCTGTCCGACCTACCAGGCTACACTACGCCCACCGAAAGACAACAAAACATGAAACCATGAGCAGAAGAAAACCCCGGACAACACCACAGGGAACCAGGAGCAGAGGGAAGCCCCGCCGTCAAACCGAACAAACAATAGAAGTCAGACAAGCAAAATAAAGCACAAAGCAAAGGAGACTCCTACGCAAAAGCCTCGATAAGAGGCACAGACAAAGGACAAGGAAGGAGCCAACCAAAGTAAAATACAGCCAGGAACAACAGCAAAGATGGGATTGACAAACTATTCGTGAAGAAATTAAAAAAAAAAAAATAAAAGAGAATATCAAAAACGCGAAAACCGAAATTGCTAAAGTGATAGCACTCCTGAAAGGGATTATGTCAATGATCAAATAATGGCTAGATACGCCCCTAAACAAAAAGATAAAAAAAATCCTATATGGAATGCGCAATGCATCAAAAACAAAAGGCTCGAGCTCCAAACCTACATAAAAGAGAAAGAAATAGGTGTCA
This sequence comes from Vandiemenella viatica, assembly GCA_031002005.1. Taxonomy (NCBI): domain Eukaryota; kingdom Metazoa; phylum Arthropoda; class Insecta; order Orthoptera; family Morabidae; genus Vandiemenella; species Vandiemenella viatica. Next base: position 10,697,317 of record JARYHS010012519.1, read on the forward strand.
CTCTCATCACAGAAACATTCCTTAAACCACTCGATAATATGTCAGTATCTTGACACAAGACATACCGCAACGACCGATTAGGACAACCAGGCGATGGGACTGCCATCATCATCAAGAAATCATTGCCCGACGACCCCATCACCATCTCGCAACTGACAAACATGGAAGCCACGGCGGTGAGGGTGCACTTGCAAGAAGGCCACACAGCAATAGCGGCATCGCACCTGCTACCAAACAGAAACCTACTAGACCACGATCCGGACATACTACTAACGGGGCGTCCATAAACTACGTGGTTCGGTCTAGGGGTGATGCTAGGCTAAGTGGTGGTGGGAGTCCGAGTCAGGCCACCTAGCTTTCCATTTATTTTATTTGTCACAGATAAATGAGGTACAGAACACACACCAGCATGTCAGCATGTGAATATTTATTTCTATCATTTAATTATCTCCGTATGTAATTTACGATACTCTGACAAGAGAAAACAGCATAAAATGTCTTCTGGAATCAATAGGGGGAAAAGCTACGCGCTACGTGGGGGAAGAGGGGGTTAGAGGCAAAAGCCACGTCGGGCTACGTGGGGGGACGGGTGTTCACAGAAGGCCAAAATGGAGCTACGTGGTTTATGGACTCTCCCCAACAACGGGCGATAAAGTCTAGATCGGATAAGACCTAAACTCAAAACATCACACAAGGAAATCCAGATCAGACAATAGAAAAGGGAAAAAGCTCCTACAACTCTCAGAGCGACGAACCATACATGTATTGGGCCCGGCAGACCCAACGCACATCCCAGAGAACAGAAGGCACCAACCTGATGTGTTAGACATAGCGGTAACGAAAAATATAAACCGACGAGTACAGCTGACAACACTAAACGACATATGATATCATGTTAGATGATGTGTTTAGTTCTTGTGTGTAGTTTTCTTTATTAAGTGGGATTTTGTTGTTGTCTTTGATGAATTGTTCAGTTTTTGTTACATACTGTTGTGAAACGCGTTCGGGAGAATATACAGGCTAACATGCAATGAATGCGAAGCACAGTACATAGGACAAACATGCAGAAAATTCGAAACCAGATACAAGGAACATATACGAGCTCTAAAATATAACAACCATTCAACATTTGCAGAACACTTACAAGAACACAACCACCACCCAACAAATATTGACTCAGACATGCAAATACTCACCATAAACAACAACAAACCACAAATACTAACATTCAAAGAAAACTATCATATACAAAAAGCACTAACAGAAGGAAAACGAATAATAAATGAATACACAAACCTCACACACCCAACACTATACGTACATAACACTGAAACTAAAATAAAATAGAAAAATCAACACAGGAAAAACAACAATAAATCATGAAAAAAACCACAATAAACTGCTGAAATCATTTACATTTGAAAAAACCGCCAAATAAATGGAAGACTGAAAAAACAAAACAATACCGCACAACTATACAAACTCGATACTTAGTAAACAAAACAACGACCATTCGCAAGTAAAAACACACAGTGCAGTGCAATAAAGTGCAGTGTTGTGAATCCAAATAATGAATACCCTTCTCACCAAAAATGCAAGAGCACTGATGCTGAGAATGGAGCTAAAAGAAATGAAATAGACCACAAAATGTAAGTAGATTATAAGTTAGATAATTATTCATTCCACTGTACCAAACACAACATAACCTGCTTACAGCTTTTGTACATAATTAACAGAAAAAACCCGCTGAAGATGCTTCTGCAAAAGAAGTGAAACGCGTACAGGAGACCAATAAATACTAAAAAGTCAGTTGCTTTGGCGCAATGTATTTATTAATATTATCAGCAATTGAGGAAAATGATCCATAACATCCAGAAGGATTTCAAGTTTTTCTCGAAATTTACAAGCAATGGGACCAGGAAGTAGCTCTTGCAGTCATTTTTTCCCTTAATGTAGTGTTTTAGACATTTGTAGATAGTCCAACATGTTTCATGTATGCTGTCTTAAAGCATTTGTGGTGAAAACGGTGAACCAGATTTCATTTTGTATTTTCAATGATGTGTCTACTTGTCAAAAATTGCACAGTAATGACTAATCGTTCTCTGGCGCTAATACTTTCACGCATTAGGGTTTGTATATTAAACGTGTCACTAACTTTTAGAATCTACTATTAAAAAATATCTAAAATATGACTTTAGGCTTCATAAAATGTTAAAGTTATGGAACTTTTTTCTTAATAAAATGCGTGTCTTCAACTGAAATACTCTGTCTGTTCTTGTGTCTAAATGAGCTCGTCAAAATGGTAATAATGTTATCTTTGATACACTTTTTTTATTATAAAAAAGATTTTAAGGGTGCTATTCCAAAAGAGGAAGATTAAAAGGAACAGAGTTCTGCCTTACATTTGAATATTACAATGAAGGAATTATTTAAAACAATCCAATTTTTATTCTAGCATAAATACTGAAACATATTTAAGCAGGAATTTTCACAAAATCGACATACATGATATTTAAGAAAGAATGGATGCTGGAGTTCTGTACCTGAAGGTCGTAGATTCGGTAATAAATAATTCAAATAGTTTACGGCTAGCTCACTGAAGTTAATTTGTGTGGGAAGATAAGTTGGGAGACTCAATTACCAATCTTCATTGCCCACAGGGTCGCATTGGGCCTAATCACTATGGCAGTGAGATTTCAAAACTGTTCAGTTAGAAAGAATGGTACATTACTATATGAAGTACTTTCGGGTCCCCCAGCACCTCACAAATAAATAAAACTGTATTAGCAGCAAACAGTGCTGCCCGGCAATATGACCGCTCCCTCTCTCGGCGACCACACCGTCTCTCGTCGACATGGAACAGAAGAGCGTGGAAGGAGTCAAACGCGCCTAAATTCCAGTGAGCTGGTTGGCTTGTCGTTTAAACCGTCTGTCTGGCAGGCTGTATGTAGCATCCTATTCGCTCTTCCCAAAAACAGTCTCCCGCTGCCAACCTAATCGAAAGCCAGAGCGGCACATGTAAGAAAGCGGCTTTCGTCATAGAACATGTGTTTCAAACGCATTAAGGCGGTTGCAGAGACAACAATAAGTCCCAGGATATACAATTGCCTTTTGATAGCTTCTAATTAAATAGGCATGCAATCGTTAAAATTTCGTATCAGCGAATAATCAAATTTTCAGCGCGAATACAGGAAGTTGTCGCAAATATTTTATCTGCAAATACAGAAAATGGGGATAATGAAACCATAAGTAAAAAGCTTTTACTTGTTAGTTCAGATTGTGCGACACACACAAAAAACTTATTACATAGTTACAAAATCGTACTAAATACGCAACATAGCTCAAATTATAGGAATGTGTACTCAAAACAAACATAAAAGTGGATCTATTTACTGACGAATGACGAAGGTTGACAAAAACAAACGTTTGTCCACACGAGTAAAATTCCAACTGCAAGGTTACAGGCAAACAGTGTAACAAATCCGATAGACAATGAGTGGGGCTGGAAAACAATGACGGAGCAGCGAGTCACGCAGACTGGCGCAAGTTTTCGCCTCATTTTGTGGATCCGCTTAATTTTGCGTGGGATTCGCCAGACTGTATGGTGATGTGTGATTGCGGAATCCCGCTTTGCTGTATCGCAATTCCTAGTTAAGACTTCTGAAATATTAACTGCTTTCATTGCTGACCATAAAATTTCTCATATTGTTATGGATCACTTAGCCGATTTGTTACCGAACTTGTTCCCAGATTCTCAAATAGCCAAAGATATTAAATTTAAAAAAACTAAAGTTCAAGCTGTGATAAATAACAGTATTGATGAAATTGAAAAAGAAAACCTTATCACTGATTTGAAGTAACAGAAGTTTTCAATTTTGATTGACGAGAGCACAGACATTGCTGTAGTAAAAACAGCGGCTCTAGTAGTCACAATAAATGGGAAAGTGCTGAGTCGGTTTTGGGATTTAATTCAGTTATTTATTGAAAAAAACAACGGAAAAATCCAGAAAAACTTTTTAATGCTGTTATTAATTCATATGAAATGTATGAGATTCCTATTCAAATACAATGATGGGCTCTAACAATTCAGTTTCAAGCAGATTTCGTCAACGTTGTCCAGGCATCTTTGCGCTAGTGAAGCATGCAAAGAGTTTCCACTTAATTGTGAGAAATCGGAGCGAAATATATATAATCATTTTAAATCTAGTAGCAAAAGACAAAGTGTGTTTAAAGACTTGAAAGACAGATATCTCGGTTTAGGTGCCGGAAAAGAACTAAACTCCATTGAAAGTGAAGAAAGAGATTCCACTCTGAGAATGATGTGTAAAATTTTTATTATTAGGGCTGTGTACTACTCTGTTAACGATAAGATTATGGCAGAAATAGCCAAATATGATATAGAGAGAGTAATTTCCAACGACAGGGAAGAGTCGGTTTCAACTTTATTGAATCTTCTGCCAAGAATCGCGTCAAATTCATTGCAACATTAACAAGAACTCGAAGATGAGTGGCGGAAATTGCCCTTTTACAAGGATTTGAACTTTAGTCAACGTCCTAACAGGTTTTAGCACCATGTAAATTTTCAAATGGTCATAAATTGTTGATATTGCTAAGTAAGTAATGTTTTAACAATTTTATAATATACATTCTCTATTTTCTCAGGTGGCACAACTATGCGATCAATATGGAGATAGCGATGCTTATTTGAAGCACTTACCGAAATTTATGTTGGCTATTTTGAGATTACGACACTCGAATGCTGAGTGGGAACGAGTGTTCAGTAAAGTTAATGACATTAAAATAAAAAAGTGCAATAAACTCATAGCAAAATCCATTAAGAGAAATCTTTTTTTGCAGCAGGCTATACAGCGACATCGGGAAAAACTGCTTCAATTTTAAACCTACTTACGCTATGATACAATAACATAATATTTACTAGCTTCGAGCCCGTCAAAAATGACGGTTTGAACGCCATATTCTGGCAGTTCCTTTTTTTGCAGTGGGTTAATTATACGGAATTGTTATTACGTAATGATAAGTTCTTTGATTTTGTACTGTTCTAAATATTTGATTTGCTGTTCACATAGCAATATTGCAGTAACTTCTACTGAATTAATGACGACGGAAGTATAGAACCAATAAAATTAAAAACCATTTAGGATTCCCGAAAACTTTTGCTGTCCATGTAATATCAGTTTTATTCCTGGTCCAGGCACAATTCAGCACGATAGGTATGGAACTACTTTCACCCGCATTAATTAATACGTTCAGTAACATGGCGCTTATGAAAGCAGTTTAAATGGTTTGTAAAACTGATTTCAGAGCGAATTATGCTGCAACAAAATGTTTCAGTTACGCATCTGGTCTACTTAGCCACAACCTCCACAACGTTGCATTCGAAAAATAGCTTTTATTACCCTCATATGAATAACGACAGGCAGCACCTATGGCGGTAGTCTGGATTTATTCTGGAAAAACTTGTATGGAAAAGCAAATATCAACCATTTTTAATGATATTTTCGTGATAAGGGTACCATACTGTGGTTAGATTATCGGGGTATTTTACTATGATTTATTTAAATAAATTCATTTTACTTTAATTTTACTATAATATCAAAAACAAATAACGGTCATTTATCTGGGTGGATATATTTCGCGATGCGTACATTTCTCTGAGTTTTGAATTAACTTCATTGTTTCTCATCATCTAACTGATACAGGTAATATAATGTAAACATAGAATAAATACCCGTCTCCTTACATTTACATGAATAAAAAGCAATATGTAAATTTAAAGGAATGTACTAATTGTAACTTTGTGACATATAATTGCCTCGCATTAATTTTTTTCACCTGCTCTCCGTATTTCTAATATCTCCGCTCACTGCTGTTTTGCGGCAGTAATATCGTTGTTGAATTTCGAGTGTCACATGGCTTATACAGTTGATGATTTAAATCTAATAAAAAGGTTATCTTAAATCGCATTTATTAGCTAACACATGTATCAAATATTAAGGGTATCATCTATAATGGTAGTAGGAATTTATTCAGGAAAAGAATTATTTTTAATTATATCTTTCGTTATATGAATACGTTACTCTGGTTAGATTATCAGAGTATTTGGTTAATATTTTAAAATAAATAAATGCATTTCACTTCATATGACGGGGACTATAATTTCGAAAACGGATAACTGTTATTTATTTGACCAATACATCATTATGTTTCTCCAAGTTTTAAATACACTTCACAGTTTCTTACCGTCTGCCGAAAAAATCTTAGGTTATGGTTTAACCTAGGGCTTATAACTGACACAGATAAAATAGCGTAAATATTGAATCCCTTCTCCTTACATGAATTTTGGCGTATAACTGATACAAATAATATAACATAAACATCGAACACCATTCGTCTTACACGACTTTCTGCTCCTAACTGTAGTAAATAAACAAAATCCAAAATGAAGGAATGCAATATGGTGGTTGATGATTGGCCGTTCGTTAGCCAATAGGAGAACCAGCTATAGACGACGCACGCAGACCACACGTTAGCTTTTTATATAGTAGGATTTGTACAAAAATGATGATATTACAATTATTAAAAATAGAGTTTTAAAACAATTTGGCCTTTACTTTTTTGCTGTAGAACTATTTATTTTTTACATAAATTTTAAAGTATTTTAAATATAAATTACAACATATTTTGGGAAACCTACCGTAATTTTTTGATAATTTCTTCCATCATTCTTCTTGGATTTTCAGAAAGCTTTTGATTCTGTACCACACAACCGAGTTTTAGCGAAGATTCGAGCTTACGGTATTTCGGCTCAGATTTGCGAGTGGATACGTGATTTTCTTACTGATAGATCACAGTATGTTGTTGTTGACGGGGAAGCCTCTTCTAAGATAGATGTTACTTCTGGCGTTCCTAAGCAAGTGTAATAGGGCCACTTCTTCTCATAATTTTTTATAAACGATGTAGGTGACAACGTTAAATGCTGGTCGCGATTGTTTTCCGACGATGCAGTTATCTATATGGAAATAAGGTGTTCTGACGATTGCTTAGAAAGTCAGCTCGATTTGGATGCTATTTGCGAATGGTGCCGTAAATGGCAGCTTACACTTAATTGCAAAAAGTGCAAGGCAATGCGAATAAGTAACAAAAAGAATCAGGTTGCTCACGAGTACAAAGTAAACAATTCAGTTGTTGACACGGTTGATTCCATGAAGTATCTGGGAGTAATAGTACAAAGCAACATGAAATGGGACTTGCACATAACTTCCGTCGAAGGCAAAGCAAATTCTAAATTACGATTAATAGGTCGTATTCTGAGGAATTGTAATGCTCATACAAAGGAAATAGCGTACAAAACACTAGTGCGGTGGAGTTTGGGATCCGTATCGCAAGGGCCTGATTGACTCAGTGGAGAGGGTACAGAGGAGAGCCGCTCGATTCGTGATTGGTTGCTACAGCCCTTATGAAAGCGTCACAGAGTTGATACATAGATTGTACTTGGATCGTTTGGAAGACAGACGACGTCATTTGTGTTTGAATGTATTGGAGAATATGCGAAATTCTATGACCTACGTGTGCAGTGAGATACTTCTGTTCTGGCCTCGCATTCGGGAGGACGGCGGTTCGAATCCCCGTCCGGGCATCCAGATTTGGGTATTCCATGGTTTCCCAAATCACTCCAGGCAAATGCCAGGATGCTTCCTTCAAAAGGCCATGGCCGAATTCCTTCCCCCCATCCTTTCCCGTCTCTAAAGACCTCGCTGTTAAGAGACGTAATGCAGTTAAAAAAAAAGAGAGATACTTCTTCCGCCAACCTATTTGGGTCGCAATGACCGGAGGGATAAGAATCAAAAAATAAGATGCCGAACTGATGCTTTTATGTATTCTTTCTTTCCTCGTGCTATTCGGGATTGGAATGCGCGGAATTAAGATTGGTGCTAAGCACCCTCTGCCACCCACAATGTTTATGAATTGCAGGGTATGGTTGTAGATGTAGATAGATTTTAGTGTTGGCAACATTGCAGTGAAGTAAACTCTTGGATCCTACTGCGCATGCGCGGATACCTTATTTCATTTTCAAAACATTGCGCTGTTTACATTGTTTGCTGCTGTGAATATTTCATTTTCTAATATTTCCCAGATTTTTTTCTATAATGTCAGCTTGTGTGTCATACGGTTGCACAAACAGACCAGATAGGTAACAAGCTGGAATATCATTTCATAAGTAAGTCACATTGAAATTATTGTTCTTGAAGTGTTTTGCAAGAGTAGGGCCAATGATAACAGATTTTCAATGCTTCTTAGTGTAGATCGCGATTCCGCCTGCTGGTGGCATCATAATACTGCAGTGGTCAAACGCAAGACTCCGCTAGAAATTCTTTCCGAAGTACATATAACTGTTTCATGCTGGTCCAGGCTGCATTACACCTAATTTCTGGTTGAAAATAATTGTCCTGACTGTATTACAACGGAATTATTGCTTGCAAATCATACGTTTTGCTACTGACTGCAGCAATATTACAACGATATTATTTAATGTTGTTGTTACGGAATCGCGATCTCCAATAGACCCAAAGTTTATTCATAGCTTTCATTAGCATGACGTTATTCTCAAATATTTGTCGTTGTAGTGTAGACAACCAGTATAACTTACTATTTTGCACATAATAGGCTTACCTTATTATAAATGATTGTTGAAAGTCTAATTTAAGCTGGTGGAGTTTATATCGTGATACAGTGATTATAGTATTCTTCATGCATGCTTCATTCCAGTTGCAGTTTATACCGAAAGTGTGTGATGAAATTAATTGTATGCGAACTAATCGTGATGAAGCAAACGTTGTTGTTACCCGAAATGTAGTTAACGATGCATTTCATGATTTTAGGTTTGCCTGTGTAGTTTGATTCATTATTAATGGAGATTTTGTTGGTTAGCTTGAAATGCAGAATGTTCTTGTTATGGTATAAGAGATGAAACGTGACATGACATGTATCGCGATGTAAATTAGCCTACTCCCATTTAAGTTTCCTACTTTTGATGTATGGTAGCAAGATAAATGCACTGATGCTTCTGGTGATTTTAAGTAGGTCACTATCAGTATATCTTGTGAGTAGCTCAGAAGCTGTGAGTTTTTTGAAGGAAGCAATCAACAAGCAATTGAAGCATACATGCTAGTTTCCATCATAATGTAGAATTAAATGTCTTGAACATGTAATTTTCTATTCAATCCATTAGACTACTAGGTACTTCTTATTCATTGTTTCCAAAGTAACAATATGACCATTAGTTTTTTTGTGACTATAAGGACAAAAGTTCCGTTTCAGTGTTCACATTTTCTCATTTCCTTTAAAAAATTATTTTGCAGCTTTTTTTCTTAAATTCTAATATTTGTTAGATAATACCAATTAAGGTATTTGTTACTATGGCTACATAGCTTATGATTTCATTATTATGAACATGAAAATTAAAAACTGGAAGAAATCCCCCGTTTTACACTGTTCCATGTACATTCCCCATGTTTCTTGGGAAATCCGCTAATACGACCTCCCCTCCTCACTTTGCGGGTAATATCTAGATCGCGATACCACTGAAACCACTTACCACCTTGCGTTGTAAACACTTCCCGATGGAGAGAGATGACATCACTCTGTTTCCGTGTGTGACGTGTTCAGCCTTCGATAGATTTGAAAATACACGTTAGGCCATAGAACATATCCAATAGTAACAATAATAAAAAAAATTACGGATTGAAAAAGTTAAAGAAAATTATTAATTGCACAATTAATAATATTATTAAAATATGTACAACATTTGAAACCGATAATTGATATCGTTTATTAACTTTACGTTATTAGTCACAATTTCATTGATTCTGTGTTTCCTCGCGTGGCTGAAATTGCTATTAAAATCATTCATATGAAATAAAATATTTATAAAAACAAGATTTTGTCAATAACCGTTTGCGTTTAGGTTGAAACGCAGCCTGGACCATACTAACAGGGGTAGATACGATTTGGAAAAATTGTTTCAGCGATATTGTGTGTGACAGTTACATTTCACTATGGTCGAGGCTGCATTTAGATGTAAACAGCGATAGATACTACATAGAAATTAGGTATCCACAATAAGGTGTTCGATAGTTATGTTTCAGTGTGGTCCAGGCTGCATCAAAACCTCATCACTAATGAATTTATTCCTGTACTACTGGTGCAAAATTAACGATTTCGATATGAGACGTATTACTGATGGACTACTTTCCGTGGAAGGCCCCGTTAGTGACATTTAAAGCTGCGAGTGGAACATATACGTCACATTCAGCAAGTTAGTTACGTCATACTCTCTCCATCTGGAAGTGTTTACATCGCAAGGCGGTAAGTGGTTGCAGCGGTATCGCGATCTAGATATTACGTTTCTTGGGAAATCCGCTAAGGCAACCTCCCCTCCCCACTTTGCTACATGGTGAAGGTCCCTTATGTCATCTCCTCTCACCATGTTTAGTAGGCCCCCTACATGATTCCCTGTGTCTGCCAGTGTTGCACCTTGTTTGTCTCTGTTGGGAAGGGTCACGTGCTAGCTGGTTGATATTTATTCCACGTGTTTCTTACTCTTAATTCTTAGTCCAGGCTGCGTTTCAACCTAACCACAACTGCTAGTAGCAGAACATTAAACTAACTTAAATTCTCTGAGCAACAATCGGTTACAGTAGAAACCATCGTTCATCCTGGAAGATAGGCTGCCAAGTGATATATTGTAGCACGAAATCCAATGTCAGTTATGCACAAAGAAATTGTAAATGTTGCTGATTTTTCACTTATTAAGTGCCTGCAATTTGCACGTGGAAAGCAGTTTTTCTCCAGCAACGAAGAAATGAAAAACGTGGAATAAATATCAACAGCTATTATCACGTACATATTTCTTTTGTAATAACTTGTATACATCTACCCACATTTCAAGTGATTTTACTACCTATTCACATGTTTGATGCTTACTTTCTAAACTTTTAGTCAAATATTACCGTTTAAGGAATGTGTGTACCTAATTTCAGACTGTTTAGACAATTTTTGTAGGTTCCAGTATATTAACATTTCTTGCAACAGATGAAAAAACTGTTTACCCATAATTGAATTAATGACTATGGACTGTAACAAGCAATCTCATTTCTGGTGTCTAGACCATATTTGTTTCTCGCTTTTAAGTACCCATTTGTTCAGATTTAAAACTACTATACTTCTCTTAAAACTTTTTTTTCCAGAAGGTATAATTAATGGAGATAATAGACTCATTAGCCCGTCTAGCCGTTGGGCGGAGGCAGCCTCATGATGAATTTTTCCAAGTGGGCAATTCTGTCTGTAAAGCAACTTCAAGAATCGGAGTGTTTGATGTTGATGATGAAGAGCTCTGCCATGAGGTGTAAGCATTTCAGTGTGGCTTAATTATAGATTATGATACCGCTACAATTTTATGAACACTTCCAGCAGTACCATTGTCGGTATAGGGATCATATCACCCTAAGCTGTTTTGTGTTGTTCACAGTGGTTGTGATTAGGATGAAATGCAGCCTGGACGAGGAGGAAAAAAAATTTGTAAAAGCCGTAGAAATGCATTATTTGCTTCTTTTCGGATAAACATGGTTGGACGTATATATCGCTAAGCTGTAGAAAACATTTTGCTACCTTAAATTTCTTGTGACTTTTTGCAATTGATTGAAGCTGAAAGAAATGTCAAGCCCATGTTATAACAGAGGAATTATCCAAAATTTCAGGAGATTTGTATTAATTTTGTATTGCTGGTGGTGTAGCGGTATTGTGATTGTGAAATTAATCTTCTGTTTATTTGGAGAGGGGATGAAGGTAGTACCTCTACAAATTATAGACTGTATATGACAATTAATTTAGGACATCTTAATGATTGGAAACTGTTTTTAGTGGAAAATAAACTAATATATAGAGTTTCAGAAGAGGAAAACAGGATATAGTATGTGTATGCATTCACAACTTTAGTCCAAGGAATAAAGATGCGGGATAGTTTTGAATACACTTTGATTGTGGTGATCAAGTTTGTAAATTTGTAATAATGATTCATAAGAGATAAAATAAAATTCATTAAATTTAGAGTAACTTGGTGGATCATTGTATAAATATGTCCAGTCTGATTGATGTTCTCTTTTTGTAGAGTATCACAATTTCCCTGTGGAATTCCAGAATGCAATGCAGTTTTTCAGACCCTTCTTCAGTTTGACATGCACTATAACACTGTGCATCGTTATATTTGTGTTGAATGCAAGAAATCGCTACCTTCTGCTCACCTGTTGGAGCTTCACGTGTGTGAAACGCATGATTCTTTTTTCGCTGCACAAGCTGAGAGGAAACCAATGGTGAGAAACTGATGTGCTAAATTGATGTCTGTAGGTCTATACGACTTATCGTCACCAACTATTCAAATTTTGCTCTATGTAGCTTTCACTTGCACAATTACACTTTATATTAAGTATCTTCTGATACTGCCTCAGAAAAAAAAATTGTTCTAAAGAATATGTGATATTATATTTTTATATACATTTTATTTCATACCCACAGTCCTATATTCAGCTTCCGAATGTGATAGAAAGTACAAGCAGAAAAAAGTAGAATCTTTATCAGTCTCAACCATAAAATATGTAATTGCAAAATAATGACAGTTTATCATATTTGTAATGTTATATGACCTCATGGGTATTACATAGGTGGATAATTGAGACAAAGAAACAGCCGTTAGGCACTGAAAATAAGATAGGAAAAAAAAAACCTGTCACTCACCACAGATGAAGGCAGGAGGGCCAGATGAACATGTCCAAAAAAAACATACACACACACACAAAATTCACAATATTTCCGTTAATAACCTTAGTCATGTAGGTGGTGAGACATATGGCAGGGTAAAAATTTGCCCACACCCACTGCATGAATGAAACGTGTGGGGGAGGGCGGGGGTGTACACGCACAGGGATTGCAACTGCCCAAACACATCATAAGACCTCATGGTCAATAAAGGTCACCTGTGGCAAAGGAGGAATTGGCTATTTGACTATATTTTTTGAAAATAATTTATTGATACACGTTATTTACCTAGTACTAATTATTTTTGACAAAAGTGCTTATTTTACATAAAATTCAGTGTTAAAATTTAGGGTATTTGAAAGCCCCCCAAAACGCTCCTTTTCTGCCTGGTGCGGGCCAACGACACTTGTTGACGTCACGTGCCAGCAGGCACTCACTCTACATAAGTAACGTTTGGTTTGTTTCTCTGAATTTGTGTATAAATTGTTGGAAATATGGTATATAAATAGTGTAGTACATCAATCTACAACCACAACAATAAAAACTCCTCAAATAAACATAAGTGTTCCCGCATTAGCTGAATAGGAAAAAAAGTCACTGCAACTTGCTCATAGAAACCCAGACGACATTGCGACTAAGTCGCATATCATTTACTGTAAATATAAATTGTACCATAATTTCTTTGAGATAATGTTAAGGTGAGTATCAGTAAAGTTAGGGTTCGTAGGTTTGATCTTCGCTTTGGAATATGTTTTGTTATTTGTTATTTAGATACTAGTTGCTTTTGGTAGCACCGCATATTCTTTTTCTAAAATCCATGACAACATTAATTTTTTTCCGAATGTTTCACAAATTTTTGGATAGCAAGAGTATAATAAACATTTGGTACATAACCAAAAGACTTCAAAACTGAAACTGGACGTTACTTGCACACCGATAAAACAAAAACTTTTTGAATTACTTGCGCTTTAAAAGTAAATACCACTTAAATAGATGCATTTATGTCAGAAAGGCAACATACAGTTGTATCGTCATGTAAAATTCCAACAAAAAGTATTCAAAGCGTTCCGGAATTCGTGCAAGATTAGCGTGCAATGTTATTGTTAAAATAAATCCTATTATTCACTGCCGAGTACTTGGGTTTTGTTGCAATGATGATGTATCTCTGGTATGTTTCAAAATTAAAAGCAGGATTATCTTTTTATAAATGTATTCTTGTATGATAGCAATTTCTGTTTTAAACAGTTGCAAGACGTTTTATACTTCTTCTAATAAAACATTAGTCTGTAAAGCAACAAATGCCAAACAGAAACAAACAAACAAAATGTACACAGGAAAAAATATAATCCTAATCAAGGTTCAAATAAAGGATCTTCAAATTCCTATAGCATTCTTTAACCCTGCAGCTACCCGTACACCATGGCATCGTTGCTTTTCTTCTCATTAATAGTGAACACTTAAACATCACATTAAATTATTAAAATGAAGAAAGTTGGTAACAAAATTACCAATAATGTATCAGAGTTATTTATTTTTATAAGAACTATTACCATTTTTATGAGTTACATTTTAATTTCTTTCAGCAACATCTGCATTTTTCATCAATGCAGTATCTTTTACAGTGATTCATCATAAAGCATTTCGGACTTCCAGATGGCAAGCAAAGTGTTAAAGGAGTTGAGAGACGTCCTCAATGTTAAAGTTATTCTCTGAAACTAAATTCATTACGAGTATAAAGTCGATCGAGAGGACCTCCCTTGTTTACTAACTAATAGAGACCTGATGGATTAATGCTCATAACAACAGCTAAAACTTTACTGGGAGCTGCACATCCTCTTCAACTTCGGATATCCAAACTAAACAGGAGAACCAACTTCAATTGTAGGAAATTTTTATTTGGACAGTGATATCATTTTTTGTGTGTGTTTCTATTGTTCAGTATTGGCACTTACTCTCTCATCATTAATAGTGTGCTTTCTTAACCAGAGCTTAATCGCTTCATTCTTGTTGCTTTCTCCACAGATAACGTGAACATATTCATGACACTCTGGACACTTGTGTCTTCCTGAGATGTCATTTTAATGTATAACACAACTTTTTATTAAATTTAAATTTTCAGCTTTTTCTAAAATAATGTGTCACTGTAAAAGATGCAATATTAATAAAAATACAAATGGTGTGTAAAGAGCATAAAACGTAACTCGAAATGTCACTCTTTTTGTTATGGTTTTATGCCACCTTGATGTGGCTATCTTTAGAGGCGGTAAAAGGATGGGGGCAAAGAATGGGAATCAATTCGGCTATGGCCTTTTTAAAGGAACCATCCCAGCATTCACATGGAGCGGTTAGGGAATACCATGGAAAACTGAAATCTGGATGGCCGGATGGGGATTCAAACCCAGTCGTGCAGAAAGTGAGGCTCATTAAAATGTCACGAATAATATTTTTTTTTTAAATAAATAACTTTGCAACATTATTGCTGATTTTGTTACCAACGTTCTTTATTTTAATAATTTTACTGCCAACTTGTATCAGACAATGATTAAAGATAAAGAAACTGTAATGAAAAAGAGTGTTTTTTTCTTAACATCTCCTGATTATTAATTAATAGCCACAATGTGTTCTGCCTGTCTTTGTCAAAGCCACAACATGAATATCGTGTTATGGCCATTTTAAAGAAACCACAATCATTTAAAATTGTTCATTTCTAATCTGTTCTGCCTCATGTTTGTTTCTTTACATATGATGTTATCAAAACGGAGACCTAAATATTTGAAATCATACCTCATTTATCAATTTCGGTTGGGTATGAAGGGAGATAAATGACTCATGGCAAAGAAACATATTTTACAAATAGTATATATGATTGCCATGGAAGCCTATTTGAGATGTACAGATGATGCTTAATGACTTTCATTGGAATTTCCTGTACAGACTGTCCCTCATCTTTCAGAAGCAGTTCATCGGACCAAGTCTGTTGGCTCCCTTTAGCGTTGTCTCCTACTACGCAATATCTAGTATTGTATATATTAATAATAAAAATATTGTTTTCATTCATGGACAGCTCAGGTCTTATTATCCTCATCCAATTCATTATATGGTCTTCACAAGTGTGTCTCAGTGTGCACTTTGTCATTTTATTGAATGCTTAAGGCATTGCTGGAAATACTTTGCACATCTCATACTTTTTGAATTTGCAGCTTTCCTACCTCTATCCCTAACAGTTACGTCTGGTTATGTTTGCATTAAATGTATGGGACACATTTTTTTTTTCTTTTTGGAATATTTATATTTAAAAATGTTGTTGTAAATTTGTCCATGTAAAGATGACACTTCTGTTTTCAGTACCGCTGTTATGTAGAGGAATGTGATACACTGTCTGCCAGTCCTGAGGAGCGTCGCAACCACTGTATTTCAGCACACAAGTTTCCTCCCAGCTTCCGCTTTGACAACAGTTCCAAGCGAAAGAAAAGCGGCAAAAGTAAAAGGGAAGATGAAAATGCCATGAAGACTGATGAGAACATTGCTAAGCAAAACAAACCTCTTCATCCAAAAGCTTTTATCTTTGGAAGAACTGCTAAAAACCATAGACCTGGTTTACAGGCAACAGTTCTAAAGTGTCCACTGATATAGATATGGACGTTGTTGCAAGAGACCTGAAGAGTAGTCTTCCAGATTAAACCTGAGAGATTTGTGACTTGTTTTTCTGTAAGAAGCAAATATGTAAATTAGGCACAGAATATTTTTGTATGAAAGTTTCCTTTTTTATGTTAAATATGTCCTGTGAAATAGATTATCACCGGTGAAAATTGATAACTGCTAAGTTCTTGATCCTAATGTAACCAGTTTTTTTTATTGCTATCAAAAAGTTGTAAACTTGCTTGGAGAGCAGTTTCATTATTTCCAGATAGGGTAATTCCCATTATAGCGAAGCATAGATTTTATTGTTGTCTCCCACAGAATAATAATAAATCAATTCACTTCTAATTCACTAAAGCTTCTAATCAGATTTTAATGTTTCTAGTGTAATTATAAGTGTAAATACCAATAATGTTATACTAGCATTATTTATTTACTAATCTCGTAGAGTAGATCCTGGTGAGGAAGGACCTTGGGGATGTGAAACAAGTTGTGGTTAATAACACACATACAATATGAATAATAATCATAGTAAAAAAAACTACTATATGTGACAAAAAAAAAAGTAGTAAGGTGAAAATTATCAGCTCGTAAACCCTGTAAGACATTTATTTTTGCTCTGGCACCTGGGCTACATGTGAATACTGCTTGTGTGTGAATCTCTTTCCTCATCCTCCACTTTTACTTAAACCTCCTTGATGCTTTAGCAACCAATTACAGAATTAGCACAGTTGTCTGTGAAATCTACCTTGGAAGTGTAACCCTTCATGTCTTATAGCTAAGTCCTGATCATTTATATCTTCAGTATATGAGTATTTACACACTTGGTAATGTTTGAAATTGCACACTTTATAGAAAAAGCATTGTTGAACTTTTAGGCGTATAATATTACCCACGAGTATGGATCAGTGTGCTGAGGCACCTTGCTCTGGACTGGAGAGTTACAATGGGCCTAGGCCCCCCTGCATTCCTGGCATTCTGACTGCTGCTGTTCGTCTGAGTGGATGCATTAGGTGCGCTGGGCCCGGTTAGACTTGGGGCGGGAAGTCATTTCCCACCACCTCCTCCACATGGCCAACACTGGCCACCACAGTTGGCCAAATTTGAGAGAGAAAGAAAGAAGAAAAACATATGATACTGTTTTCCCATGGTTTCAAGATTTATTAATCCATGATAAAAGAAAGATAAGGAAAATAGTTGAACTAATACTGAAGAAGAACGTGAGTTTAGATCTCACCACAAGTGCTTGACACGGTTTGGCGAACCCGCGGTACCGGAGCCGGAAACTTGTGAGCACTGCAAGTTTCCCACACCGTAAACTCCTACCACGCTTCAGCGACCAGCATAGGACGTGGCAGAGGGGTGTTGGCTTCATTGTGAGCACGGTACAAGCCACTCTTAAAAACCCCTCATACGCCGAGAAGTTGATAATTTTGTCCACACTTGTGCCTCTTCCCTTTTAACTTGCCTTTTTCTCTTGCAACATGTTCATCTCAAGGCATGCATCAGGAAGCCCTTTAGTGTCCACTTTCACACCTCAAGTTCGGGCCATACTACACTGCACCGTCACCGCACAGACACTTTTCTTATTGTGGTCGCTCATTTGTTTGAAGTGAGTTCAAACAACAAGGCATGTATTCTGACACCTAGCTGTCATTATATAGTTTGGTTTACTTTTTGACGATGTTTGGGAGGTAGATGTGAGAAGCGTACAGAAAGAGTTCGGAGATTTCCGGTCCTTTCCGACTAAATGTTGTTTTAGCATTACATTTTGCCATAGAAAAGTGTCATTTTTTTTGTCTCATTTTAGGTTCATCAGATGTATGTAAAATGTTGG
>JARYHS010012519.1:10716623-10798343 GCA_031002005.1 Vandiemenella viatica
TGTTCGGCGTCTACGATTTGCCCCGCATCCACTGCTGAAATTATAGGACTGCATTTTAACGTGGAATCCTTACAACGGTACTCCAAGCTTGGCTCATACGATGAAAAACAATCTTAAAAAACGTTGCTCTAGCGGGAGTGAGGCCTCACGGGTAAGTTTATGAAATAAGCATCTTATTCACTGTGCTACCAAGCCACTATGTTGTTAAGCATTACAGACGTTTACATATTATGCGTGTGGTCTTTCACAGTTAAAATAGTTTTTCATACTTCCATGACAATATGTATCCGAAAAAAAATAATTCCTGTAAAAATAGGCCATGTTGTAGTGACAAAAAGACGTGTAAGATCTTCTTCTGAGCCAAGTCTGCACTTATAGTGTGTATTCACTTTGTGAACAGAACGATTTCTCTCGGTAATAGATCGTTTATTTATGATAAAAAAATCTAATGACTTGGCCATTATGCAAGTCATAACTTTTACTGAAATTGAGGGCATAATATATACTTGTCAATTCAAAAATAGTGAGGGAAATCTTGGCTTTAAAATATTTATAATTTTGATAAAGCAACATATTTAAGGTATTTATATAGCTTAACTAAAACATGGCATGCAATGCCAGAATGAAACCAGGTATTATAGAGGCAGATTACATTACTGAATTTCATAGACCGCAGTCTTTCAGTCGTCTGGTAACGAAGCAAACACTCACACCACAGGCAAACACTTTAAGACGTGATTATATACTCATCTCAACATTCTGCAATATTTTTCTCTCTTATTGTATGAGTATCATTCAAGATTCTTAGAGAGTGGTGGATGTGAGACAACTTATGTATTCAACATTGCATTCTACTTAACTCAGGGGTGTATTTCTAAATTTTGCACCATGGGCGAATATGATCGGCTGCCCCAGTAAACGATATTAAAAGTCAAGGAACTGCGAGCTGACGAATAAAAACTTAATAGTTACTTATCACTTTTGTTATTAGATGTTATAAACTTCGAAACATGTGTTATTTTAATTACTATTCATTTAATATTTATAAACCATTTGGGACAAACATGTATTAAACTTTCAGCACTCCAAAACTTCAATTACTTAACGAAATATTGAAATTATTTTATCAAAATGGCCCAAACTTTTGTTAAATGGATGAAAAAAGTAAAAATTAAATTATTTTTCTAAACATACAAAAACAATAAATGTTTGTGATGTGCCAAACTGCTGGCGAAATCATCATCATAGCGAGATGATTTCGTCAAATCTACCTCTACATTAAGAATAGCTAAATTATTTAAGCGCCCCCCACTTATGTGAGACAACATGTAATTTTAATTCGTTGCAGCATGGAGAATGAGCAAACAGGATTGCATTTCGTCACGGCCTGCTGTTGAATATTGATCAGACCATTGCTTGAATATGGTGGTGTAGGGTGGGACCCACAATTTGGGTATCAAATACAGGAGTTGGGGGGAGGGGGTGCAAAGAAGGTCTGCTAGATCTGTATCTGAAAATTACTGCAGAATACAATAATAGGGGGAGGTAAAACTGGAAGGCAGGAGGAGGGTGAAGAGGGTTGTTGGAGTGATCGAGGCGTATGTTGGTGATGAGGGGTGGAGATATTGGTGGAAGGATTATGACGTGAATTGAAGGACCAAGGATAGTTCTCGGTTTCAGGCATGCGAAGATTTCTTTCATAGGTTGAGGGATCAGGTATTGGAATAAATTACGAAGGTAAATGCTGAATAAATTAACAAAAATATGAAAGATTTTAAAATTCACACCGCAAAAGTAGGCGGGTACAAGAAAGCGGATTTTTTTTGGGTCATTGCCTATGGGATGTGCCTCCATCAGAATTAGATAAATTAAATTTAAATAAATGTAGATAAACATATCTTCTAGTTAGTTTTGTATGACCAAAACCGCTAATTGTTTTCAGCTCTTAAGTTTATTGGTCTTGTTCCAATTTTCTACAATATTAAAAAACGACACATTCATTTTGCAGAACCGGTCTTACTGTCTTCCGCTCATAGCCTTTGCCTTCTTTGGGGCTACTGCTTATTTCTTGATCTCTTTCTTAAAAAGTCTTAAGAGGAATGAAAACTTGTTATTAATATTGTCACTAGCTATCTTTTACCTTATAACTTAGTTAAAAGCTGATTCGAAAAGGGGAGAGAAATGCATGAACTTGAAAATGGTTGCAATAACAGTTTCTTCCTCGCCAGATTCGTCACAACCAAATTTTTATTTGAGGGAGCATTTCTGGGAGTTATTAAATCTATTACAGTAAGATTTGCCTTCGACAGCTTCTTCGTACATATCGATAGAATCTAACAATAAATTAATGATTTTTTGCAGCCAGCAGCGACTTCAGGTCAATATCTACACCTGCAGAGATTCTATAATAAATTAAATTGCTTCCAGGTGGAACCTGTGACTTCTCTAGGGTTTTACAGTGGGTATTTAGGACATTTTATGGACTTTTATCGTAAGATTCATGCATTGCGAGCGTGGTGCAATAATGGGATTCACAGGTATGGGAAAAGATTATGACACCAGTCCTCCGAGGGAGAACAAAAAATTCTAAAAAAGCGTCATGGTATTGCATCAGAACTCGTCAGTTTGGCAGCGGTGCTGCTTTGTTCACCAACTGTTATCGAAGGAGGAGTTCGTTCGAAAGAGAAGTTATATTTTACTGCAGCGTCGAGATAAATGTGTGGGTCTACCTGGTTGTTAGCCGAATCGAGTTGGTCTATTGAGGTGTATGGGGAGTCAATTTTCTTTGCTGTTTTGTTCATTAAAAGAGCGGATTTTCATTACTAGTTAGAATTTTTCGTTCGTCCAGGCTAGAAAAAGGCCGAGTTTATTTAAGTATGTCCAGAAGTGAGTCAGGTTGGGACAGCGATACTCAGCGGTGGCGCAGCTGAAAAACAAAATCTCAACTATTCCGCTGTTTACATTCATAGGAATCCTTGCCCTAGTTAGAAGCAGTGAATGAGCCGTCCAGTCCTTTTTTTTCGTAATGGTGTGACTGGTAAGAGAGTTACTAATAGGAACTGGTAGGTACTTTATTTGTTGCAAACAGTTAATTTCCAAAATTGCACAACTTCCGTGTTATTGAATGTTATTGAAAGAAGTGGTTATGGACTGCTAGCCAAATATTTAAGAAGTTTTAAGCAATGGTTTGTGATCGTAACAGAACTGTGTTTTCGATTTTTTGAGAAGGAATAATTATTACCTGGCAAAATCTGTTGTGAGGAACCTTCTGAATGAAATTTAAATAGTCTGTGAACCAAAATATTTAATTTAATTTAATTGCAATGGAGCACAAGCTCCGGTGGCAATTTCCCTACACACACAACTTCCCCCTATCCTGCACCCACCTATATTTGCCCTCTACAAATTTCAACTTTAAATTCTTTTAAGGTTTCGGTAAGTTATCATCATTCCCCTTGGTAACTCATTCCAATACCTCTACATCTACATATATACTCTGCAATTCACAAAATTGTGGGTGGCAGAGGGTGCTCAGCACCAAAGCTAATCTCTTTGCTGTGCATTCCAATCCCTAATGGTACGAGGGAAAAAAGAATTCATATAAGAATCAGTCCGGCACCTTATTTCTCTAATTTTATCTTTCCTGTCCTTCCGACTCAAATAGGTTGGTGGAAGAAGTATTTCACTACACTCATGAGTGAAAGTTGGAGTACGCATGTTTTCCAATAAGTTTAAACGAAACGTGTGTCGTCTATCTACCAGAGACTCCCAACCTAATCTACTAATCAGTTCTGTGACGCTTTCATAAGGACTGTAGCAAGCGGTCACGAATCGAGCGGCTCTTCTCTGTACTTTCTCTATACTTTCGATCAATCCCTTACGAAACGGGTCCCAAATGGCACAACAATAATCCAAATGTGGACGCACAAGAGATTTGTACGCTATCTCCTTTGTTTGTTCATTACAATTTTTCAAGATTCTACCTATGAATCGCAGCCTAGAATTTGCTCTACCTACTAAAGAATTAATGTGTATGTCCCATTTCATGTTCCTTTGTACTGTTACTCCCAAATATTTCATAGAATCGACCATATCAATAACTGTATTGTTTAACTCGTATTTCTGAACAATCGGATTCTTTTTGTTAGTTATGCTCATTGTCTTGCACTTTTTACATTTAGAGTAAGTTGCCACTCAGCGCACCAAGCCAAAATAACATCCAGATCGCGCTGAATTTCTAAGCAATCGGCCAAAGTTCTTACTTCCCTATAAATAACCGCATCATCAGCAAACAATCTAAAAAGGCTTTTCACTTTGTCTCCGAGATCGTTTATAAAAATTAAGAAAAGAAGTGGTCCTATTACACTTCCTTGAGGTACACCCGATGTAACATCTAGATTAGAAGAACTTTCTCCTTCAACGACAACATACTGCGACCGACCAGTTAGAAAATCCTTTATCCATTCACAAAGCTGATCCGATATACCGTACGCTCGAAGCTTCGCTAAAAGGCGGTTGTGTGGCACAGAGTCAAAGGCTTTCTGGAAATCTAAAAAAATTGCATCTACTTGTGAACCTGTATCGATAACTTTCATTACGTCGTGTGTAAATAGGGCCAGCTGTGTTTCACATGATCTTTTCTTCCGAAATCCATGTTGATTTGTTGTAAGCAAATTATTATCATCTAGAAAATTCATAATGTTCGAGCATATAATATGCTCCATAACTCTACTACAAACAGATGTTATAGATATGGGACGATAGTTCCAGGATCACTTCGATCACCTTTTTTGAAAATCGGAGTTACTTGCGCGATTTTCCAGTCTGAAGGTACTTTTCGCTCTTCTAATGATTTACTGAATATATCAGACAGAAATGGCCCGATTTCGCAGCATACTCTGAAAATACTCTTACTGGAATTCCATCCGGGCCCGGTGCTTTCCCCCACTTCAGGAGCTCTAATTGCTTAACGATACCTGCAGTATCTATTCGTAATGATTCCATCACCGACTCGCCACGGCGTGGGAAAACGGGAATACTATCCTTATGTTCATTTGTAAATGAATTTTTGAATACAGTATTTAGTACGTTAGCTTTATCGCGGCTTTCATTAACCTCGGAACCTTCACGAATTAGTGCTGGAATATTGCTGTTGGTACAATTAACTTTTCGTACATACGACCAAAATTTCTTTGGGTTTTCTGTGAGACTCTTAGAGAGAGAGTTGGAGTGAAAATCGTTAAAGGCCTCGCGCATTACATTCTTAATACGTCCTCTTAAATCAGCTAAGGTTTCTAAATCGCTGCGACACCCCTTCCTTCTTGAGCGTGCGTGTATTTTCCTTTGTTTTTTGAGTAATCTTTTGACTTCGCATGTGTACCACGGTGGATCATCCTCTCCCTTTATTGTCCGCTTTGGTATATGTTTCCATGCCTTCCCTGACTATATGTATAAAACGATGCCACATCTCTTCAACGGTGTCCTTTGTTGACTTGAAGTTATGGTATTTATTCCTCAGGTAGGTTCTAAAACACTCCTTTGAGGCCTTACTGAATCTGTATACAATCCGCCCTTTTTCCTTTTCGCTCGGTCATTAATTTGAGACCCTTACCTAAAATAAAAAATCTTCCCACACCCTTGTGCCTGAAATGAGAGTGCCAGCTTGTGGTCATGGTCATCTTTTCCCTTCCATGAGCTACTTTTCATACCTACTCCAATATCTTTCCATGCCTCATCACCAGTATATGCCCTGTACACTCACATCACCCTCCTCATCCTCCTCCTGTCTTGCAATGAATCCCATTCCAGCTCCTTTATCATATCTGTCACTGATTGCATTCTGCGATAATTTCCAGAAACAAATCTAGCAGCCCTTCTTTGCACCTTCTCCAACTCCTGTATTTGATACGCAAAATGTGGGTCCCATACTACACTACCATATTCGAGCAATGGTCTGACCAAAGTTTTGTAACCCAATTCCTTTACTTCTCTCAGGGCCCGCTCTAGCGATTTTGCCGCCCCATACAAATAGGCAAATTGCCGCCCCGTAAGATTAGTATAATTATATATTTAAACAAAAAAATTATTTTTTAATCGAATAAAATATTTAATTTTAAATTTTAATAAAATCATATATTCATAAATAAACTTATTGAATTTTGATCTAGCGGCACAAAATAGAGAAATTAATTATGAAATATCTGTACATAGCCACAAATTAACCATATTTTTACGTTTTTAAATGCTATTACAGATGGATATTATCACACAAACAATCTAAATGCCATTATTTTGAAAATAAAACGAGATTACATCAAATACGCTAAAATCAAAAAAACTTTTTTTTCTTACTTTCAGGTTGCGAATTTTTTATTACATCTAAATTTACTTCATCAGCAATTTCATACTCAATTGCCAAAATGGCTAAATCATTAAATTATCAATTTCTTGGTTTTCGTAAATGCTTAGCAAGGCGTCGTATACATCTCCCAAATGAAATTTCAAGGTTTTAATGCCTCTATCCTCTCTATCCTACTCTCCCGTCTAGTGTCACTCCATGTTTTTTGAACCCTGAACATGCTTTAAAAGTATTGCCCATCGAAAAGTAGATGCCAAAAAGAATAAATATATTTTTTGGACCATGTTGAAGAAAATTAGGGCTTCAAGGATGCTTTTGCCATTAATAACAAGATTGAGAGAATGGCTACTACACGGAACATTGAATGCTCGCGAATTATATTGTTTAATTCTAAATTGCACTCCTGCTTTATTGCCCCTCATATTGGACCCGTTGTCAGTCCCTGTCCTCTGATATCCTGCAAATTTAAACACAAGTCATTAAGTTCTCCAACTATAATGTCAGACATTTGTTTTCCTGTGGATCTTTCGACTGGTAAGAAGCCTTAAAAGCTTTCATTAATTTTAATTCAACATCAGGATTAAATTTATTGGTTGAAACATATCTGATTACAAGAGTAATTTGCTGTATCTTACTAAAGTCAGGAGTACAGTTTAAAATTATGGAAAAATATTTTTTTTTATTTCATTAATAACATGAGACTTTACACTTTGATGCAGCAGATCTACTATCCGGTTTGTATATTTTTCCCAAGATATTGAGCTTTAGTCTCTACTTTTTAGAGCACTCAACGGACGTGCTCTTCCATAATGGGATCGTATTCAGACAGTAACTCAACTTTTTTAAGAAATTACCGTTATTATGCTCAAACAACTTGTCGCTTGTACCTTGAAAAACCAGTCAACTTTTACCAAGCATTTTGGTAATTGCAACGATTCTTAGAAGCACCTCATTCAATGATTTATTTCGGCATTAATAACTCTTTGAGTGGCAGCATCTACAGTTTTACAACAATTTAATCTTTTTTGCCTGAATATGATTTTTCGAAATTTCATGCTTTTTAAAGTTTCGTCGAGGTGCTTCCAATTTTTAAAACCCTCCTTGAGAGAGAACTAACTAAACAACTGAAAATTTTGCAACAGAAGCAGTAAACGCAGTAGCTAATCTCGCAATATTTGCTCTCCGTTGCTAAAATTCGTGCATAATATTTTGCGCTGCGTCGATCTGTGTCATTGGAAGGAAATTTGTAATTATGCAATAGTTTAGGTGGACCTTGCCTTACTAAAAAGCTTCTTACGGCGTCTCATAAAATTCTTGGCCACAAAGTTTTAGAACGCCTTCTGTGAGTCTCACGTTGGTGTCAGTTCCAGTTGGTTTACAAACTTCGTTCATTTGTTCGCTATTATTCTCTGACGATTCTACTTCTTTTGTATCCGACCTGATATTGGATTCTAAGATTTGTTTTGGTAAACCCTGAATACAGTATTTTTTAACGCGCCAGATTGATTCTGCCTTTACGCTTCCTTTCCCAACCTTCTTTTTTTGTACTGGTAACCAGATAGTTTTCTTTGACCGTCAGACATTTTGGAAGAGGCATGCACGTAACTCAAACAATGTACACTATAAAATAATATAAAAAGTAAATATTTATCCTTGCTCTAAATAAGCTAAAACCATAACTAAGATAAATTATTCTCAGTCGATATAAAAAAATATTATGCACAACACAAAATATTTTCCATACCCTGTGAACATAAAGAAAGTCTAGTGTTACTACACAGTCAAAGCTATTCGCGGAGGATACTATCCGTAAATTTGCTGCAAATCAGAAACCGTGTATACAGAATGGCAATTTCTATAGGCTTAAACGGAATACGTTCCAAGTTCACAAACAAACACAAACAAAAAAATGATGTGGAGTGATTGTGCGCAATGCACTTATTAAACCAACTGAAAGTTATTCACATTCACTAAAATAGTTAATGAATTTCTTTTTGTTGAGACGATTTACAAATGCAGCAATTAGAGTATCTGTAAACCGCATTCGTATATATAATAAGCATCATGGGTTATTATATATTAGCAGTTACATTCGAAATTGAATATACTAACGGTATGTGTAGTAACTAATGGTAATCAGCAGCTGGTAATATTATTTATTTATTAATGATTGTAAGTACTGTCCCACACCCACTAAACTACAGTATTTTCACAAGCGATCAAAGCTAGCGTATGTAATTTAACCCAACATAACACTTACAATGCCTGTATTAATTTGTACAACAAATCTGTGAGGCTCGGATTACGAGAAGAAATTATTATGCAAATTATTCCACTTCGATTTCCAATAACAGATCCATATTGATTTGGTTCATCAATTCAATAAAATAAATACTCAGCATCTCCCGCCAAGCACTATACTGTTTAAAATTTTCAGAGAAAGGTGGAAACTGATCACTAAGCCCCGGATTTTTAGGTTCTAAAAAACCAAATTTAGGTTTATTCAACTCACGTTTTAGGCTTTTATAGGTTTTTAAAATTCTGATTTAGGAACTTAAACGTTTTTAAGGGAAATAAAATTTAAAACACGCAATATATACTGCCATAGTGTTAAAAATATTGTTGACTTTACAGTACAATGTCAAATACCTTAAAAACTTCTAACATGTCATTGCTCGATCACATTAAAACAAGCAAAATAAACCACTATTATGTTCAAAATACTTCGTCTTTATTGTTTATGGTAAACAACTCATTTAAAATTTCTAATATGACACTGAACAATGAAATATTTTGACAGATTTTCAGGAGTAAATCCTCCTCTCTTTTCCGTTCAAATTCTCTTGAATGCGGAAAAACTACGCTTTACGTGACATGTGGTCAGAGGTGTGAACTTTGTATCAGGTTTCCTTAGGATTCCAAGGCAATATTCTTGTTTCTTTAGACACAGAGGACACGGCCTATGTATTCCATCCTCTTGAAATCTGGACTGCGGGCTAAAACAGACTCCTGCTTCTTAGCTATAGACACACCAACTGGTCCAGGAGCCACTTTGGCCCTCACTTCTTGGATGATTTGAAGTGCTTCCGTCAACGGTAGAGTACCTCCTTCCAAATTCTTGATTGAAAATTCTGGGTTGTAAAAATTTGCCTTTATATATTTCAAATCCTGTACATCTGGTACTGAGTGCAACCCTTTCTTTGCATTTACTATAGCAATAGCTTCGCTTTCATCTAATGATTCGATGACCTCCGTGATGCTCTCATAGTTTTCTGCATAATATACTGCGGCTGAGAGCCAGGTCCCCCATCGTGTCACTACTGGCTCGGGAAGGAGGGTACTGATGGAAGCTTTTCTCTTAAAGTAACGACTCGACTTGGAGCTTTCAGGAATATTTTCTTCACTGAAGGAATTATCTCGTAAACTACAGGGTGCTGTTGGCGAATTTTTTTCAGCTACCTGGTGCAGCCTATGAGCTAGACAGGTGACATGGACCATTTGAAGATGGAATGCCTTCAAACACTTCCCTGCTTTTATCGTATAAGCTGCACTGTCTGTCACCAACAACGACAACTTATCCTCGTGTTCTGGACCTGGCCACAACAGTTTTGATGCATCCCTTACAGCAATTACCACAGTAGACTGGTTAGTCATTGGAAGTTCTCTGCACATAATGACTTGGGGTATACTACGTCTTCACATGCGAGCTTGCCCACAACAACGCTATGTATCTGCCGCAGGCATCTGTCGTCTCATCTACACTTAACCAGATGAAGTGGTCAGCAATGTCCACTAGTTCTTCAATGGTTTTCTCTTGCAGCTGTACCGAGCATGGTGTAACGGATAGCGTTCTGGCCTCGCATTCGGGAGGACGGCGGTTTGATCCCGTCCGGTCATCCAGATTTGGGTTTTCCATGGTTTCCCAAATCACTCCAGGCAAATGCCGGGATGCTTCCTTAAAAAGGCCATGGCCGAATTCCTTTCCATTCCTTGCCCCCCATCCTTTCCCGTCTCTAAAGACCTCGCTGTGAGAGAAGTAAAGCAGTTAAAAAAAAAAAAATCTTGCAGCTGAGGCAAGTAATTCTTTCTTAAAGTGAATTCATCTGATATTTTATGTTGCAAAAATTCTTCCAAATGGTTTTCAGGACTGCATTCTGGACTATTGAAACTGGTATATTAGCGGCAGTGAGAGCTTCACACAGACGCAGGTTAAACGAATCTTCTGCACCCAGCTTTGAACTTGTAATGAAACTCTGCTTTTGTTCGGAAGCGTTTCTCCTGTAACATTTGCCAAATAAGTTGCTGAATTCTGATACTGTAGTACGTGGGATCATTTTTTTGCAGTTACTTGTATAGAAAGCAAAAATAAAAAATAGTCCACCTGAATATAACACCCCGGATAATACCCAGTTAATATTATGAAATTTCATTCAGCAGTCTAGACTCTGTCACGTTACTTTAGAAATGAAAACAAAATCTATTTTTTTTTAAAATTATAAAAGATATATGTATATAAAACAAATTAAACTACTGGTTTCACACATGCTTGACAATATATAATTTTCTCTCATCTGTAGAAAAGTTCTTAGTCGTTCCTAACCACTCTCGCAGGTGACTACTTCTTGAGGATTTCTGTTTAGGCATGATTGCTTTTAATTAAGGGGCTAAACTTATGTAGGCCTACACAATATTTTAATTTTTCGTGTTACCACTGAACGATGACGGTATACAACTGTTAATTTTTCAGAAAGGGTTTGCGTTCCTGAGATTGTTAATGTTTAAACGTGATATGTTTAAAACTTGCTTTGTCGATTTGTTTCTACTGAATGTAAATCATTGTAATAATGTGAAGTTACCACACCACATTGATACAGCTTTCCTCAATGTTACTGTCGACAGTTAGGTTAAAACACATCATTTAATATTGTGGTGAATATTTATTCCAATTTTAAAATAAGTTCTTCCGTTTTACACGTAAACATAGTTCGTTTACCCTCCAAGTTCGGCTTTACCCCTCGGACTATGTTAGGGATCATTCCCATACTGCTCACATTTGCAGTGTCTTGGATCTTAGGATTCACATAATAATAGATACAACTGGTGATGGTGACTGGCCGGATCGCCATGTAACATTAACTTGGATTGATGTAGAAGAAGAAAATGAAATTTTTGAGAAGGAAGCAGCCGCCCGTAACCTGTCAATCAGGCACTGTTCCGGCATTTGCCTGGAGGAGAAAAGCAAAACGACGGAATACCATGTCAGAACAGCCGACGGTTGGGTTCGAGCCCATGGCGTATTCCACGACCCGTACCCCTGAGCTAATCCGGTTGGACATTTGTTTAAGTAACAAACTACAGTCGAACTGGATCAGTACATCGAATTAGGTCATATTAGGTTCTAAAAACCGAATTAGGTCATTTTAGGTCATAACATAAAAATTAGGTTATTTTAGGCCCTATTAAATTTATGAATATTATTAGTTTATACAGTAGACGTAAGAGAAAGTTAAAATTTCGTTGATATTAGGTTGGGAACAAAATAGGTTTGAACCTAAGAATCTGGGGCTTAGTTATGACCAAAAAGTTGAATATTCATAATTATTTTAATTATAGAACTCTGAACCTCGCATCGGTGAGTTTTTAGCGTGAGAGTATATTTTTTGAATTTTGTAAAGTATACTGAAAATTAAAGGTCTATTTTATTTGAATTTAGTGTACGTCTTACTAGTTATGCTGTCCAATGAGGAACTCGTGTCTAGAACGAAGCGTAGGCGAAAGGCGAATGGTATCGCGAATTTAGTCTCCGACTGTAGTTTTCATGGTTCGGATTCCACGTCAGAATGCAAATCTTAGGGGTAGGAACCAGGTATGGAAATTGGTGATTGATTTTTAAGAAATTTTCCTTCTGACTTGTGGTAGCTTAGGTTTTAAGTGTATATCTATTTCGTTTCTTTCATCGCAGTTCGCTTTGGTACTCAAGTGTCAAAAAAGCTTCCCTGCAGGATGTTGATACAAGTAAGATGTTGCTTTAGCTATCATTTCTACGTAAGTAAAGGGTAGATGAAAGCACTGCTCAAAAGTGTATTGTTTTTTGTTCGAGTTGTAGGATTAAAATTGTAAGTAATGGTCAGAATTCTTAACGCCCCTGTAGATAGCTGCACAGTTCTTAAGTTTTATACCCAATCTTCTATACATGCAGTGAGTGTATATTTCAGTGGTAGACCAGAAGAAATTTTGCGTTAGTTTTACATACTCCGAATAAGCCTGAGGAAGGAAAAAACGAAGCAGCTAAATACTTTAAACAACTGATTAGGTACGACCTTCAAATGCATAAACGTTAGTCTTCTACGCACGCAACGTATTCGAGGCGTAGCGCAGCAGGTAAAGCTTTCAGGACATGAACTCTACAACTGGTAAAGCGACCAGTAAGTGTGCTACTATACTGAATAACTGAAAATTTTATTTGAAGTAAATGTTGAGACGTTAAGCTACAAACGAATAGATGTAAACTCTACAAGTAAGCTCGGATGAAATGGTTTTTAATTTTCCAAGTACATTCGTGACATTACGCAACCTGCGGTCTCAGGCTGGCTGAAACAATGAAAACGCATTCTACAAAAAAGACGAGAAATTAGCTGAAGTTATGGAGGAACGAACAGGCAAAGAAGGAACAAAGCAATAATCAAGGGAAGGAACGGAGGAAGGATTAACATTGAGAACGAACATACCAACGCTGAATAAAAGATAATTTAATTTATTTAATTTAATTTAATTGCAATGGAGCACAGGCTCCGGTGGCAATTTCCCTACACACCCATCTTCCCCCTATCCTGAAACCACCTACATTTGCCCTCTACAAATTTTATCTTTAAATTCCCTCAAAGTTTTCGGCAAATTATTCATCATTTCTCTTGGTAACTCATTCCAATCCCTGACACCCTTACCTAAAAAAGAGAATCTTCCCACACCCTTGTGCCTGAAATCGAGTGCCAGCTTGTGGTCATGGTCATCTTTTTCCTTCCATGCACTACTTTTCAAGCAGGCAACATGGTTTCAGGCAAGGATATTCATGCGAATCTCAGTTGGTGGGATATATGCAAGATATTTCAGATGAAATGGACAAGGGAGGCCAAATTGATAGTGTAGCACTAGATCTGTCTAAGGCGTTTGACAGAGTAAGCCATAAAATGGTAGTAAATAAGGTAAAAACCATTGGAGTGGATAAGAAAGTCATTTGCTGGGTAGAAGAATTTTTAAAAGGTAGAAAACAGAAAGTTAGGGTAGGAAATGTGGTATCAAAAGAAGTGGAAGTAAAAATGGGTGTGCCACAGGGTAGCGTATTGGGACCATTGCTATTCATTATTCTAATGAATAATTGTGTTGATTGTTTACTATCTGAAATTAGATTGTTTGCAGATGACATAATGCTATATAAAAGAATCAAAACGATAGAGGATTGTAAACAGTTGCACGGTGATCTGGACAGGATATCTAATTGGGTTGGTAAACATGGAATGAAGATAAATGCAAAGAAGAGTCAGCTTATTAGATACACAAATAAAAAACAAAAGGTTAATTATGAATATAAGGTGGGGAAAGAATTGCTTGCTGAAGACTTGAAATGCAAATATCTTGGAATTACTTTTGATAACAAACTTAACTGGGCAGGACACATAGGACAGGTGGTAGGAAAAGGTTTCAAAGTTCTGCACTTGTTGGAGAGAGTTATGAGGGGATGTACGAGAGAAGTGAAGGAATTGGGTTACAAAACTTTGGTCAGACCATTGCTCGAATATGGTAGTGTAGTATGGGACCCTCATTTTACGTATCAAATACAGGAGTTGGAGAGGGTGCAAAGAAGGGCTGCTAGATTTGTTTCTGGAAATTATCGCAGAATGCAATCAGTGACGGATATGATAAAGTAGCTGGAATGGGATTCATTGCAAGACAGGAGGAGGATCAGGAGGGTCTTGGGAGTGTACAGGGCATATACTGGTGATGAGGCATGAATAATGTCCAGGGGACAAAATAATTGAATTCATTTCCCGACAAAAAGTTGGAGCATCCAGAAGACCTGGTCGGATATCAGCGTAACTTCGGACACACACACACACACCCTCGGCGGGTGTGTAGATGCCACCAGTGTTGATCGTGTCGATGCCAGGCGTGTTGGAAGAGTTCTCACTGTGGGTCTGCCTTTGGCCGGCTGGTCGAATCGTGTACATCCTGATCTGTGAGGCAGTCGGATGCGACACTGCTCCGATGTTGGCCTCTGCACCGCTCCACGTCTGCAACTGCCATCTGAGGATGAGAAGTCGACTCCCGGGAACATCCTCTGTCACCACCACCAATAACAAGGGGCACCTTTGACCTCGAACGCTCGGAACCGAATGAAAACATGTTTAGAATAACAAGCGATTGTAAACAAAACAGTAGTGTGTGTCAATCACATGTCGACTCCGCACTACTCTGCTAGAGCCATTAGTTATGACATGCCAACATCGTCATTTGAAAAATGTAATTAATATGGCTTTTGATATTGCACTGCGTGAATGCGAAAGAGATTTGGAATGTAATTTACCGAGCGGGGCGGTGTAACGGTTAGCGTTCTCGCCTCGCATTCGCGAGGACGGCGGTTCGAATCCCCGTGCGGGCATCCAGATTTGGGTTTTCCATGGTTTCCCCAAATCACTCCAGGCAAATGCCGCGATGATTCCTTCAAAAAGGCCATGGCCGAATTCCTTCCCATTCCTTGCCCCCCATCCTTTCCCGTCTCTAAAGACCTCGATGTTAAAAAGAAACGTGAAGCAGTTACAAAAAAAGAAAAAAAAAAAGAAAAAGGAATGTAATTACGTGGCTTCATTGAGGTGTGCACATTGTTCTCTTCCACTTTGATTTAATCACTGCACTTTGAGGATTAATATAACCACCGTCAGGTGTGTGGTACCGCTGTATATGCGTGTTTTGCGGTATATTAAGTACTTTAAGTAAAGAGTTTTTGGCACCATTGATTGAAAATGTAATGACACACTGACGTCATTGAATTACGCATAATTTCCTTCGGACGGTATTGACATCTTGTTACTTTGTTTCTCTCTATTAAAATGTTACTTGAGTTGCAACGTTTTGTATGGAAATGACGCACACCACTGTTTTGTTTATGATCGCTTAAGACAGTGGCCTAGCACTGAGGGAGCGTCCATTAACTACGTGATGTGAAATAAGGGGGGAGGGGGGGGGGGAGTCCGGCGAAGTCTCACCAAAGGGGAGCGGGGTCGACGAAAATCTCACGTGATGTTTTGAAATTCTTGGAGGACTGTAGAGCTTAAAAAAAAAAGCGGATTTCGACATTAGGGGGGTAAAGGTCTGCAATCGACGGGAAACCGGTCTTAGGGGGGTATAAACGCCTTCGGAATGAGGAGAGCTAAAAAAAAAAAAACTCTATGAGGTCAATTAGCAGCGAGGGATGGGGGGGGGGGTCGCGTCAAAATCTCACGTCAACTTATTGGGGGGGTGGGGGGGTGGAATTCCGGTAAAACACCTGACGCAATTAATTGACGCCCCCTTATGACGCTTGGTGCTCGTCGCTGAGTAAACAAAAACTTAGAAACTCAAATAAATAATACGGCATTCCCGAAAAATCCAGTTATTATTTGCACAAAGAATAAGAATAGTATTTAGAAGGAAAGGGATATTTAATTTAAACTTGATTCCTGACAGAGCGATTAAATAATGTTTTAATTTAAAATTGTGGAAGACAAGGACTGAAATAAATTTCCGATGAAGTTAATCTCAACGTTCAAAGTTTCTTAATTAATATTAGTGGAATATGTATATCTCTACATGCCGAATATGTAAATCCGTAGTGGGTTGCTTTTGTTTAATGTCGCATCACGCACAAACAACACAATGTTGATGAGATTTCTGCAGTTTGAAATCTTGTAATCTAGCTTAAAATCTACACTATATCTATTGCGACCGGACACAGGAGCATAAAAGATAAACTGTTCTTAAAGTATACAGACGCGCACCAAAGATTCTTAATAAATTCGATAACAGCGACTGCACACAAAACCCACAGTAAAAAATTCAATTAGCATAAAAATTCCTAGCAATCTAATGTCACTATTCGTAGTTTTTGGTACCGGTATTAAAAAAAAAAAAATTGAGTTCCATGAAACCGTGATTTTAATTTGCGGTGAACACGCCTTTAAAAATTATGAAATGAGGGGCTGAATAATTTACAGTATTAATTCACTTTCTTAAAATATGCTGCGGTAATTTCGTACATTAACATTTGTTCTACTACGGTGATGTAAGAGTTTCGCTTCAAACAGTTGGACATCTAATGCCCCGGCTACACGCCCCGTCTTGCATCTGCAGGTAAAACTGTGCAGTCAAATCTTTAGCAAATCAACGATTGCTCATTCGAGTTTGCACTTTCCGAATTACCCTCGTAGTTTGTGCAGGTAAGAGCCCGTCCAGGTTCCTTCAAGAAGGTAAAGATCGAATTCTTTCACGTTCCTTGCACCCAGTCCTCTCCCGCCCTTAATAACATAGACGTCGACGAAACGTAAACCCATCAGAAAAATAAGCTTCTTTTCGGAAATTGATAGTATTTTAGGGTTATGGAAAGTGTGTTTGCCATGGAGAAAGGAATATATGGAGACAAAATAACGCCAAATCGGTGAAACCTCATAAAAATAACTCTTCTCCTACTGCGCGTGTGCGACGGCCACTGGCGGCCATAGGAACCCCAAAACATTGGGCTGTTTGCACTGTGTATGCTGCTGTAAACATTTCATTTTCTAATATTTATAAGTTTTTTATAATGCCAAGTTGTGTTGCATACAGTTGTACAAACCGAAAAGATAGGAAACAACCTGGAATAACGTTTGGTAACTAAATCACATTAAAATAGTTGTTCTTGCAATGTTTGATAGATAACTGCAAGATTAGAGAATATTGTTATAAATTTATTCATTGCTCTCAATAGGATGATACCGTTCTCAAATGTTTGTTGGTGTAGTATAGATAATCAGCATATGTTATTACTTTGCACCTGAAAGGCTAGCCTTACTGTAAAGAAGTGGTGAAAGTCTAATTTAAGCGAGTCAAGTTTACTTCGCGATACAGTGAATGTACATGCTTTAATCCATTTTCAGTTTACACTGAAAGTGTACGATGAAATTGTGATAATTTGTGCAGTGTGAATTACTAAACTTGATGAAGCAAATGTTGTTACCCGAAATGTAGTTCGCGATGCATTTCATGTGTTTAGATCTGTCCACATAGTTTTATTTTTTAGCGGCAATATTAATGGAAAAAGTGGGTAGGTTGAAATGCAGCCTGTATCAGAAGGGTGCAAACAATTTATTTATTATTCGTTTTTAGTAACTTCACAAGCACCGTGTTAGAGACACAACGTGTATCATATCGCGATGAAAACTACTCCTATCTAAGCTTCTGACTTTTGATGTGTGGTAAGAAGATTAATGCACTGATGTTGCTAGCAAAATTACATAGGCCACTAACAGTACAATATCTTTTGAGTAAGCCCAGAAGCTATGAGGTCTTTTGAAGGGTTCATTTTTTTAAAAAAAAGTTCTAAACATTAACCTAACCTAACCACCCCAATTTGGAGACCGCATATCTCGAGAACTAAGCGAGGTATCGAAACAAATCATTCTTCACTTTTGATGTGTCTCGTGTTACATAAGAATCTACCATCAAATTTGACCTTGGGGAAATTTTTCTTCTGAATTTCAACCCGAAACTCCTCACTTTTGAAACAGTATATCTCGAGAACTAAGCACGATATCAAAAAATTTTATTCTTCATTTTTTATCTGTCTCGTCAAGTTATATAATAATCGATCGTCAAATTGCGGTGCCACTGTTGTCTTATGATTTCCTTGAGGTTTTTGTGTCTATTCCCCGCGTTTCTACGGCCGAGCAATATGGTGGCCTCCCCACCCCACTTCTCTCTACCCGGATTCACTCCAGTGCGTGGTGAAGGTCCCTTGCATCGACTCCATATATTCCTTCCTCCATGGTGTCTGCTTTAAGATCCCACCTAACTGTAGGTGTCGACTGTAGGAGCGACTGTGAGCTTTAAAAAAATATGTTTGTTTTCCAGCAACTGTTATATAAATGAGATAATCAACATGTTTAGGTATTAAGTAGGTTGGCCCGAGGCTTCGAAAAAGGAAAAATAAACTCTCAACATTTCAGCAACTGGTGCGCTTAAACTCCTCTGGCTGCAGCTTTGTATCTTCAAGATTGCCATCGAAATGGGATAAACTCAACTTACAGTTGGGCTCTTTCACTGTGTTTTCATGTATTGTCGTCACTACAAGCCTTATCAAAACAAAATTATGCCGGTTAACTGTTATGTCTGCGGATGTTCGGCTACCTCGCCCAAAAGAGCCTCACTTATCACGTTTTTCAAAGGTAAAGCCGACAAAAGCGGTGGATTATACAACGGCGGTATATGAAAACGGCCTCGAATTGGATCCGACTGTGTAGTGAATCAGATTCAGCGAAAAGAATCTGATTCGTTGCTGATTGATTTTCGGACATTGAATTAAGAGTATGAAGTGATTGTATCAACCTCATATGCACCTCTGCTAGAAATCAATTATTTGTGTCGTCGTTATGCTTAGAATACGGCAACATAACCTTTTTTTGCTTTGGTCTATTTACCATTTTCTGTTACGTCTTGTGACAATAAATGTGTAAAAATACTTTAGATCGACTGAAAATCTATTTGACTGGGAAAAGAAATATTAAATAGGATGGTCAAAGTAACGCGAATTGTTATATTATTGTTTCTTTAGGAATAGCGATGTCAAAAATATGTCACAGTTAAAAAAAAAAAATAAAAAAAATCAAGTGTTGAAAACTACAGGTTTTATACAGTTTTAAAATAGTCATTAGTAAATTACTTAATCCGCCTAATGGTTGGTCTAGACTTCGTTTATTTTAGTATCCTGGTCGCCACGATTGCTTGCCAACTCTATTCGCAGTCAAGTCAATATTTACGGATTTTAGATATAAAGAAGTGGTAGGATTTGGTCACATTTGACACACGTGCTCACAGAATGCAAAACCAAGCACTTTTACTATCACAGTTTCATAGTACAATATACCGACTAAGAACCGAAAAGTAATGAAAGTAAACACATTCTTAAGTGATAGGATCCTATGTCGAAGATTGCAAGTTCTTACTAGTGAGAAATACAGATTTTAACAAGCCTGCACAGCAGTTAGCACTATCGGTCATTAAAACAACCACATTATCACAACGCCACTAAAACACATGGTGTATGTTCTTCCAGCACAGTTTTACAGTCTCTGGCTAGTATGACAGTGCGAATACGACTGCCATTACCAATTTTACCAGCAGCAGAGCCTAACTTTCTTCTCCAACCCGTGAGCTTGAGAATTCTTAGGTGAAGGATTTGCCTAGTTGGCATTGCCTTCATTTTTACTGGTTGTATTTTTTTTTTTTTTTATTTTTATTTTTTACATTTTTATTTTTATTTTCTTACTAGGCTTTATTTGGTGTAACCTTTTTATTGTTGTTATTTTTATTATTTTCATCATTTTTGTTATTATTATTTTTTTGTTATTTTTTTTGTTGGTATTTGCATGTATATTTTTCCATTGTATACTTATCTAGTAAGTGGAGCAGTCTGCGGTGCGGTCCCTGATTCACTTCATATTGCGCGAGCGAATTTATGGTGGGATTAGTGCTCTGTTGCGCCTTATTGTAGAAGGTGGTTGCCAATTTTACGTATCGATCCCTGAGCATTGGCACTTCTGCTACCTGATGTAGATCAATTGTTGGGAACTGCAATGGTAAATGGAGTGCCCTTTTTAGGGCTCGGTTCTGGAGTCTTTGGAGGGTATTGATGTGCGTTGTGGCGGCGTACGCCCAGACTGGAGAGGCGTACTCCATCAGCGGCCGCACCAACGCCTTGTAGATGTGTACACCTGTCCTGGGGTTGAGGGTGCTGTTGTAGTTTAGGACAGGGTATAGTTCCCCCAGCCGGCGCTGCACTCTTTGTCGTACGTCGTCGACGTGCGCCTTCCAGGTCAGCTTTGCGTCTAGGTATCTTGCCGTTGTCACCCAGGGGATTTTCTCGCCGAAGAGCTCGAGTGGTGGGCGCGGCGGCGTTCTTCTTCTCGTCAGCATGATGCCCTGGCTTTTCGACGCATTTATACGAATTCTCCATTTAGTAGCCCACTCTTCTATGTCATTCAGCGCTGCCTGTAGCCGTCGTCCAATTATCCCGGGGCAGCGTGAAGCTGTGAAGACTGTGGTGTCGTCCGCGTATAGAGCTGTTTCAGCTTGCTGCCGCATGGGCAGATCGGCTGTGTATAAGCTGTATAGAACTGGAGCGAGTACACTGCCCTGCGGGACGCCAGCACGGATGTATCTTCGTGAGGATGTCGCGTTGTCCACTTTGACGACGAATGTCCGTTTCTGCAAGTAGCTGCGGATTATCTTTAGGAATCGGCCTGGCACACCTAGTGTCGCAAGCTTGTATAATAAGCCTTCGTGCCAGACCGAGTCGAAGGCTTTGGCCACGTCAAGAAGGACCACTCCGCAGTGATCCCTGTGGTTGAATGCGTCTGTTGCCGTCTCCACTACTCTCATCAGCTGGTGCACCGTGGAGTGGCCGGTCCTGAAGCCATGTTGTTCTGCAGGAACCATGTTGCCCTCTTGGATATGAGTCTGGAGGCGTTTTAGTAGGAGGCGTTCAAACACTTTGCTTATTGCTGGCAGAAGACTGATCGGCTTGTAGTTTTGGGGAATCTTCGGGTCCTTCCCCGGCTTGGAAAGTGCAATGATTTCCGCATGTTT
The DNA here is from genome assembly GCA_031002005.1 of Vandiemenella viatica. Classification (NCBI taxonomy): domain Eukaryota; kingdom Metazoa; phylum Arthropoda; class Insecta; order Orthoptera; family Morabidae; genus Vandiemenella; species Vandiemenella viatica. Next base: position 10,737,853 of record JARYHS010012519.1, read on the forward strand.
CCAAGCCGAGGGAAAAGTTCCACTTTCAATGATGTGGTTGAAGTGTTGAACCAGTCTATCGATGGCCTCGGGTGGTAGGTTTTTGAGGATTCTGTTCGTGATGCCATCGTTCCCCGGTGCTTTGTCAGGTGGCAGACGTGACACTACTTCCAGAAATTCTCTCCTGGTAATGCGCTCGATTTCGTCGTCGCCTCCTTTATCCCTCATATAACGACGTGGGTGATGCCGGACGTGCCGGATGTGATCTTCGTCCAGCGGTTGGGTGACAGGTTGGAAGTTCTGCTCAAAGGCGTTGGCAAGAGCTTCGGCTTTTTCTGTTGGCTTGCAGCATATGCCAGCCTCGGTGTGTAGTGGAGGTATTTGTGGTTTTCTTCTCATTAGCCTTCGAGTTTCCTTCCAAGTCGTTCCGTCCTCCACCTGGAGTGTCGCTACTCGTGCGTCCCATTCACTGTTTCGGTGGGCGATTACACGGGCTTTGACTTCTCTGATCAAGCGGTTCAGCTGGCGTTTGTCTTCAGGCCTTCTAGTCTCCTGCCATGTGCGTGCGGCTCTGTTTTTCTCGGTGATGATAGCTAGAATGTCTGCTGGTAGTCCTTTCTGCCGCTTTCTGCCCTGGCGGATGGGTGCGGATTCGTCCGCCGCATACTTGATGCGTTGCGTTAGCTGTTGGAGTCCAGTTTCAGTATTCTCGTCTTCTAGCAGTTGGGCTAATTTTGCTGTGAGGCGTTCTCTGAAGATCGGCCAGTTTGCTTTGCGATAGTCTCTTCTTGTCTCTTCTTGCCATGTAGGCTCTAGATTGGGCACGTCGAGTAGTACCGGCTTGTGGTCAGAGGAAAGGCGGTTAACTACTCTGGCCGTGAGAGGACCCGGCATTCCCCTCGTGATGGCTATGTCCAGGATGTCACCACGGTGACGATGATTCCATGGGGTGTGTGTAGGGACATTAGGTGCTACAACACAGCCATGGATGTTGCAAGCTTGCAGGAGTTTTCTGCCACTGATATTGGTGGATCTGCAGTTCCAAGTCTGATGTTTGGCGTTGAGGTCGCCAGCTACAAGCAGCTTCCCGCGAACTGATAGTAGGGTATCCAGGTCACCTTCGTCGATTTGATTACGTGGCGGGTGGTAGACTGCTATGATATTGATGGGGCCATCGCTAGTCTCCACAGCTAAGCCCGTGGCTTCAATAGAATTCATCGGTGGCAGAAGGATCCGGTGATGTGTCAGTGATGACCGTACTAGTATGGCTGTGCCGCCTCCTGCTGTTGGCCGATCCACCCTATATGTGCGGTAGTTTCGTGCAGTGATCTTGAGGCCAGGCTTAAGGTGGGTCTCGCACATTAAACATACGTCTGTTCCCTCTTGTTGTAAGAATTCGACGAGTTCTCCCTTTTGTTGGAATACACCATTAGCATTCCATGTACAGAACGATAGACTACTTAGCTGTCTACGTCTATTCATGCTGGGAGGTCGCAACAGCTGCTGTGTCAACTGGTCTAATTTCGTTGTAATGCTGAGCATAATCGTCATCGTCGATTCCAGCATTTTTACCATGTTGCAGAACTCTGGTGAGGACAGGCTGTTGGTGGCGTGGTGATTCAATAGTACTGACGTAGAGTTTGTTAACGTCGCTTCATCCGAGACGGGCAGAGGCGGCCAGTTCTCGACATTGATTGATGGAGGGGGTGGCATCCTTGGTTGTACATTTTCAGGTGGGATGTGTTGCCTTTTGTTGCTTGGAGGTGATGGTACTTTGTTTCTCAGCCCCTGTCGAACTTCTTTAGCCACTGGACAACCTCTGTAAGATGCGACATGGCCTCCGCCGCAGTTAGCACATTTTATACTGTCACTTCCTTTCCTTAGTTCACAATTTGTGGTTGGGTGCTGTTCGCCGCATTTGACGCATCTGGCAGGCATGTTGCAGTGTCTTTGTACATGGCCAAACGCCTGGCAACGATGAGATTGCGGTGGTCCTTGGCTGGCCCTCATCTTCTCCACACTGATCGTGAGGCCAAGCATAGTTCTTATTTGGTATATTTTTCTGTTCTCTGGGGAGTCAGGTAAAATTGTTAGAAACAGTGGCATCACGTTACCTGTTCCAGGCTTTCTCATTTGTGATATTGTTGTTATATCGAATCCAAATAGAGCTAATTCGGCCTTTATTTCTTCCACTGGCATTGTTGCTGGGATACCACGTAACACTCACTTTAGATTACGGGTTGGCTCCGAGCTGAAAGTGTAGTATGGCACCTCAGCTTTGGAAAGCTCTTCCGCTATTTTTTGTAATCCTCTAGGCAGTATGTGTTGATTTTGTATTTGTCAATCCCCTGAGGCTTAACACTGATGTTTTTTGGAGCATTTGCTTTGTAGTCTTTTGTATAGTTCTGGGTAGGATCCCGCGTAGGTTATCATTAGTGGTGGTAATACCCTATTGCAGGGTGGTGGACGAGGACCCTCATCTTCTGATGCTTTGTCCTCACTATGCAGGTTTTCGTCTCTGTTGAAGACATCCATGGGTTCGACTGTTTGCATCTGTCTTACTTTGGCTGTTTTCTTGGGCCGACGGAACTGCTGTTCATCGACGTTGGGTGCATTGTTTTGGTTGACTATAGCTGGTGTCGGCTTGTTGTCCAGCCTCTTAGTGAGGGCTGGTGTTGAAGTGTCTGATGAATCATTCTTCCTCTTGCTTCTATTGTTATGTTGGATCTGATCTGGTGCTGCTTTTGAGTCTGTTACGTTGTTGCAGGTGACTGGTGGCCGGAACGGGAGACTAGCACTGTCGATGGCTTTGTTTAGGATATCTTGCCTCTTCCTTTTCGGTAGGTAAGCCAACAGCATGTCCAGTTCGTGTCTGTACAGTGGAAGGTACTGGAGTTCACTGGAGTTATGGTGAGCTGTTGAGCTTGCTAACGGGCTGGATACCTGCTGTTGAGCCCCTTTCTGGGTGTCTTGGTCAGCTTGTTTGCGGTTTAACCGCGGATCGCGACTTATTTCCGAGGAGCCGCATGTTAGTCCACGCCGCTCTTCTGCGTATCCAACTACAATGCAGGGGGTGCTTGACCCGATACCTTTGTCGGCCGGTTCTGGACTCTCCGGAGTTTCTGGTACTTGCGAGCCTCCAGTTCCGCGCGGGGGAGGTGTCTGAAGGTCGGAAGATGAAGTCGTTTTGTAACCGGAGCCTCCCGACGATAGATGCAGCACGTCGGACGCGGAATAGTCGACCGTGCCAGAGCAGCTAATTGTGGTGCAGCCCGCGCTGGTGCCCAATGCGGAGTGTGCAGTATCGCTGCCGGTAGGCTGGAGACACAGTGGTGCGCCCAGCACTTCGTACTGGTTGCTTAATTCGAATCTAACTGGGTCTAGTGACGGCGGGGGCTTGCTGGTGCGATGTGCCAGCATAAACCCCTCCCTGTCGAGCTGAGTGCCGGCTGTTCTTGTTTTGTGGCTGCCTGATGCTTTCTTCGCTGATGTGCCGCTGTGCTGGTCCTTGGAAGTCGGTGCGGGGAAGCTGAAAGCTTCCTTGATTGTCTTCTTCCCTGCCTTCTTGTCCTTACTGGCCGAGGCGAGCTGTGAGACAGGCACGCTGATTTTTGCATTTCTTCCCCTCTGTTCACTCCTTGGCAGCTTAACTTTATCGCCGAGGAGTAGTGAGGTGCCTCGCTTGGATGCACGAGGATCTTCACTTGGGGCAGGCCCGGTCGTCATCTGCAAGGGGTGTTCCGCCGGAGTTGTGTACATAATCGAGTCCGAGTTCGGTTGCAGGGTCGTCATACTAACGTGCGAAGCCGTCCTATTCAAGTCCGTTGCCAAGTCCGTTTCCGTTAGCCGGGTAGTCAACATGGCCGCTACTGCCGCCGGCAAAGCCGAGTGCGCTGGGGCACTCGGCCCGCCTGGCGCGACAGTGCGGCGAGCACTTTCCTCGTCGCACATCTTGACTCAGCGGATGCCAACTCGGAACTCCTTCCCAATTTTACCGACGCGGATGCCCGAAATATATATCTGCATGGACCCGGCATGATTTCAGAGCACTTCCTCGTACACAACTATACTAGTTATGCAGCGACTGCAGTTCTGTGTGATTCGCATAGCCATGTGCGATTCGATTAATCGAATTGATACTCCTAATATCATCGATACATATACATACAACTGCATCTTAACAAATCACTCATTGCTACATAATTTAAAGGATCACTGGCCTATTGCAATATTGTGGCACCATGTGAATTACATTTTATAGAAAGGTCGTAAAAATGTAGTTTAAAACCACAATTGAGTCAACTCTAAATTAAGATAGCCTCATCCCTTCAACAGACATAAGTTGGCACACACTTCACTAACTTTCTTAAGTTTAACTTTCTTCATGCTTATATGCTGCTCTTGCTTTTCGTTTCAAAAACAAATAACTTATATTACCCTCGTAAAAATTCGAAACATAATTCGGAACATAACTCACTAAACTCGTCTTCAGGAAATTCTAATAAGCTTTGCTTCAAACACTTTATTGTTGTTTGTGAGTTCTTCTCTTCTACGTAACCTGTAAATGTGACGAAAAAACTATGCTAAAAAGCAGGAGGAAAACACTTTGGTAAAAAATCAGACAATATGTTTTAAAAATTATTTCAAGCGGTTCAACAGAAGAGGAGCGAAACGCCGGCAATAGGTCCAAATTAAACGATATTAATTGTCATTGATGTTGTGAATTCTTGCCTGTTACTCAATTCTTGCTTAGTGCACTTCGACAGATTACGAGCTTGGTCTTCAAAAACAGCTGTTGTACATCAACCCTGTCACTAACATAAACAAATGCAAAGTACTCAACCGGAAATAAACATTGGCAAGGTAGCGCTGCAGGTGGCGAAAAAATAAACTAAGAACCTGCTCGGATGATGGTGATGTAATGCTTTGAGAGGTTCTCTAGTGATTATTCGCGGGTATTCCGTCTTCCAATCTTACCATTCGCAGAGTGTTCACCATATATAAACCTGCTTCTCTTAAAATATTGTGCCCCTTAATTGAATGCGGGTTTACACGGTTCACTTTTCGTAATCACTCAAAGTGAAAGTGAGGAGGATTTCACTTTTCCTTTGAACGTATCACCACAAATGAACCATTAAATTCACTTCAAGATGGCAGCCAACAAACTTCTGCCTGTTGGAGTGGATTCGATTTGCAGAAACTTTGTGCTAGGAAATTAACAGTTACTTCGTGAAGAAAGTTAATAGGAAAAAGAGATGTTGGTGGTGAAAAATTTGATGTTGTGGTGTGGTAGACTGTGGTCCTCAGCGACCTAGCTGAAAGAGTGTGCACTGGTGGACAAAATGACACTTAAAAATCACTTGGAAGGTATGAATCGAAGTTTGAAGATTTGCTGTCAAGAATCTCACCGCTAATTAGAAAACAGGATACCACAATTAGAAAATGTGTTCAATTCTAATAGAAGCTAGAAATTACTACCATAGCAGGTTGGCGCTGCACTTCCTGTACCTAGATGCACAATTTGTACCCTTTTTCTGATTTTTAAGCTTTGACTATTTGACTAGAATACTTGGTTCAGATAGTTTTAATTTTGCACTTGATGTCTTCTATTGATAAAAGTGGGATATTCAGTTATTTAATTATATCATCCATAACTCTATCCCATGTGTTTTTAGTTTTATAAGTTTCACAATTTGTTTTCGATAAACAGTCGTGATTATGTAACCAAACCTCTGAAAACAACAGCAGACAAGTGCGACCGATCCAGGAGGAGAATTCATTTCGATATTTTGAATGTTGATGATTTATCGGATTAAAACACCGATAGCGAACGAAAAGTTTCTTTCATCTCTAATCCTGGACGGTAATTTTGGAAGATTCGCTGTTTATACAGTTCACATTCCTTCCAATGTGAGTGATTCATGCGGAGTGATAAAGTGACCCGCCGTAAAATAAGTTAGTCGCGTTAGTAGACTGGAGCACAAACAGTTGTCTGCATGTTGCAGCTGGTGTTGACGGGGCTGTGTGGGACCTGCCTGTGCTATCCCCTGAGCTCCACTTGCAGCGGGGAAGCCGTTCTCAATCTGATGCGTGATGCCTGCGCAGACCGTTACAGAAGGAACGCAGAGGAAGTGGAACGATTGTTCCAAGCAGCGTGGCTGTTCCCGGTCTCTGACGGTAAGTTGAGCCATATGCTAACAAGAGAGGTATCACGATAAAACTGTAACAGGCAGAACGTCTGCACGTTTGAGCTATCTTAATAAGATGAAGTTGCTATTAATAAGCTCCAGAGAAGGAATAATAATAAAAAATGTGTCTGTCTACCTCTGTCACGAAAAGACTGGAGATCCCGCGGAGAACAGAGCACAAACCTGAAACCACAAGAAAAATTAGTGCTAGTTTTTCGCTGATCACGATTCTTGCAAAATGTACTCGTCGCATCTGAGTGGGATTTGAGCGTGGTGGCCTCGCATTCAGCAGGACGCAGGTTCGAATTCCCGCTCAGCCATAGGGATTTCGGGTTTCCATTGTCATCTAAATCAATTCAGACTAATGCAGGGATGGTTCCTTCAAAACGCCACAGCCGAATTCCTTTCCCTTTCCTGCCCCAACCCTTTACCTTGACGTCGACGAGGCGTAAAGCCATAAGCAATAAAAAATCTTACAGTCTTGGAGATAACGGTTAACACGGGGTTTCTATCAGTTTGATGTGACGTTGAAAAAAATGAGCAATTCAAGATAAATTTCGAATGAACGCCGTTCTGGCAAGAACTAGTGGTTGGATTTTGATGTGGTCTCGGTTAAAGTTGAGACGGGAGTAATGTATTTTGTATATTGACGTGACTTAAGAAAGCTATGCAATTAAGTTTGCACAAATTAATATCCATTTATAGGTTAATTGCTTTTTGCAGTCAAAATACTAATCGGCATATCAAATTATGAAAGGCATCAAATTGCTTGGAGCAATGAAGTTACCATTTCTGATGGAGATATTTCGTACGAGAAGAATTCGCCTTCAATGATCCACAGAGGCGAGTTCTTGAACCTACAGACCTCCAGGTACTGCAAGTTCAGACGATTATGACATCATTGGTCGTGGTACCTCAGAAGGGTTCAGCTGCCAAGTGACACAAGTTTTCCATTCACCTCGCACGCGCCTCTTCTGGCTGCCCTAAGCTATCTCGGTGATTGTACCTAATAGGGGACCTGCAGTTTAACTTGTAATCTGATCGATGGAACCGTCTGGCGTGCTTCACACCACACAGCAAGCTGTGCAAGAGGTAAAGCTCTTGCGTTTTAAAAATCCCAGTCGACACCGAGATTTGAACCGGAGACCTTGTAATCTCCACACAGACTTCTTAACAAGCGTTCTGAAACAATACTAGTCAACTGCGGCGATGTTTGTCACCACACACAGCGCTTGACGATGGTGAGGAAAATCGAAGAATACAAAATCTTCTCAGTCTAAAGGAGACTCGCTGAACACAGTCAATGAGGACGAGGCTCTGTCGGCGAGTATGGCGGCGATATGGAGAGAGGTTATTCTTCTGGAGAGGCACAGCGGCGCTACTCCTGGCGTCGTGGTGTGTGGAGCCATCGGGTATGACTTCAGGTCACGGCTGGTAGTGATGAAGGAACTCTGACGCCGCAACGGTACGTCACGGACATCCTGCGTCTTCGTGTGTTACCGCTCATGTGACTATCGTGATACCATTTATCAACAGGACAATGCTCATTCACACACGGCGCGTGCCTCTTTGAACTGTCTGCGAGATGTTGAATCACTCCCGAGGCCTGCATTATACGCAGATCTTTCGCCGATAGAACATGTGTGGAACCAGCTCAGACGCTAACTCCGTCCCAGTGCCAGTATCCAGGATATTAAGGACCAGCTACAACAGTTGTGGGCCAGCTTACCTTATAAAAAAATCATATATGGTATTATTATTATTATTCCGAATAACCCATTTGGAGGGTACGATAAATCAACTTTGGTTATGTTTCTTTGTATTTAATTTTCTTAGCTTCCATACTTCCTTCATTCTTTGAGAGTGTTGTTCCTTTTGTTCCTGGGTCCATTTCCTTCCCTTTATATATTTCTGTCTCTCCTGAAAACCTGCCTTGTGAATTACTTCTCTAAAAACTGTTCTGTTGTCTATTATATCTGCTTTCACTCCAGCATTTTTCATGTCCTTTTCAGTTTCAGTGAACATGTGGGTTTGGATTTGTATTTGTTCAGTAGGGTGAAGATCTGTTTTGTTAGTCTATTACTATCCATTCTGTATATGTGCCCGTAACATTTCAGTCTTCTTTTTCTCATTATAACTGTTAATTTTTCTATTTTCGAATATAGTTCTCGGTTTGGTCTTAATTTGTATTCAGCATCACTATTAGATTTGGGTCCCAGTATTTTTCTCAAGATTTTTCCTTCTACTTTTTCCAGTTTTTCACGATCCCCATATCTTGTTAGCTTAAGCGTTTTTGCCGAATACAGCGTTTCTGGTCTAACCACTGCTTGATGGTATATTTTATCTCTTTTAAATGATGTTTTCATGGTAGTTCAATCTGCTAAAGAGACCATTGTGCATTTTAAACATGTACTTAAAAAAATGATGGTAACGATTTTAAAAAAGATTTTTAAAGGATTTAAGGAAAAAAAACATTTTTTAGTAGAGTCAAAAATCTTTGAGTAAACTAAAAAAAAATGAGTTTCAAAAAGTCTTAATTTGTAGAAATGGCATCGAAATGTCATATGTTTCGAAAAAAATTAAAATCAATACCTCGAAAATGGTGAGACTTTCACTAAAACAAAATTTCGTCATATAGTAGGACATGGAGTGTCGTATCTGCGGTTGCAGGATTATCCTTTCATTCCTGGACAGCCTGTATGCCGTATGATCACTTGAGTAAAATGATGTTGAGTAGAACAACATGCAAAAATTAAATTAGATCATAGAAAACTAAGAGACGAGACAGACGTGTGTGGGATATTGCATGTTTAATGTTGTTGTGCTGTTGCAGTGGAGGTGGAGCTGACGGACGAGGCGGCGGCCGAGCAGAAACTCGTGTGGCCGAGGGCGCTCAGGAAGATACGCAGGGAGTGCTGCGAGAAGACCTGCACCGCGGACGACTTCAAGCCCATGTGCGTCCGCAGGGGCTGAACCACATGACATGGCCCGGAAGTTTATTATACATTGCAGTGAATATTACCTAAATGTTTCAAAGATATGTAACTGGGCAGTCGTGCTTGATACAAAACATTAATTATTTTGACTGTCAAAACATTCGTAGTTTGTTCATGCAACCTTGTGATTTTTGGAAAGGCAATACTAGTCTAGTACGCCCAATATATCCTAAGACAACATAAATGTAGTTTGTGTTTTCGTTTCCTCTTTAAAAATTGATATGCGTCTATGAGAAGTCTAATAAATTATTATGAAAATATATTGACACTGATTTTGTTGCAATGCGTCCTGATTATTCCAGAATGAGGAATTGCCACACTGAGAATCAGTCCTGTAGCCCTGTCACTCTGTCTACAAGACTGATACGAATACCGGTGTAAATACAATAGTTTGGAGTATAGACGCCTTCAACCATACAAAAGAACGGTTGGAACGTTTGCACTTAAATTTGTGTTCGATGTTAGTTCCGTGCATTATTACCATCTAGATCGAGAAAATGAAATACAAGTGTAGCAAGTGCTTGCTGTGAGTGGATTTTAACCATCAACTGGATGATTTGGCATTCAATATTAATTTAGGAGGGGCGCCTTATGGTGTACGCAAGATCATTTTTACATGTTCTGCCTTAAATTACCGCCTATTCTTCTCAGTATATTACATTTATATGTTTGTAAACCTTATTAGAAAGAAAATAAGAAAAATAATTTAAGAAAGAAACAGGCTTATTCGGAATATATTAAATAAATTAGAATTTTGCGCGAAAGGACTCTAATTATTCGTCTGTCATGAGTTCGTCAACGGGTGTATAAACCTCACGGCCATTTTCATTGAAAGACAAAGACCCCTCTGACTGTAGCCAACTCAGCAGTTTTTCTGCACTTGTCCTTGTGCCTTTTTCTTCGAATCTGAATTCAACGCAGTAGTTACTGAATCGTTCAAGACCCATGACCTCAGCCGTTGTCGGCGCTGACACTGTACACTGCTTTGTGGACAGTGACAAGGACCACGAGACCACAGTACAATTCTTCAAGCAGCACCATATGTCATACAACAGCTACTAGACAAGAGAGCAATCCAGGTAGTAATAAAAGCACTGCCATCCTCGGAGGAAATCAAAGAGGAACTCAAGCAAAAAGGATACAACATAATCAGTGTCCACCAGTTCAAGAAACGCAACAATAAACAAGGAACCTAATACCTCTAGCCATCTATTCTGTCACCATCAGCCCCGGATCACAGACAGATCAAATATACAATGAACGAAGAAACCTACACGGAAGAGTCCAAACAGAAAGATACCACCACAATGCATGAAGTGCCAGAAATATGGGCACACAGCCAACTATTCCACCTCACAGTCAAATGCGTCAAATGCGCAGGACTGCACTTAACCACAGAAGGCAAAGTGCGCAAACTGCGAAGGTGCGAAGGCGCCGCATTGCACGGCTGTCCAGACCCACCAGGCTACACTACGCCCGCCGAAAGACAACAAAACATGAAACCACGAGCAGAAGAAAACCCCGGACAACGCCACAGGGAACCAGGAGCAGAGGGAAGCCCCGCCGTCAAACCGAACAAACAACAGAAGTCAGACAAGCAAAATAAAGCACAAAGCAAAGGAGACTCCTACGCAAAAGCCTCGATAAGAGGCACAGACAAAGGACAAGGAAGGAGCCAACCAAAGTAAAATACAGCCAGGAACAACAGCAAAGATGGGATTGACAAACTATTCGTGAATAAACTAAAAAAAAAAAAAAAGAGAATATCAAAAACGCGAAAACCGAAATTGCTAAAGTGATAGCACTCCTGAAATGGATTATGTCAATGATCAAATAATGGCTAGATACGCCCCTAAACAAAAAGATATAAAAATTCCTATATGGAATGCGCAATGCATCAAAAACAAAAGGCTCGAGCTCCAAACCTACATAAAAGAGAAAGAAATAGGTGTCACTCTCATCACAGAAACATTCCTTAAACCATTCGATAATATGTCAGTATCTTGACACAAGACATACCGCAACGACCGATTAGGACAACCAGGCGATGGGACTGCCATCATCATCAAGAAATCATTGCCCGACGACCCCATCACCATCTCGCAACTGACAAACATGGAAGCCACGGCGGTGAGGGTGCACTTGCAAGAAGGCCACACAGCAATAGCGGCATCGTACCTGCTACCAAACAGAAACCTACTAGACCACGATTTGGACATACTACTAACGGGGCGTCCATAAACTACGTGGTTCGTTCTAGGGGTGATGCTAGGCTAAGTGGTGGTGGGAGTCCGAGTCAGGCCACCTAGCTTTCCATTTATTTTATTTGTCACAGTTAAATGAGGTACAGAACACACACCAGCATGTCAGCATGTGAATATTTATTTCTATCATTTAATTATCTCCGAATGTAATTTACGATACTCTGACAAGAGAAAACAGCATAAAATGTCTTCTGGAATCAATAGGGGGGAATAGCTACGCGCTACGTGGGGGAAGAGGGGGTTAGAGGCAAAAGCCACGTCGGGCTACGTGGGGGTCGGGTGTTCACAGAAGGCCAAAATGGAGCTACGTGGTTTATGGACGCTCCCCAACAACGAGCGATAAAGTCTAGATCGGATAAGACCTAAACTCAAAACATCACACAAGGAAATCCAGATCAGACAATAGAAAAGGGAAAAAGCTCCTACAACTCTCAGAGCGACGAACCATACATGTATTGGGCCCGGCAGACCCAACGCACATCCCAGAGAACAGAAGGCACCAACCTGATGTGTTAGACATAGCGGTAACGAAAAATATAAACCGACGAGTACAGCTGACAACACTAAACGACATATGATATCATGTTAGATGATTGTGTTTAGTTCTTGTGTGTAGTTTTCTTTATTAAGTGGGATTTTGTTGTTGTCTTTGATGAATTGTTCAGTTTTTGTTACATACTGTTTAGTCCAGTAACGGGGTAGTTCTCACTTGCATCACATCACGTAGAAGATTTTTTTTTCTTATCTTGTATATATTGGTGAGAGTATGCAGAAACCAAGTTTTCGACCTCCAACACCCTCGGCACAATTTTCTGTGGCCAAAAAACATCAAAATTTGGGTACTTTTTTCAGTTTTTCGTCTATAACTCCTTCCTGATAAGTCCTATCAAGAAATATTCTATTTTCAATTTGAAAGAGGACAAAATTTCCTACAACTTTCGTATTACAAACTTTTTTCTAAACTCAAAATTAAGCGATCTACAGTTCATTGAAAATCAGCCAAATTTCACACTTTTCCTAAAAGTTGGGTTTTTACCTACTTTGCAGCTCAAAATGACCTGAAACCCCTGAATATATAACCGATATATATGTATTTCTGTATGACATAGTATATATATGTACTATACTTTTATTACTGATGGTCCATTCACTAATCATATAGCATTGTTGGCCGGGAGATCCCGAAGGATTGTTCGGCCGCCAGGTTACAGTGTTATGGATAGGCCGCGCAGTGCGCTTCTTGTGGCTATCTAACCTGACCAAGTACTAGTACCGCATATAGGGAACCTAAAACTTAAGGTGGAATCCAAACCACAGAATCGTTCTGGCTTACTTCATATTACACAGCAAGCTGTGGCAGAGGTAAAGGTCGGATTAATGGCCTTTGAAAATCATTGCTGAGACCGGGATTTCGATCTCCAGTCAGACGCCTTGAGCTACCAGATCGCTCTATTACTGAAGATAATAGAGCGAACAACAATGCATAATGTTATGACGCAAAGTTATAGTCATAATAATTTCGAAATAAGTTTAAAAAAATGGTCATAAATAAATTTCTTTTCCGTTTGGATTGTCCCGGCTTATCAATGAATTGTGTCTATTTCATCCATTGCATCAGGAACAGCTTCCTCGAGGTCGAAGAAATCTTCCTCTCCTTCATCTACTACATTCCAGGAACGCTTTCACGAGGCAGGCGAGAGCAATTTTTGCAAGCAGCTGAACAATGCGGTCCTGATTAGCGACAGCTGCATGGAGGTGAACAAGGTTTCTGGAAGGAATATGATACAACCTTCGAAGTAAACTCAAGTGCATCGTCTTTTATTATTGTTTTTTTATGACTTTACGCCTCGTCGACGTCGAGTTCATTAGTGGCACGATGGGACTGGGAACAAGGAACGTGAAGGATTTCGGCCATGGCCTTTTGAAGGAAGCATCCCGGCATTCGGCTGGAGTGATTTGAGGAAACTTTGGAAAACTCAAATCTGGATGCTTGGACGGGAATTCGAACCGACGTCCTCCTGAATGCATTTATTATTGTAACTGTAATAAGACTGTACGAGCCTTTCCTTCATCCTCACGGCAATGGGTACGTTTCTCGACCCAACCAACCTTTACTTGGTGGTTCGTGCATATTGAGTGAAACGTTGCCGCATCTGATTTTGGTGGCAACCGTGCTAGTCTGAATGCATTTTTTGGGCAGATTTCTTAATCATTTCATATCTGAGCCTTCCAATGTTCCACAAGCAATTTTTCCGTACCGTTCCAAGATGATCTGTTCCCCTGCGTGTTCTCCAAATGTTCTCTGGATGCTAGAGTTCAGAGAAGTTAGCATGCATGTTACTTTCAGATATGGTTGGTATTGAATCATGCATTAGAAGTTTTCTTTCCCATAGCCGAAATATCCTGATATTGTATCACATCCAGCAAATGCATGGATGAATAGGATGATGGGTTCAAACTCGTGGTACCAAAACCCATTAGCAAAATGAGAAAGCCAATATACTCACATAGAATCATCACACTGTCGAATTTTGCTGCTTGGGAAATTGCTGCGTCAATGATCAATCCAGCAGCATCTTGTTTTGCCTGTTGATCTTCGATGCCTCCTTTTTTAGTTTTTGCATTAGTATTAACATTACACAGTTCTTGCTGCTCTCATTTGCTGCGTCACTGTAGCACTTGTTTCCTCACTGAAAATGATGCCTGCTCAAGTATCTGATGTTTTCAAACTACAAATCATTTCAGATGACTTTATTCCTCTCTGCGCAGCATAACTTCGGTATCCGTCAAATATAACTGTGATGTTGGATCTATAGTTCGTTGTCAAATAGGCTTCATATTTTCCACAGAAGCGGCCAAGGTATTTACTACTATGCCACATAACCTTATGCAGGAGGAATCATCCGTGCATAGCAAAAATTTTTGTGTTGGGTGTTGTATCTTGAAGAGATTTAAATGCTTCATATAGCGACAATTTTTTTCCATTGTTGTACGGAACAAATTCAAATGGAACACATTGTTTCAATCCATTAAAACGGAAAAGAAATGGATTTATGACTAATTTTTGACTAATTATGACTTAATTTTGACTGCATAAATAAACTCTGTGCCATAACATTATGTTTTCAGTTTTGTAAATCCGTTTTTCAAACTGGTACAAATACCATCAGGTAATAGAACGAAATGGTAGCTCAGTGGTTAAGGTATCTGACTGAAGATCGAAATCCCGTTCTCAGCAGTAATTTTCAAAGGCCATTAACCCGAGCTTTACCTCTGCCACAGCTTGCTGTGTAATATGGAGAAAGCCAGAACGATTCTGTGGTTTGGATTCCACCTTAAGCTGTAGGTTCCCTATATGCGGTACTAGTACTTGGTCAGGTTAGATAGCCACAAGAAGCGCACTGCGCGGCCTATCCATAACACTGTAACCTGGCGGCCGAACAATCCTTCGGGATCTCCCGGCCAACAATGCTATATGATTAGTGAATGGACCATCAGTAATCTAAGTATAGTACATATATATACTATGTCATACAGAAATACATATATATCGGTTATATATACAGGGGTTACAGGTCATTTTGAGCTGCAAAGTAGGTAAAAACCCAACTTTTAGGAAAAGTGTGAAATTTGGCTGATTTTCGAAGAAGCTCGCTCAATTTTGAGTTTAGAAAAAAGTTTGTAATACGAAAGTTGTAGGAAATTTTGTCCTCTTTCAAATTGAAAATAGAATATTTCTTGATACGACTTATTAGGAAGGAGTTATAGACGAAAAACTGAAAAAAGTACCCAAATTTTGATGTTTTTTGGCCACAGAAAATTGTGCCGAGGGTGTTGGAGGTCGAAAACTTGGTTTCTGCATACTCTCATCAATATATACAAGATAAGAAAAAAAAATCTTCTACGTGATGTGATGTTTGTGAGACCCCCTTTTTACGACCCCGTTACTGGACTAGTTGTGAAACGCGTACGGGAGAATATACAGGCTAACATGCAATGAATGCGAAGCACAGTACATAGGACAAACATGCAGAAAATTCGAAACCAGATACAAGGAATATATACGAGCTCTAAAATATAACCACCATTCAACATTTGCAGAACACTTACAAGAACACAACCACCACCCAACAAATATTGACTCAGACATGCAAATACTCACCATAAACAACAACAAACCACAAATACTAACATTCCAAGAAAACTATCATATACAAAAAGCACTAACAGAAGGAAAACGAATAATAAATGAATACAGAAACCTCACACACCCAACACTATACATAACACTGAAACTAAAATAAAATAGAAAAATCAACACAGGAAAAACAACAATTAATCATGAAAAAAACCACAATAAACTGCTGAAATCATTTACATTTGAAAAAACCGCCAAATAAATGGAAGACTGAAAAAACAAAACAATATCGCACAACTATACAAACTCGATACTTAGTAAACAAAACAGATCGACCATTCCCAAGTAAAAACACACAGTGCAGTGCAATAAAGTGCAGTGCAATAAAGTGCAGTGTTGTGAATCCAAATAATGAATACCCTTCTCACCAAAAATGCAAGAGCACTGATGCTGAGAATGGAGCTAAAAGAAATTAAATAGACCACAAAATGTAAGTAGATTATAAGTTAGATAATTATTCATTCCAATGTACCAAACACAACATAACCTGCTTACAGCTTTTGTACATAATTAACAGAAAAAACCCGCTGAAGATGCTTCTGCAAAAGAAGTGAAACGCGTACAGGAGACCAATAAATACTAAAAAGTCAGTTGCTTTGGCGCAATGTATTTATTAATATTATCAGCAATTGAGGAAAATGATCCATAACATCAAGAAGGATTTCAAGTTTTTCTCGAAATTTACAAGCAATGGGACCAGGAAGTAGCACTTGCAGTCATTTTTTCCCTTAATGTAGTGTTTTAGACATTTGTAGATAGTCCAACATGTTTCATGTATGCTGTCTGAAAGCATTTGTGGTGAAAACGGTGAACCAGAATTCATTTTGTATTTTCAATGATGTGTCTACCTGTCAAAAATTGCATAGTAATGACTAATCGTTCTCTGGCGCTAATACTTTCACGCATTAGGGTTTGTATATTAAACGTGTCACTACATTTTAGAATCTACTATCAAAAAATTTCTAAAATCTGACTTTAGGCTTCATAAAATGTTAAAGTTATGGAACTTTTTTCTTAATAAAATGCGTGTCTTCAACTGAAATACTCTGTCTGTTCTTGTGTCTAAATGAGCTCGTCAAAATGTTGTACAAAAAAAAGAGACTAAATTAGAAACACATTCCCCAAATTGATTTTGTTCAAAGGCCAATAACTTCTTTATTTATGAAGCCCATTTTTTATTTCTGCATGAACCTGTTTCGACATAAATAGATGAGAATGATTTCAAAATCGGTAAAAATAGGTATAGACGTATTTACAAACAGAAACAAGTCTTATATGAAGCTTTAAAAATAACCTAAGCCAATGGCCTGAAATAGCTATTTAAAAAATTAATAAAACTCACAGCTTCTCACATAACAGTTAATTTCATCATCCATTGTCAGTATAATCAGCAACGTGACGAAAGAAATCGTAATAGTAAATTCACTGAATCGTGAAGTAAAACACGCCCCTTTAAATCTCATTTTAAACACTCGTTAAAAAATAATGCTAGCCTATTATGTGCAAAATAGCAAGTTTGCTGATTTTCTACACTACACCAAGAAAAATTTAAGAACAAAGTCATCCCATTGAGAGCTATGACTAAATATTTATAGACGTGCTGCAAAGTTTGTGGTGTCTACCGCTCACTTCAACAACGATAATTACAATTCAACTTACTTATGAAATGATATTCCAGGTTCTTTCCTGTCTGGCCTATTTGTGCAACCGTACGCAACACAAGCTGGCATTTTTAAACACTTATACACAATACTAAATGAAATAATCACTGCATCTACCACAATGTGAACACCTTAATTGTCGGGAAGCGCCATATGGTCGTTGCCGGTGCTGCCACCATGCGGGAGAGTTTAGTGCTTGCTTCACCGATTTAACGTCACTTCTCCTCCATATAATTCCTTCCTCCATGTATGTAGCATCCTATTCGCTCTTCCCAAAAACAGTCTCCCGCTGCCAACCTAATCGAAAGCCAGAGCGGCACATGTAAGAAAGCGGCTTTCGTCATAGAACATGTGTTTCAAACGCATTAAGGCGGTTGCAGAGACAACAATAAGTCCCAGGATATATAATTGCCTTTTGATAGCTTCTAATTAAATACGTATGCAATCGTTAAAATTTCGTATCAGCGAATAATCAAATTTTCAGCGCGAATACAGGAAGTTGTCGCAAATATTTTATCTGCAAATACAGAAAATGGGGATAATGAAACCATAAGTAAAAAGCTTTCACTTGTTAGTTCAGATTGTGCGACACACACAAAAAAAACTTATTACATAGTTACAAAATCGTACTAAATACGCAACATAGCTCAAATTATAGGAATGTATACTCAAAACAAACATAAAAGTGGATCTATTTACTGACGAATGACGAAGGTCGACAAAAACAAACGTTTGTCCACACGAGTAAAATTCCAACTGCAAGGTTACAGGCAAACAGTGTAATAAATCCGATAGACAATGAGTGGGGCTGGAAAACAATGACGGAGCAGCGAGTCACGCAGACTGGCGCAAGTTTTCGCCTCATTTTGTGGATCCGCTTAATTTTGCGTGGGATTCGCCAGACTGTATGGTGATGTGTGATTGCGGAATCCCGCTTTGCTGTATCGCAATTCCTAGTTAAGACTTCTGAAATAAAATTAACTGCTTTCATTGCTGACCATAAAATTTCTCATATTGTTATGGATCACTTAGCCGATTTGTTACCGACTTGTTCCCAGATTCTCAAATAGCCAAAGATATTAAATTTTAAAAAGCTGTGATAAATAACAGTTTGATGAAATTGAAAAATAAAACCTTATCACTGATTTGAAGTAACAGAAGTTTTCAATTTTGATTGACGAGAGCACAGACATTGCTGTAGTAAAACCAGCGGCTCTAGTAGTCACAATAAATGGGAAAGTACTGAGTCAGTTTTGGGATTTAATTCAGTTATTTATTGAAAAAAACACGGAAAATCCAGAAAAACTTTTTAATGCTATTGTTATTAATTCATATGAAATGTATGAGATTCCTATTCAAATACAATGATGGGCTCTAACAATTCAGTTTCAAGCAGATTTCGTCAACGTTGTCCAGGCATCTTTGCGCTAGTGAAGCATGCAAAGAGTTTCCACTTAATTGTGAGAAATCGGAGCGAAATATATATAATCATTTTAAATCTAGTAGCAAAAGACAAAGTGTGTTTAAAGACTGATATCTCGGTTTAGGTGTCGGAAAAGAACTAAACTCCATTGAAAGTGAAGAAAGAGATTCCACTCTGAGAATGATGTGTAAAAATTTTATTATTAGGACTGTGTACTACTCTGTTAACGATAACATTATGGCAGAAATAGCCAAATATGATATAGAGAGAGTAATTTCCAACGACAGGGAAGAGTCGGTTTCAACTTTATTGAATCTTCTGCCAAGAATCGCGTCAAATTCATTGCAACATTAACAAGAACTCGAAGATGAGTGGCGGAAATTGCCCTTTTACAAGGATTTGAACTTTAGTCAACGTCCTAACAGGTTTTAGCACCATGTAAATTTTCAAATAGTCATAAATTGTTGATATTGCTAAGTAAGTAATGTTTTAAAAATTTTATAATATACATTCTCTATTTCTCAGGGGGCACAACTATGCGGTCAATATGGAGATAGCGATGCTTATTTGAAGCACTTACCGAAATTTATGTTGGCTATTTTGAGATTACGACACTCGAATGCTGAGTGGGAACGAGTGTTCAGTAAAGTTAATGACATTAATATAAAAAAGTGCAATAAACTCATACCAAAATCCATTAAGAGAAATACTTTTTTCGCAGCAGACTATACAGCGACATCGGGAAAAACTGCTTCAATTTTAAACCTACTAACGCTATGATACAATAACATACTATTTATTTGTACAAAAATGATGATATTACAATTATTAAAAATAGATTTTTTAAAACAATTTGGCCTTTACTTTTTTGCTGTAGAACTATTTATTTTTTACCGAAATTTTAAAGTATTTTAAATATAAATTACAACATATTTTGGGAAACCTACCGTAATTTTTGATAATTTCTTCCATCATTCTTCTTGGATTTTCAGAAAGCTTTTGATTCTGTACCACACAACCGAGTTTTAGCGAAGATTCGAGCTTACGGTATTTCGGCTCAGATTTGCGAGTGGATACGTGATTTTCTTACTGATAGATCACAGTATGTTGTTGTTGACGGGGAAGCCTCTTCTAAGATAGATGTTACTTCTGGCGTTCCTAAGGAAGTGTAATAGGGCCACTTCTTTTCATAATTTTTTATAAACGATCTAGGTGACAACGTTAAATGCTGGTCGCGATTGTTTTCCGACGATGCAGTTATCTATATGGAAATAAGGTGTTCTGACGATTGCTTAGAAAGTCAGCTCGATTTGGATAGTATTTGCGAATGGTGCCGTAAATGGGAACTTACACTTAATTGCAAAAAGTGCAAGGCAATGCGAATAAGTAACAAAAAGGTTGCTCACGAGTACAAAGTAAACAATTCAGTTGTTGACACGGTTGATTCCATGAAGTATCTGGGAGTAATAGTACAAAGCAACATGAAATGGGACTTGCACATAACTTCCGTCGAAGGCAAAGCAAATTCTAAATTACGATTAATAGGTCGTATCCTGAGGAATTGTAATGCTCATACAAAGGAAATAGCGTACAAAACACTAGTGCGATGGAGTTTGGGATCCGTATCGCAAGGGCCTGATTGACTCAGTGGAGAGGGTACAGAGGAGAGCCGCTCGATTCGTGATTGGTTGCTACAGCCCTTATGAAAGCGTCACAGAGTTGATACATAGATTGTACTTGGATCGTTTGGAAGACAGACGACGTCATTTGTGTTTGAATGTATTGGAGAATATGCGAAATTCTATGACCTACGTGTGCAGTGAGATACTTCTGTTCTGGCCTCGCATTCGGGAGGACGGCGGTTCGAATCCTCGTCCGGGCATCCAGATTTGGGTATTCCATGGTTTCCCAAATCACTCCAGGCGAATGCCAGGATGCTTCCTTCAAAAGGCCATGGCCGAATTCCTTCCCCCCATCCTTTCCCGTCTCTAAAGACCTCGCTGTTAAGAGACGTAAAAAAAGAGAGATACTTCTTCCGCCAACCTATTTGGGTCGCAATGACCGGAGGGATAAGAATCAAAAAATAAGATGCCGAACTGATGCTTTTATGTATTCTTTCTTTCCTCGTGCTATTCGGGATTGGAATGCGCGGAATTAAGATTGGTGCTAAGCACCCTCTGCCACCCACAATGTTTATGAATTGCAGAGTATGGTTGTAGATGTAGCTAGATTTTAGTGTTGGCAACATTGCAGTGAAGTAAACTCTTGGATCCTACTGCGCATGCGCGGATACCTTATTTCATTTTCAAAACATTGCGCTGTTTACATTGTTTGCTGCTGTGAATATTTCATTTTCTAATATTTCCCAGATTTTTTTCTATAATGTCAGCTTGTGTGTCATACCGTTGCACAAACAGACCAGATAGGTAACAAGCTGGAATATCATTTCATAAGTAAGTCACATTGAAATTATTGTTCTTGAAGTGTTTTGCAAGAGTAGGGCCAATGATAACAGATTTTCAATGCTTCTTAATGGTGTAGATCGCGATTCCGCCTGCTGGTGGCATCATAATACTGCAGTGGTCAAACGCAAGACTCCGCTAGAAATTCTTTCCGAAGTACATTTAACTGTTTCATGCTGGTCCAGGCTGCATTACACTTAATTTCTGGTTGAAAATAATTGTCCTGACTTTATTACAACGGAATTATTGCTTGCAAATCATACGTTTTGCTACTGACTGCAGCAATATTACAACGATATTATTTAATGTTGTTGTTACGGAATCGCGATCTCTAATAGACCCAAAGTTTATTCATAGCTTTCATTAGCATGACGTTATTCTCAAATATTTGTCGTTGTAGTGTAGACAACCAGTGTAACTTACTATTTTGCACATAATAGGCTTACCTTATTATAAATGATTGTTGAAAGTCTAATTTAAGCTGGTGGAGTTTATATCGTGATACAGTGATTATAGTATTCTTCATGCATGCTTCATTCCAGTTGCAGTTTATACCGAAAGTGTGATGAAATTAATTGTATGCGAACTAATCGTGATGAAGCAAATGTTGTTGTTACCCGAAATGTAGCTAACGATGCATTTCATGATTTTAGGTTTGCCTGCGTAGTTTGATTCATTATTAATGGAGATTTTGTTGGTTAGCTTGAAATGCAGAATGTTCTTGTTATAGTATAAGAGATGAAACGTGACATGACATGTATCGCGATGTAAATTAGCCTACTCCCATTTAAGTTTCCTACTTTTGATGTATGGTAGCAAGATAAATGCACTGATGCTTCTGGTGATTTTAAGTAGGTCACTATGAGTATATCTTGTGAGTAGCTCAGAAGCTGTGAGTTTTTTGAAGGAAGCAATCAACAAGCAATTGAAGCATACATGCTAGTTTCCATCATAATGTAGAATCCATGTAGAATTAAATGTCTTGAACATGTAATTTTCTATTCAATCCATTAGACTACTAGGTACTTCTTATTCATTGTTTCCAAAGTAACAATATGACCATTAGTTTTTTTGTGACTATAAGGAAAAAAGTTCCGTTTCAGTGTTCACATTTTCTCATTTCCTTTAAAAAATTATTTTGCAGCTTTTTTTCTTAAATTCTAATATTTGTTAGATAATACCAATTAAGGTATTTGTTACTATGGCTACATAGCTTATGATTTCATTATTATGAACATGAAAATTAAAAACTGGAAGAAATCCCCCGTTTTACACTGTTCCATGTACATTCCCCATGTTTCTTGGGAAATCCGCTAATGCGACCTCCCCTCCTCACTTTGCGGGTAATATCTAGATCGCGATACCACTGAAACCACTTACCACCTTGCGTTGTAAACACTTCCCGATGGAGAGAGATGCCGTCACTCTGTTTCCGTGTGTGACGCGTTCAGCCTTCGATAGATTTGAAAATACATGTTAGGCCATAGAACATATCCAATAGTAACAATAATAAAAAAAATTACGGATTGAAAAAGTTAAAGAAAATTATTAATTGCACAATTAATAATATTATTAAAATATGTACAACATTCGAAACTGATAATTGATATCGTTTATTAACTTAACGTTATTAGTCACAATTTCATTGATTCTGTGTTTCCTCGCGTGACTTAAATTGCTATTAAAATCATTCATATGAAATAAAATATTTATAAAAAAGATTTTGTCAATGACCGTTTGCGTTTAGGTTGAAACGCAGCCTGGACCATACTAACAGGGGTAGATACGATTTGGAAAAATGGTTTCAGCCATATAGTGTGTGACAGTTACATTTCACTATGGTCGAGGCTGCTTTTAGATGTAAACAGCGATAGATACTACATAGAAATTAGGTATCCGCAATAAGGTGTTCGATAGTTATGTTTCAGTGTGATCCAGGCTGCATCAAAACCTCATCACTAATGAATTTATTCCTGTACTACTGGTGCAAAATTAACGATTTCGATATGAGACGTATTACTTTCCGTGGAAGGCCCCATTAGTGACATTTAAAGCTGCGAGTGGAACATATACGTCACATTCAGCAAGTTAGTGACATCATACTCTCTCCATCTGGAAGTGTTTACATCGCAAGGCGGTAAGTGGTTGCAGCGGTATCGCGATCTAGATATTACGTTTCTTGGGAAATCCGCAAAGGCAACCTCCCCTCCCCACTTTGCTACATGGTGAAGGTCCCTTATGTCATCTCCTCTCTCCATGTTTAGTAGGCCCCCTACATGATTCCCTGTGTCTGCCAGTGTTGCACCTTGTTTGTCTCTGTTGGGGAGGGTCACGTGCTAGCTGGTTGATATTTATTCCACGTGTTTCTTACTCTTAATTCTTAGTCCAGGCTGCGTTTCAACCTAACCACAACTGCTAGTAGCAGAACATTAAACTAACTTAAATTCTCTGAGCAACAATCGGTTACGGTAGAAACCATCGTTCATCCTGGAAGATACGCTGCCAAGTGATATATTGTAGCACGAAATCCAATGTCAGTTATGCACAAAGAAATTGTAAATGTTGCTGATTTTTCACTTATTAAGTGCCTGCAATTTGCACGTGGAAAGCAGTTTTTCTCCAGCAATGAAGAAATGAAAAACATGGAATAAATATCAACAGCTATTATCACGTACATATTTCTTTTGTAATAACTTGTATACATCTACCCACATTTCAAGTGATTTTACTACCTATTCACATGTTTGATGCTTACTTTCTAAACTTTTAGTCAAATATTACCGTTTAAGACTGTTTAGACAATTTTTGTAGGTTCCAGTATATTAACATTTCTTGCAACAGATAAAAAAAAACTGTTTACCCATAATTGAATTAATGACTATGGACTGTAACAAGCAATCTCATTTCTGGTGTCTAGACCATATTTGTTTCTCACTTTTAAGTACCCATTTGTTCAGATTTAAAACTACTATACTTCTCTTAAAACTTTTTTTTCCAGAAGGTATAATTAATGGAGATAATAGACTCATTAGCCCGTCTAGCCGTTGGGCGGAGGCAACCTCATGATGAATTTTTCCAAGTGGGCAATTCTGTCTGTAAAGCAACTTCAAGAATCGGAGTGTTTGATGTTGATGATGAAGAGCTCTGCCATGAGGTGTAAGCATTTCAGTGTGGCTTAATTATAGATTATGATACCACTACAATTTTATGAACACTTCCAGCAGTACCATTGTCGGTATAGGGATCATATCACCCTAAGCTGTTTTGTGTTGTTCATAGTGGTTGTGATTAGGATGAAATGCAGCCTGGACGAGGAGGAAAAAAAATTGTAAAAGCCGTAGAAATGCATTATTTGCATCTTTTCGGATAAACATGGTTGGACGTATATATCGCTAAGCTGTAGAAAACATTTTGCTACCTTAAATTTCTTGTGACTTTTTGCAATTGATAGAAGCTGAAAGAAATGTCAAGCCCATGTTATAACAGAGGAATTATCCAAAATTTCAGGAGATTTGTATTAATTTTGTATTGCTGGTGGTGTAGCGGTATTGTGATTGTAAAATTAATCTTCTGTTTATTTGTGGAGGGGATGGAAAGTAGTACCTCTACAAGTTATGGACTGTATATGATAAATAATTTAGGACATCTTAATGATTAGAAACTGTTTTTTGTGGAAAATAAACTAATATATAGAGTTTCAGAAGAGGAAAACAGGATATAGTATGTGTATGCATTCACAACTTTAGTCCAAGGAATAAAGATGCGGGATAGTTTTGAATACACTTTGATTGTGGTGATCAAGTTTGTAAATTTGTAATAATGATTCATAAGAGATAAAATAAAATTCATTAAATTTAGAGTAACTTGGTAGATCATTGTGTAAATATGTCCAGTCTGATTCATGTTCTCTTTTTGTAGAGTATCACAATTTCCCTGTGGAATTCCAGAATGCAATGCAGTTTTTCAGACCCTTCTTCAGTTTGACATGCACTATAACACTGTGCATCGTTATATTTGTGTTGAATGCAAGAAATCACTACCTTCCGCTCACCTTTTGGAGCTTCACGTGTGTGAAACGCATGATTCTTTTTTTGCTGCACAAGCTGAGAGGAAACCAATGGTGAGAAACTGATGTGCTAAATTGATGTCTGTAGGTCTATACGACTTATCGTCACTAACTGTTCAAATTTTGCTCTATGTAGTTTTCACTTGCACAATTACACTTTATATTAAGTATCTTCTGATACTGCCTCAGAAAAAATTTGTTCTAAAGAATATGTGATATTATATTTTTATATACATTTTATTTCATACCCACAGTCCTATATTCAGCCTCCGAATGTGATAGAAAGTACAAGCAGAAAAAAGTAGAATCTTTATCAGTCTCAACCATAAAACATGTAATTGCAAAATAATGACAGTTTATCATATTTGTAATGTTATATGACCTCATGGGTATTACATAGGTGGATAATTGAGACAAAGAAACAGCCGTTAGGCGCTGAAAATAAGATAGGAAAAAAAAAAACCTGTCACTCACCACAGATGAAGGCAGGAGGGCCAGATGAACATGTCCAAAAAAAAAAAAAACACACACACACACACACAAAATTCACAATATTTCTGTTAATAACCTTAGTCATGTAGGTGGTGAGACATATGGCAGGGTAAAAATTTGCCCACACCCACTGCATGAATGAAACGTGTGGGGGAGGGCGGGGGTGTACACGCACAGGGATTGCAACTGCCCAAACACATCATAAGACCTCATGGTCAATAAAGGTCACCTGTGGCAAAGGAGGAATTGGCTATTTGACTATATTTTTTGAAAATAATTTATTGATACACGTTATTTACCAAGTACTAATTATTTTTTGACAAAAGTGCTTATTTTACATAAAATTCAGTGTTAAAATTTAGGGTATTTGAAAGCCCCCCAAAACGCTCCTTTTCTGCCTGGTGCGGGCCAACGACACTTGTGACGTCACGTGCCAGCAGGCACTCACTCTACATAAGTAACGTTTGGTTTGTTTCTCTGAATTTGTGTACAAATTGTTGGAAATATGGTTTATAAATAGTGTGTAGTACATCAATCTACAACCACAACAATAAAAACTCCTCAAATAAACATAAGTGTTCCCGCATTAGCTGAATAGGAAAAAAAGTCACTGCAACTTGCTCATAGAAACCTAGACGACATTGCGACTAAGTCGCATATCATTTACTGTAAATATAAATTGTACCATAATTTCTTTGAGATAATGTTAAGGTGAGTATCAGTAAAGTTAGGGTTCGTAGGTTTGATCTTCGCTTTGGAATATGTTTTGTTATTTGTTATTTAGATACTAGTTGCTTTTGGTAGCACCGCATATTCTTTTTCTAAAATCCACGACAACATTAATTTTTTTCCGAATGTTTCACAAATTTTTGGATAGCAAGAGTATAATAAACATTTGGTACATAACCAAAAGACTTCAAAACTGAAACTGGACGTTACTTGCACACCGATAAAAAAAAAAAAAAACTTTTTGAAATTACTTGCGCTTTAAAAGTAAATACCACTTAAATAGATGCATTTATGTCAGAAAGGCAACATACAGTTGTATCGTCATGTAAAAATTCCAACAAAAAGTATTCAAAGCGTTCCGGAATTCGTGCAAGATTAGCGTGCAATGTTATTGTTAAAATAAATCCTATTATTCACTGCCGAGTACTTGGGTTTTGTTGCAATGATGATGTATCTCTGGTATGTTTCAAAATTAAAAGCAGGAGATTATCTTTTTATAAATGTATTCTTGTATGATAGCAATTTCTGTTTTAAACAGTTGCAAGACGTTTTATACTTCTTCTAATAAAAACATTAGTCTGTAAAGCAACAAATGCCAAACAGAAACAAACAAACAAAAATGTACACAGGAAAAAATATAATCCTAATCAAGGTTCAAATAAAGGATCTTCAAATTCCTATAGCATTCTTTAACCCTGCAGCTACCCGTACACCATGGCATCGTTGCTTTTCTTCTCATTAATAGTGAACACTTAAACATCACATTAAAATTATTAAAATGAAGAAAGTTGGTAACAAAATTACCAATAATGTATCAGAGTTATTTATTTTTATAAGAACTATTACCATGTCATTTTGAGTTACATTTTAATTTCTTTCAGCAACATCTGCATTTTTCATCAATGCAGTATCTTTTACAGTGATTCATCATAAAGCATTTCGGACTTCCAGATGGCAAGCAAAGTGTTAAAGGAGTTGAGAGACGTCCTCAATGTTAAAGTTATTCTCTGAAACTAAATTCATTACGAGTATAAAGTCGATCGAGAGGACCTCCCTTGTTTACTAACTAATAGAGACCTGATGGATTAATGCTCATAACAACAGCTAAAACTTTACTGGGAGCTGCACATCCTCTTCAACTTCGGATATCCAAACTAAAACAGGAGAACCAACTTCAATTGTAGGAAATTTTTATTTGGACAGTGATATCATTTTTTGTGTGTGTTTCTATTGTTCAGTATTGGCACTTACTCTCTCATCATTAATAGTGTGCTTTCTTAACCAGAGCTTAATCGCTTCATTCTTGTTGCTTTCTCCACAGATAACGTGAACATATTCATGACACTCTGGACACTTGTGTCTTCCTGAGATGTCATTTTAATGTATAACACAACTTTTTATTAAATTTAAATTTTAATTTTCAGCTTTTTCTAAAATAATGTGTCACTGTAAAAGATGCAATATTAATAAAAATACAAATGGTGTGTAAAGAGCATAAAACGTAACTCGAAATGTCACTCTTTTTGTTATGGTTTTATGCCACCTTGATGTGGCTATCTTTAGAGGCGGTAAAAGGATGGGGGCAAAGAATGGGAATCAATTCGGCTATGGCCTTTTTAAAGGAACCATCCCAGCATTCACATGGAGCGGTTAGGGAATACCATGGAAAACTGAAATCTGGATGGCCGGATGGGGATTCAAACCCAAGTCGTGCAGAAAGTGAGGCTCATTAAAATGTCACGAATAATATTTTTTTTTTAAATAAATAACTTTGCAACATTATTGCTGATTTTGTTACCAACGTTCTTTATTTTAATAATTTTACTGCCAACTTGTATCAGACAATGATTAAAGATAAAGAAACTGTAATGAAAAAGAGTGTTTTATTTTCTTAACATCTCCTGATTATTAATTAATAGCCACAATGTGTTCTGCCTGTCTTTGTCAAAGCCACAACATGAATATCGTGTTATGGCCATTTTAAAGAAACCACAATCATTTAAAATTGTTCATTTCTAATCTGTTCTGCCTCATGTTTGTTTCTTTACATATGATGTTATCAAAACGGAGACCTAAATATTTGAAATCATACCTCATTTATCAATTTCGGTTGGGTATGAAGGGAGATAAATGACTCATGGCAAAGAAACATATTTTACAAATAGTATATATGATTGCCATGGAAGCCTATTTGAGATGTACAGATGATGCTTAATGACTTTCATTGGAATTTCCTGTACAGACTGTCCCTCATCTTTCAGAAGCAGTTCATCGGACCAAGTCTGTTGGCTCCCTTTAGCGTTGTCTCCTACTACGCAATATCTAGTATTAAGTATAATATTAATAATAATTGATTGATTCATTAATAATAAAAATATTGTTTTCATTCATGGACAGCTCAGGTCTTATTATCCTCATCCAATTCATTATATGGTCTTCACAAGTGTGTCTCAGTGTGCACTTTGTCATTTTATTGAATGCTTAAGGCATTGCTGGAAATACTTTGCACATCTCATACTTTTTGAATTTGCAGCTTTCCTACCTCTATCCCTAACAGTTACGTCTGGTTATGTTGCTGCATTAAATGTATGGGACACATTTTTTTTTTCTTTTTGGAATATTTATATTTAAAAATGTTGTTGTAAATTTGTCCATGTAAAGATGACACTTCTGTTTTCAGTACCGCTGTTATGTAGAGGAATGTGATACACTGTCTGCCAGTCCTGAGGAGCGTCGCAACCACTGTATTTCAGCACACAAGTTTCCTCCCAGCTTCCGCTTTGACAACAGTTCCAAGCGAAAGAAAAGCGGCAAAAGTAAAAGGGAAGATGAAAATGCCATGAAGACTGATGAGAACATTGCTAAGCAAAACAAACCTCTTCATCCAAAAGCTTTTATCTTTGGAAGAACTGCTAAAAACCATAAGACCTGGTTTACAGGCAACAGTTCTAAAGTGTCCACTGATATAGATATGGACGTTGTTGCAAGAGACCTGAAGAGTAGTCTTCCAGATTAAACCTGAGAGATTTGTGACTTGTTTTTCTGTAAGAAGCAAATATGTAAATTAGGCACAGAATATTTTTGTATGAAAGTTTCCTTTTTTATGTTAAATATGTCCTGTGAAATAGATTATCACCGGTGAAAATTGATAACTGCTAAGTTCTTGATCCTAATGTAACCAGTTTTTTTTATTGCTATCAAAAAGTTGTAAACCTGCTTGGAGAGCAGTTTCATTATTTCCAGATAGGGTAATTCCCATTATAGCAAGGCATAGATTTTATTGTTGTCTCCCACAGAATAATAATAAATCAATTCACTTCTAATTCACTAAAGCTTCTAATCAGATTTTAATGTTTCTAGTGTAATTATAAGTGTAAATACCAATAATGTTATACTAGCATTATTTATTTACTAATCTCGTAGAGTAGATCCCTGGTGAGGAAGGACCTTGGGGATGTGAAACAAGTTGTGGTTAATAACACACATACAATATGAATAATAATCATAGTAAAAAAAAACTACTATATGTGACAAAAAAAAAAGTAGTAAGGTGAAAATTATCAGCTCGTAAACCCTGTAAGACATTTATTTTTGCTCTGGCACCTGGGCTACATGTGAATACTGCTTGTGTGTGAATCTCTTTCCTCATCCTCCACTTTTACTTAAACCTCCTTGATGTGTTTAGAGCTTTAGCAACCAAATACAGAATTAGCACAGTTGTCTGTGAAATCTACCTTGGAAGTGTAACCCTTCATGTCTTATAGCTAAGTCCTGATCATTTATATCTTCAGTATATGAGTATTTACACACTTGGTAATGTTTGAAATTGCACACTTTATAGAAAAAGCATTGTTGAACTTTTAGGCGTATAATATTACCCACGAGTATGGATCAGTGTGCTGAGGCACCTTGCTCTGGACTGGAGAGTTACAATGGGCCCAGGCCCCTGCATTCCTGGCATTCTGACTGCTGCTGTTCGTCTGAGTGGATGCATTAGGTGCGCTGGGCCCGGTTAGACTTGGGGCGGGAAGTCATTTCCCACCACCTCCTCCACATGGCCAACACTGGCCACCACAGTTGGCCAAATTTGAGAGAGAAAGAAAGAAGAAAAACATATGATACTGTTTTTCCCATGGTTTCAAGATTTATTAATCCATGATAAAAGAAAGATAAGGAAAATAGTTGAACTAATACTGAAGAAGAACGTGAGTTTAGATCTCACCACAAGTGCTTGACACGGTTTGGCGAACCCGCGGTACCGGAGCCGGAAACTTGTGAGCACTGCAAGTTTCCCACACCGTAAACTCCTACCACGCTTCAGCGACCAGCATAGGACGTGGCAGAGGGGTGTTGGCTTCATTGTGAGCACGGTACAAGCCACTCTTAAAAACCCCTCATACGCCGAGAAGTTGATAATTTTGTCCACACTTGTGCCTCTTCCCTTTTAACTTGCCTTTTTCTCTTGCAACATGTTCATCTCAAGGCATGCATCAGGAAGCCCTTTAGTGTCCACTTTCACACCTCAAGTTCGGGCCATACTACACTGCACCGTCACCGCACAGACACTTTTCTTATTGTGGTCGCTCATTTGTTTGAAGTGAGTTCAAACAACAAGGCATGTATTCTGACACCTAGCTGTCATTATATAGTTTGGTTTACTTTTTGACGATGTTTGGGAGGTAGATGTGAGAAGCGTACAGAAAGAGTTCGGAGATTTCCGGTCCTTTCCGACTAAATGTTGTTTTAGCATTACATTTTGCCATAGAAAAGTGTCATTTTTTTTGTCTCATTTTAGGTTCATCAGATGTATGTAAAATGTTGGCAGAGTCCTTGCATGTTCGCATTAACAAATCAAAGCTTTGAAGTGTCATTTTTTTTTTGTCTCATTTTAGGTTCATCAGATGTATGTAAAATGTTGGCAGAGTCCTTGCATGTTCGCATTAACAAACCAAAGCTTTGCCAGAGGTGAAGGTCGATTTTAAGACCCGTAAAATTGCATCTGAGACCCGGATTTTGAACCCGGGGACCTTCCATACCCAAATCACATGCCTTAATATCTGAATCTAGAAGTACTGAAAAATATGTATTCAATTATACAAAATTACATTTTTTTGGGATAGCAAAAATAAATGATATATAGAAAAGAGTACGTTTATTTTACTATGTTTAAATATTTATTTTTCATTGCATCCGGATTTGTCTCTTGACTCAGATAGTTATGGTGTACGATTGGGGTTCTGAAAGTACCCTGATCAAATCCCTGTCTCAGCTGTAATTTTACAGGTCTTAAAATTGACATTCACCTCTGGCAAAGCTTTGATCTGTTAATCTTAAAATGCTTGGAAGCTCCGTGGTTCTAATTTCGCGTTAATCTGTAGGTCTCCTTTTCAAATTAGGTGACAACGCTGGAGGTGTACTGCGCGGCTGATAAGAAACTCTGTGACTGGGATTTAGAGCTGTAAAAGTAATGAGAAATTCTGTATTTGTTACTAAAACCAATCAATACCCGTTACTTTCAGTACAATCGAACAATAGCATGAAGCATCGTATCGAGTCGCTCCGCGTACAGGATAACTTCGTTACTCGTTACTTTTGGTACAATCGAACACTCACATGAAGCATCGCATACGGGATGACTCCGTTCGTACTTGGTAAAGTTTAAAGAAATTGTTTATTTAATAAAATAAGTTTAGGTAAGTTGTACATTTGGATAAAACTTAAAGTCAAGTAATTAGCACATGGATCTTACGGAAAACCTCTAAATGTACACTTGATTTACTGTAATGAATATTATATACGAAGGAATAATATAATTTCAAAACAAACACCCGTTTGCATGCAAAAAAAAAAGTCCTGACCTTTGACTTGACAGTGACAATAACTAATAACGGTTATTTTTTAAAGTAGCCTACTGTAAACCCTGCTTAGGAGCCTGATGTAATAATGGGACAAGTATTAAACAAATAATATAATCTCATCAAAGTATTTAGTTTATAAATAGGAGGTTTCACCACTGTCTCCTTTACCGTTTTCATGTATTTTTGTAAATTCTTCATCTTTTTGTGATAGGTTTGTTAAAATAAATGTGGACATACCATCAAATCGGGCCTGCAGGCAAAATACTAACTCCTGCGTTAGTTGTTTCATTTTAAAACTATCAATATTCAAAACTTTTAAATCCATAACAAACATGCGATTAATTGTTGTTACGTCGCGGTTACAACAAACATTAAACATCAAAACCAGAACCCCATTGATGATCGATCACATAGTCCTGCGGTAATAATACAATAACTAACACCTGGCAAAAGGAATAGTCATTGTAACTTGTTCTTTGTTTGTGGAATTCTGTAACTGCAAAAAAGGGCTGCTAGATTTGTTTCTGGAAATTATCGCAGAATGCAATCAGTAACAGTTATGATAAAAGAGCTGGAATGGGATTCATTGTCACACAGGAAGAGGGTCATGGGAGTGTACAATGCGTATATTGATGGTGAGGCATGGAAAGATATTGGTGTAAGAATTAAAAGTAATGCTTGGTAGGGAAAAGATGACCATGACCACAATCTTGCGCTCGATTTCAGGCACAAGGATTTAGGAAGATTCTCTTTTTAGGTAAGGGTTTCAAGGATTGGAATAAGTTACCAAGAGAAATTATGAATAATTTACCAAAAATGTTGAAAGAAATTAAAGTTAAAATTTGTAGAGGGCAAATGTAGGTGGATGCAGGGAAAGGGGGGGGGGGGAGATGATTGTGTAGGGAAATTGCCACTGGAGCCTACGCTCCATTGCAATTTTATTACATATTATTAGAACATAACAAGTGCAGAGATGTATATCAAAAACTATTAGAACAACTCTTTTATATTGTAAATTACACTATAAAATAAAATAGAAGGTATCAATTTTTAAAATAAACAAATTTCACAAATGTTTAAACCCTACTAATGAACTATCAATATAAAAACAGTAACTATCTCACCGAGCGGGGCGGTGTAACGGTTAGCGTTCTCGCCTCGCATTCGGGAGGACGGCGGTTCGAATCCCCGTCCGGGCATCCAGATTTGGGTTTTCCATGGTTTCCCAAATCACTCCAGGCAAATGCCGGGATGCTTCCTTCAAAAAGGCCATGGCCGAATTCCTTCCCATTCCTTGCCCCCATCCTTTCCCCCCATCCTTTCCCGTCTCTAAAGACGTCGATGTTAAAAAGAGACATAAAGCAGTTATATATATATAAAAAAAGTAACTATCTCAAATTATCCATTCAAATTTTCTACTTACAAATTATGCACTGTAAATTTTAATGTTAAACAAAATAAAAAGTACAAAATTGGTCTTCATGTTGGCAAAATTAGTTACCAACTGGAGATGGAACGTGTTCGTATCTATTCAACAAATGCGAGTAACGAAATGAATTTGTGAGTAACGATTCGGTACTTCGAGTCAGGAGACGAACCCGATACTCGGTAACGAATACATCGTTACTTTTACAGCTCTACTGGGATTTTAGATAACATAAAATTATTATTATTTTATGGAATCTTTGCGGTCTGTATTCATATTAAAATATATAAGAATCTTATTTTTTTTTTAATCATATTGAGTTAATCGAAAGGAACCTAACCAACCAAACACGTTAAGTGTCAAGTGAGAGACGCTTGACATTTCATTGTGAGTGTTGAGATACACGAAAATCTTTCAATCGAGTATAGTATGAAGATCCTTTGTTGAAACTGTGTTGGGATACTATTTTTGTGCATAAGAGATCAAACAGTGAGATGATAACAGGAGTAATACAAAAAAAAATATATTTTTAAAGTACTTTGTTACATTCGTAGATTATAAAGTAGGTGTGGTATTACTGAAGGAAGATTTTGGAACTGAATATAACTCAAAGGAAGACAAAAGTGATTAAATGTAGCAGAAATTATACCAATACTAGTAGATTAAATATAAAAATAGGATCGAATGCAATAGGAGAAGTAAGTGAATTCTTTTACTTGGGAAGTAAAATTACAACCGATGGCCGAAGCAGAATTGCACTAGAAAAAAGAGGCTTCATGAAAAAGAGCAACTGTTTGGTTTCAAATATTGATCTAGGATTTAGAAAGAACTTTTAAAACTCTTTGTGTGGAGCACAGCACTTTATGGTAGCGAAACATGGACTTTAGGAATACCGGAAATAAAGAAAATAGAAGCATTTGAAATGTGGTGCTACAGAAGAATGCTGAAAATTAAGTGGACAGACAAAGTAAAATATGAACGAGTTTTGGAAATGATGGGTGAGGAAAGAAGTTTGTGGAAAAAGCTTACAGAAATAAGAGACAGGTTGGTAGGTCATATTTTGAAACATGCTGGATTGGTTAATTTGTTAGTGGAGGGAACAGTCGAAGGTAAGAAATGTGGAGGAAGACGGAGATTACAATATATGAAGCAGATAATTGAAGACTCGGGTTGTAAGGGGTATGTAGAAATGAAGAGATTCGCACAGGATAGGAAGGGATGGATGATTGCATCAAACCAGTCGAAAGACTGACGACAGCAAAATAAAATAATTACCTATTCCGACCGAGGATGAGTGGAAGAAACCTGAGGAGGGGATCAGAGAACGTTGGCACTTTCCGAACTGCATTGGAAGTGTAGACGAAAAACATGTGAAAATAAAATGTCCTAACAATTGTTGCTCAAACTATTTTTGTTACAATATTTTTTTTTACGTAGTTCTACTGGCTATTGTTGATCCAGATTACAAGTTTCATGTAATTGAAATTGGCAGTTACGGTCGGCATAGCGACAGTGGTATCTTTCAAAATTCCCCCTTTTACCGTGAATTCGTTTACTGTAAAACTTTTCTAACCCCGAAACCATTGCCTGGTATGGATACCCACGTGCCTCATGTATTTGTTGGCGACGAAGGTTTCGCACTGCAGACGTATTTAATGCGCCCTTTTCCGAGAGCTACAACAATGCATGATGAAAGAAGGAAAATATTTAACAAACGGCTTAGTAGAGCGCGAAGTGTTGTTGAAAATACTTTTGGTATTTTAGCCCAGAAGTGGCGTGTTTTTTTTTGGGGGGGGGGCCTAGGGGCCATCCACAAATTACGTCACACGAATTTCATGATTTTTTGACCTTTCCCTCCCCTCATGTCACAGGTTGCCACATTTGTGGCCCCCCCCCCTGGTGTGACGTAACATATTTTGCAATTTTAAATTTATAAATTAAAACAGCACTTCCAAACTGATTTATGTATTTCTAGTTAAAAAATCATATCATTAATAAATCAAACATTTAAGAAATTTTTTAAAAAACATAAAAAATCGAATTAATGATACAAAATTGAGTCATCATATCCATGGATTTTGAACGCATTCCTTGATACGTTTTATTATTGGCATAATAGTCACTTCATTCTTGATTTCGATAGTGTTGGGAACATTCGATGTGTCAACACGAGCCAAAAAGTGATACAAATTATGCATGTGATGTCACAAAGTTTATGACACTCCCCCCCCCCCCTTGTCACACTTTGTTAACCCCCTTCAAGGTGTGACGTAATTTGTGGATGGCCCCCTATGGAGACGGAAGTTGAAACTACAGTACATGTAGTAATAGCAGCAAGTTGCTTGCACAATTACCTTCGATGCAATAATGCTAAAGATATCACAATTGATGAAATATCAGATATTCCAGAACGGCGTTCTCAAATATAACGCCGACAAACCAGAGATCGAATTATTTAGATTTTGAAGTGAGAGATCAATTCGTCACTTACTTTAGTTGTTGTAATTAATATTTTAAAATATCATAAATGTACAGATTTTACTGCTTTCCTGCTTTAAAAAAATCAAATTGTGTGTTATATGTCAAAATGTGCAAGTAAATAATAATTATTTGTAAGTAAATAAATTCGAAAATAAATAATGGTTATATAAATAATGTTTTTCAAATGATAAAAAAAGAACTTACATGTTATATCCAGTTTCCCCGCAATCTCAAGCCAAGCTTCACTTTTCTTCTTGTTATTTTTGTAGTCGGGGTGGCGTGAATCAAATAATTTATTTTTTCGCGCACCAAATTAATTAATTCCTCAATTTCGACGTTCGCCATCTTGACGTGATCGCTTGATATCTGTGTGAACTCACAACTTGATCGCTGCCTGCGGTTGGATCGCGTGTTCTGCCCGCCTTCTGTTTGACAGGGCTGATGCAGTACAATGTAATACAGGTCGTACAGACTTCCCTGCACGCGCACGCTACCCGCGCTCTGTTTGACCGGGCCTTAAGGCGCCCAAAGACGAGCGATCCATCTGGCACCAAGCCAGTGCTGCCATTTCTACGGATTTATCCGTAGATCTACGGATTTTTATAAAATGTTAGGATTTTCGGATTTTGTTAAAATATCTACGGATTTTTTCTAATTTTTTTACTATTTGTTGATTTTTCCTTATATTAGGGTTTTGTTAAACTTTGAGCGCATAGTGTTAATACATTACAGAATTGTCCATTGTTTCCTTGCAACCGCTAGTGTGAACTAACGATTGAAATAAAGCTCATATTTTGTTTGATTAGGCCTATAGATCTTAAAAACCGTAATACAGAACTATCGGCGCCAGGCCCGCCGCTAGCTGTTTGAGCGCCCGCGTGCAATACCGATTATGCCGCCCCCTGTCTAACTACAGCCAGTGGTGGATCTAGGAAATTTCGAACCGGGTCAAAAAATTGAGATTGCCGCCCCTTTGAACATTATTTGCCGCCCTCATTGTTGCCACCCGGGTGCCGCTGACCGCCCGAAGCAGCTGTTGAGCAAAAAAAAAAAAAAAAAAGGTCGCCTGCTACATAACACGCTGACTATCGCGGGGCGGCGACTGTCGATCACTCGTTTTGCCGCCCCCCTCGACGTGCCGCCCGCGTGCGGTGCACGCCTTGCACGCCCGCTTACGGCGGCCCTGATCGGCGCACTCTATATGCACGGTGACACACTCGTTAGCACGGCTTACAAAGCAGTGCCTTCCGAGAAGGATTAACCAATATCCAAGAGTCAAAGTGTTCGCAATATTTAATTCCTGCTACCGAAGATATGCTAAATTTAATGTCAACAAAGAAAATAAGTAATATATAGTCCCCCCCCCCACACACCAAAAAAAAAAAAAAAAGATTAGGCACAGCAACAGCAGCCGCTATGAAAGTGACGCTGTATAAAACAAGTTCAGGGATATTTCTTACTTTCAATTTAGAATATTATTTTGTATTTTGAATTTTAAAGATCTAGAAATAAAAAGTATTCTCAATTTTGACTCTCTCTTCAATAATTTTGTTTTAGTCTTTTAGTTAGTGAGTCTCCGGATCAGGGTCGGCGCTAGGAATTTCGGG
This sequence comes from Vandiemenella viatica, assembly GCA_031002005.1. NCBI lineage: Eukaryota > Metazoa > Arthropoda > Insecta > Orthoptera > Morabidae > Vandiemenella > Vandiemenella viatica. The sequence continues at coordinate 10,775,683 of JARYHS010012519.1, forward strand.
CCCGGGGTAAAATGGGCGACTTTTTTTTTTTAGCTCTACAAATTGGATTGGCCGGGCAACAATGGGCGGATCCTTGGCTTCATGACCTGAGGGCCCCTACAGTCAATGATCGAGGCCCCCAACAGCCATCGGGGCCCTGGTACTTTTGACCCGCTTACACCTCCCTAATGCCGGCCCTGCTCCGGATTTTTTTGTACCCAATCTACGGAAATTTTAGCGGCCATCTACGGATTTTCAAAGCGAAGAGGGTGGCAGCACTGCACCAAGCTACGTGGCATTAATCCATTTAGAATCAGTCCAATGTAGGGGGTCAGTCATGACCGCACAACTCCGAGCCACGTCAGGTCAGTCTGGTGTACAACTGTGAGTTTGTGAACTAACTGATTATATACTTCTATTTACACTAGCGTATTTATTATAAGTTGCAACTATGAACGAAGAGGATTTCATAAATTAGATGCTGCTGCAGCTTGCATCAGCTTGCATATTATTATATATAAAAAGGAAACCGAAAACCAAATGGCTATCAGATTTAAAACAATTGACGCATTTAAATTTGGTTACACAACTGTCATTCGAGCCTGCTGATTGGCGAAATTACGGATGGATGAGATGGCAAACCATACGTTGCTCAAAATGGTCACCCCATTGATCAAGAGAAGGGACACAAACATGAGACAAGCCATCACACCTCACGAGAGATTAACCGATACGCTACGGTACTTAACAAGTGGATGTACCTATGAGGAACCGAAATTCGCCAGAGCTGGGGCGGATAATACCTGACACCTGTCATGCGATATGTCAAATATCAAATTCATTTTTTCATTAACTTATTAACAAAGGTTTATTTAAAAGTTAGCAGTAAAAATAATAGTATACATAAAATAGGCGTTTATCACAAACTCTTATATTATTTGTTATATATTGTTCACAGTATCTGTTGATTAGAGGACTATAGAGTAAGTCGTCATTTGTATAAACGAACAGATTATCGCTCTCAATAAATCTAAACGTCTGAATTTAATTAAAAAAATGAGAATGTACAATCATGTCGTACATGTAAGTTAAAATTGCGCTGGTAAAGAAACTAATTTATTTATTTCATTATTTGCTTGCAGCTGACTAAAACCGCTCAACGATTTGAAGACAAGATGGAATTTTCCACACTGTCTTGGCGCCTGGGACGGGAAACATATTCGGATCATGCCACCACCAGGAATCGAATCATTCTTTTATAATTACAGTTTCATTCAAATGTACTCATGGCTTGCGTTAATGCTGATTATGAGTTTATGTGGGTTGACATAGGCACTAATGGTCGAATATCAGATGGTAGTGTGTTGAAAAATACTGAATTTTTCAAGAAAATGAATAATGGCCAACTAAATTTACCTCCCGCAGAATCTTTCAACTACCGTTTATCAAGAGCTAGAAGAGTGGTCGAGAATGTAGTTGGAATCATGGCTAAAGGTTTCCGAATATTTCACAGCAGTATTAATTTAATTTAATTGCAAGGGAGCATACGGTCCGGTGGCAATTTCCCTAAACACCCATCTTCCCCTTTTCCTGCACGCACCTATATTTGCCATTTACAACTTTTAACTCTAAATTCTTTCAACGTATTTGGTAAATTATTCTTCATTGACCCCGGTGCACGGCACCGTATATCCCTCCGACACCTATGCCACTGCTACTTCATCAAAACGTGTTCGCGAACTGTTAAAAGAATATTTCGTTGGTGCCTTGGCAAGAATAAGGAATATAAAATCGCATTAACTAACAAGAAGATTCTCTTAACTAGCTAAATTAAGAGAGACAAAAAATTTATGATGTGTTCAGAAAAATAAACATATTGCAGTAACCTCTTCCTCCTCAAATAGCATGTCATCCAATTCAGATGAAGTCGTCGTGGAGACGGGATTTATATGTAATTTAAAAATGTTAAAATATTTTTATTTTTTTTGTAAATGAGTTACTATTATTGCAATATCTGGCATTGTAATTGAACTTCAGTAATAGAGAATTGTGTGCCAGCAGTCAGATTTTATGTATGGTTTTAATGGCGTAAACGTTGTGCTGAGAAGGACCCTGATGCATTTGTTAGCAATGACAATCATTGGTAGACAATGCAGTTCATTAATTATTACTTGTGCGAAGCAAGTGCAAAGGGTTGGTCAGCTGGGGGAAGAAATGCAGCAGGTACAGCGGCGGTCCCCTTGTTCCGCGGCCGCTGCTGTGTTGTAATATTTGTTCTGGAAGTCTTGTATTTTGCTTTCTTGGGTCACCCTACTAGTAACTTTAAGTTCAATATGAGATATAAGTCTTTCTCGGCGTATCTTCGATATAAATTCTTCTCGGGTTTGCCGCCGGATTACAGTTTCTACTGACGAGCTTTCGGCGACTTGCACTGCCGCCATCATCGGGTCCGTTGTATCTAAGGGAACAACAAAGACTGAACCGAATAGCGGAACAGAGGCGAGCCAGGATCGTTGTCGACGTCCGATTGGTAATTAATGACAGTAAATGTTGGAAGAATACACAATGTGAGGGGTCTTTCATTAAAGAAGTTTTGGGATATTTCTGTGTGAGAATAATGTAAACGATGACGCTATGAGAACAGTTATTGTAATCAGCCAATCAGAACACCGCTTGGCTCCCTACGGATTCTCGAGATTAAACATCATGATTAATAGCGGTAGAACAATGTGAACGGTGATACAATTTGAACAGTGACGTTATGCAAACATTGACGTGTGTAATCCATCTTTTTCCATTTATAACAACCTCGGCTTTGGTTTACGCTGTGGAGCCAACTGCAGCAGGAGAGCAACATTGCTGCCAACGCCGGAGGCGTTGGCTGTGATTGGGGAGAGGTGCCTGTCACCCTGTTGGCGACATATACCCCTACATTTATCTTCGGTTTAGAGTTTTCATAGCATTTTTGATTTCTTAACTTCTATTTGCCCTAATGATTTTACAGGTTAGTTTGTCTTATGGTTTATTTACACTGGAGTCTTTAACACTGGTTTCTTTATTCATATATTTTTGGTTCACTTTACCCATGCTTTGCGTCTTGGCCATTCCGCATCTTCCATGCTGCTACCTGTTCAAGATTGCCTTCGGTCTATCATGGCGCAGTCCTTCTTGGTCGTAGTCTCCCAGTCCGCTTACCAGTATGTTTCTGGATGTTGCCGCAGTTTCGTAGAATTTGTGCGCGGCAGCCACCATCCTCGTCATCAACCTCGGACACTGGGACATCTGGTGAAGGTCTGCTGTCGGGAACGCCAGTGGAAGGTGAAGCGCGCGCTTTAGGGAGCGGTTTTGCAGCACCTGGAGCTTTTTCAGGTGTGTTTTGGCAGCATAAGCCCATACTGGGCTTGCATATTCCATGATGGGCCTCACGAGCGCCTGGTACACGTGAACTCCACAGCGTGGTGGCAGGGACGAGGCGTGGTTCAGCACCGGGTATAATGCTCCCAGTCGCCTGTTTACTCTGCTGCATACATCGTCCACGTGCTGCTTCCAGGTCAGTCGTTGGTCGATCGTGACGCCCAGGTAGCGCACTGTGGTCTTCTGCGGAATTGGTTCCCCGAACAGCGTCAGGCCCAGTTGTCTCGGAGTCCCTCTTCGGCTGAGTAATATTGCCTGTGACTTTGTGGGGTTGATCTTGACCCTCCAGAGAGTTGCCCACTCCTCGAGCTGGTCTAGAGCTGCTTGTAGTCTTCTTGCGATTACCAGTGGGCTCCATGAGGAGGTGAAGTAGGCCGTGTCATCGGCGTAGAACGCCGAGTAGACGTCGATCGGCCTGGGGATGTCCGCAGCAAAAATGATGAAGAGGATCGGACCCAGTACCGACCCCTGCGGCACTCCCGCCCTCACTCGTCTCCTCGATGACCACGACTTCTCCACTCTGACTCTGAAGGACCTCCTCCTGAGGTAGCTGCGTATTAACTCAATATATGGCCTTGGTATTCCTACCGCTTTTAGTTTCAGCAGGAGTCCCTCGTGCCACACGGTGTCGAAGGCCTTTGCGACATCTAGCAGCACCATTCCGCAGTGTCGTCTGCGGTTGAAGGCATCCGTTGCTTCCTCCGCCACCCTCAACAGCTGGTGAGTGGTGGAGTGTTTTGGACGAAAACCAAACTGTTCGTCCGGGATGATCTGCAGTCGGTTTACGTGTACCATCAGCCGTCGAAGCAGTAGTCTCTCGAAGGTCTTCGAGACTGCCGGTAGCAGTGAAACGGGCCTGTAGTTCTGCGGAAACGTCTGGTCCTTGCCCGGTTTTGGGAGAGCGACTATGTCTGCCTGCTTCCAGGCAGCAGGGAACTTGCGCCTTCTCAAAATGTTGTTGAAGATCTGGGCCAGACGCTCTACTGCTGCGGGTGGTAGTTGCCGTAGCATGAGGTTATTTACCCCATCGCAGCCTGGAGCCTTCTTCACCTGAGTCTTCCGTAGTATCTCCTCTACTTCCTGCGTGTCGACCTCCCCTATTTCGTCTTCCACGCCTTCGTTTGTGGCCCAGTAGCGGCGCAGCTGTTGGTGTACGTCTTCAATATGGTCGTCGTCGTATGGCTCAGCTACTGGTCGGAAGTTCTCTTCAAACACGTCCGCCAGCGCATTGGCTTTGTCTTCTGCCGTGTAGACGAGGCCCTGCGCGCTGTGCAACGCCGGTGTGCGGTTTCTGGCTCTTGTGAACTGACGGGTTTGCTTCCACGCTGTCCCGTCTTCCACTCGTAACTGAGCCACTCGGTCATCCCATTGCTGGTTCCGATAGGTTTCAAGCTTCGCCTTCAGCTCGCGTTGAAGTTTGTTAAGGAGCGACTTGTAAACTCTATCCCTCGTTTGCTGCCAGCTCTTCCTGACCCTGTTTTTCTCCTTTATAAGCTCTAGCAGTTCGGCGGGGAGTTGCCGGACCTGGAATTTCCTCTTCTGAGGAGCAGCGTTGTCGGCAGCATTTAGCGTGTCTTCTGACCAGCGACTTGCGGCTTCATCTGGATCTAGTACTGGGTGCTGCAGTTGTTCCTCCATTTGCTGCTGGAGTTCGTCTCTGAACTGGTCCCAGTTTGTTTTGGCGTAGTTCTTGCCGCCGTTTTCTTCCCTGTCTCCCTCCACCTCCCAGTCTGACAGTACGGGATTATGGTCAGAAGAGAGCTGCGGGACCGACTGGAGATATGGCCTGGCTGGGACATCTCTTGTTACAAAGATATCGAGAACATCTGGCCTGCATCTCTCAGTAGCTGGGAAGTGTGTTGGCTTCTCAGGGCCCCAGACAGCAAAGCCTCTTCGTTGACTCTCTCTCTGGAGTACCCTTCCGCTTGGGTTGGATGTCCTGCTGTGCCAATCTGTATGTTTGGCATTCAGGTCCCCTCCTAGTATGATTTTCCCTGGGATGGTGTTCAGGGCTGCCACGTCTGCAGCGGAAAGAGTTGTTCCTGGTGGATGGTAAGCCGCAATTACTGTTACTGGTCCTGCTGTCGTTGCTGCCACTATTGCTGCTGCTTCTATGCTGGCGAAGTTTGGAAGAGCTGTGGTGTGATGCTTAATGGACTTCTTAATATACACCGCAACTCCGCCTCCAGCCGTTGGTCTGTCCCGGCGATAGCACAGGTAGTTTGGGACTGTGACCCTGATGCCCTGCTTGAGATGAGTTTCACTGACCAGACAGATGTCGATTCCAAACTCCAACATAAACGTTTGGAGCTCGTTGCGCTGCTTGTGCAGGCCGTTCGCATTCCATGCGCAGATCCTGAGGCCTTCCAGTGGTCTAGCAGCCATCTTGGTTTTGGTGACCTGCGGTGGATTGTGTTTTGGAAGTCTGCAGCGCTGCCATTACAACGTCTCTAAGTTGAGTTGTGATGGTGCCGAGCCCCTTCACTACGTCGTTTAGCTGGCTGATCAGGATCCTCATTTCTGCCAGTGCTGTTGTTTCTTCCGAGGTCGGGGAGTTGACCTCATTGTTGGGTTCTGCCTCTGAGTTGTTTGGCGGTTGGTTGGTATTAGCTTGTGGTGGATTAGGATTCGCTGGACTAGGTTGATCTCTCTGATTGTTGTTGTTCTTGCTGGTAGTTTTTCCAGCCTGCCTTTTCCTCTCCTCTTGATATTTCGGACAACCCCTGTACGAGGCTACGTGGGGGCCTTTGCAATTCGCACAGGTTGGCTGCCCAACTCCTTTGACGAGGTGGCACTCCTTCGATGAGTGTTGTCCACTGCATCTCACGCATGCCACCTGCAGCCTGCAGTGCCGACTGATATGCCCGAACGCTTGGCAGCGGAAACATTGCAGTGGGGCATTAGTTTTCCGCTTTTTCTCTATCGTCACATTCATGTTAAGAAGACGATTAATGTCTAGTATGGACCTGTTTTCAGCAGTGTCCATTAGAGTCACCATGAAGAGTGGTATGGGGCGCTCAGGTAGGTTTCTCGTTGGATTGGCGGGTGCCCTTAGTTGTTCTGTTGCTTCTATGGTGTAGCCGCCTGCCTCCAAAGCATTCTTCACATCCGCTGGGGGCATCCACAGTGGCAGTCCCCTGACCACAAGCTGCACTTTCTTTTCAGACGCTAGTGAGTACGTAAAATACTGTATCCCTTCCCCCAGTAGGTATGTGGTGGTTTGTTTATAGTCCTTGACTGTTCTTAGCTTGATCTGTAGCCCATTTTCCATAGGCTTGAAGTCAAACGCGGCCTCGCAGAATGCCTCCAATTCTTGTCCAAGGATATGCACGCTTCCTTCATAGTGGACTATGATTGGAGGGATACGACGACTGTACCCCGTCGGAGCCTCAGGTAGTGTTGGCTGCTGTTGCTCTATGTGTATGTCTTCATCCAGTGCGCCAAACGGATTTTCTGTTGCCGCTTGCTCAGTTGAGTTTATCAACTGTTTGGGTCTGACCGTTTTTCGGGGTTGCTGCCAGCCTTCGCTGCCTCCCTCCTCGCATTTCGTATCCTTCGAGATGGAAGTCGTGGCTTCACTTTTGAGGTGCTGCTGTTGTTGGCTGGTTGCAGTGGTCTTCTTGCCTTTTGGGCAGGTCGCAGCCGCCTTCTTGTCGGTAGGGAGATTCGATCTCGCTTCCCTTGCTGGCCGCTGCGGCCGTGGCCGTCGGTCGAGTGTGCGCTTGGGACCGCTGTTAGGACGTGGTGCCCTCGCCCCTCCAGTGCCCCGCGCCTCTTCCCCTGCACTCGCGCCCCCGAACCGGGTCCGGCCCCAGCTGCCTGCTGCTCGGCCTGTGGTCGAGGCGCAGCTTCCACACTGCCACCGAGGTCCGCCACCACGTGGCCCCCCTTTCTACTCGGCGCCGCCTCTGCTCCACTACCACCCTTCACCCGGGTCGGGAGCCGGGAAGCAGCTCCGGGTGCGACCGCCTCAGCCTGCGGCTGAGTCGCATCTGACCTGTGTCTGGGCACCACCATATTACCGCTCTCCCCTCCATGGCGTAGCGCCGTCACTCGCCCGTCAGCTGTCCGGGCACGGCCTCCCCTTCAGGCGCCGAGTGGACTGGTCCCGTCTCTGACACCCCCTCCAGCTCAGGGTGGACTCGTCCTTGGAATGCGGTCCCGTCAACGCTGTTGCAACCGGCGCGGCTGGGGTAACATTAACGCACGGCGCGGATGAGGCCTTATGGTCGATATCGCACGACGCGGATGATTCGACGACAGCCTTGCTCTTCTTTTTTTTTTTTTTTTTTTTTGTTTCTTGGATTATTACCGGCGGGCTTATCGCTAAGTCCGCTCGACGTTTTGCTGTATTCGCGGCCAAACTCACGGCACCCGGTGTCACCTCGCCGCGAGCTAATAACGAGCGTTGCTTCCTTGTTTCGCCGGTTAATGGAATCACCGCACTGTCACACTGATTTGCACTTCTGGCCTCTCTTTTACTGCAGATAAATTTTGTTAATAGATTAGCCACTTGACGCTTTCCTTCCGCACTGGAGTAGAACGACTTAAGTCTCAGCTCCTCCGCGGTGAACGGTTTAGATCCCTCGATATTATTTCGGTCGAGCGACAAAGATCGCGTACCGGAAGACACATTACGCGGTTCGATCTCTGAGAATTGCCGGTCCGTCAACTGCGTATCATTACTGGTCCGAATATTAAACATAGCAGAGTCCGTAATGCATTGCGCGGTCGTCAATTGTACCACAGCAGTCGCCGGCAAAGCAGAGTGTGGTGAAGCACTCTGCCCGCCTGTCACGGCTGTGTGGCACTCACTTTTTACGAGTTGATGCGACATACGTCTTCACTGAGCAGAACACTAACACGGAATGCTGGAGCCAACTTTTTATTTTTTTTATTTATTTTTTTTTTATTTATTTTTTTTTTTTATTTTATTTTTTTTATTTCACTGCCTCAACGGCGTTTAACAGCCCCGCTACGATTTGTAGCTTAATCTGTGGAGTCACTGGTGGTGGTGGATTTTGTTTTCGCTAAATGTGCACTTTGGGGGAAAACCGGCTTTGACCGTAGTGATTACGGCCTGTATGGAAACCCCTTTGATATTCTTATTGTTTATAGTTGATTGGATTCAGGTGGTCAGTTCGGGATCATTGCCGCAATCAGTTGTGTTAACAACTCGACAATTTTCCCCAGTTGATTTGCACGTCTTGGCTCTTGATTACAGCAGTGGTGCCCGTGATGGTCATTTGAGTTGGTCGACGGATGAATATTGCCGTGGCTTGGTAACCATCTCTGATTTCCCTCCGGTCTGCCGATTTGTTGGGAGTGACTTGGTTGGCGCTGGCGTTGACGGCTTCTGATGGCTGTTTGAAGCTTTCTTCTTATGGGGCATCCCCCATAACTGGCGGCGTGGTCAGAGCCACAGTTTGCACACGTCGGCGTTGCATCACGCGGACGTGTGCAAACCAGGTTGTTATGACTCCCTCCGCAGCGAACGCAGCGCACTTGCTTGAGACAGTCAGAAGCTTGATGCCCGAAGCCTTGGCAGCGAAAGCATTGATGTAACGTTGCAATCGGTCTCCGCTTCTGTGGCTTCTTGTTGGAGTTCAGTATTCTCCTTTCGATGACTTGGCTGCTGGCCGGGGCGAAGGACTTGCTTGCCTCAGGCTCTCTCCTGTCTAGTGCTGGTCGTGAGTCGGAATTGTCATCTTGGGGTGTTCCCTCATCCATGTTGTCGGTGACTCTTGGAGCTGCTTCTTTTTGATGAGCACCAGTTTTTGAGTTCCGAGTGCTTTCTTGGAGATCCATGCTGTATCTTATGTTCCTAGTTTCTAGGAATTTCTTGATTTCTTGGAGGTCCTCTTTGCTCATACAGGTGACCAGCAGTTGGGTTGGCAATGAGCATGTATGCACCGGTGAGGACTCATTCTGCTGGGCTTCTCTTGACGGAGGACGATCTTGGTGATGTATGATGCTTTCCTGATGCACGAAGTCCCCGCAGTTTGACGTCAGCGAAACCTCTTGCTCCAAAGCTTCCTCTTCATTGTTGCTTGGACTCCGGGGGCTGTGGAGCGTTCGAAGGAGGTCTGCGAAGTACTCCTCCTCCTTGAAGTACTTGGAGAGGACGAGTGGTAGTTCCACATGGCGAGACCAGTCTTTCTTCTCTGAGGTGATGGGCTTGGCATTAAATGCTTGTGCCGGATCCGAGAGAGTTTGCTTGAGTTCCTTGAAGCTCGTGCTAGGTATGTCCCACGCAAACAGCATTTCCCCAGCTTTGACTCGGAGCTGCACTTGGAGGGGAGACTCGTCGGCGTAATAGAATTTCTCAAACTTCCTCGGTGTGAAAGGCTTGAACTTGTACTTGTTGCCTGCGCTCTCGCAGTAGAAGTAAATGACGTTCTCCTCTTTCTTGAAAACGTCGTGGTCTATGAGAGCGGCTTTTGGTGACGACCATGATATCCACGAAGAGTCGTCCGCTCCAGACACCTCCGACCAGGAATCCACTTGGCGATTCGAAGCAGGGGTATCGTACTGGGCGGTACTCTCAGCGGCGTTGACTTCTTCCAAATGCCGTGGCGTACTTGTATCCGGAGGCGAGGGTTGCTTCGGTGATGCAACCTCTTGAAACGATATCGATTCAGCTCGGCGCGAAGGGCCAATCTGCGGCGTTACAGGACGTTGCTTCCGTACCATACTTGATGGAGTGTCGTCTGGAAAAAAAAGTACAACGTTGGTGTATATCTACACCTGATTCCGTAACCGACCAATTACATTCACGGAATGGTTATACGTCACTGGAATCAACCAATCGGACGTCGAAAATGATCCTGGCTCGCCTCTGTTCCGCTATTCGGTTCAATCTTTGTTGTTCCCTTAGATACAACGGACCAGATGATGGCGGCAGTGCAAGTCGCCGAAAGCTCGTCAGTAGAAAATGTAATCCGGCGGCAAACCCGAGAAGCATTTATATTTAAGTTCAATGTTTCTTTTACTTTTCGGTCATGCTCAAGTGAAGAGCCTACTGGAAGAATGTGTTAAGTCCATTCAAAAATAAAACTATTATTATGAATTGTGGATGTTATTTATTTAATAACGTGTCCTAGTACAATTTTGGCGGAAAAACACGTTAAGTCTTCGAAATATTTCCATTGGAAAATTAATCATAAATGGAATTTTTTTGCAATAACTTTCAATAAAATTATTGAAAAATTAATGTAAAAAATAATATACAGTAATTTACAGTAGTTTCGACAGCTGTTTAATACGCCGTCATTACAGGCTCTCCATTTTGAGCGGTGTTTGGTACATCCGTCACTATCCTTGAGATGTTTACTGATCCCACCTCAGGGACCATGTGTCACTCCATTCGCTTAGATATTTTTCCCAGCACTTGATCCACTTTGGCAGAGGGCGTTTGAAGCGCCTTGGGGTTGAAGAATGATGGCTGGTTGAGCTATCCTCACCGATCAAAGTATCGTTGCTCTGAAAAAAAAAATCAATAAAAATTTGGAATATACAATCATAAACCCTATTCTAAATATATAAAACAATTTATTTATTTCATTTTTTGCATTTGCCTAATTCCGTCCAACAGCGAAGGCCATCCAGGCTTACAGCTTTCAAAAATTCTTTTCGGCTGTTCAGCCGGATAAGTTCTGCCGTGCACGACGTTTTGACTACTATTCCTACTGACTTCGTCAGGTGAAGAGGTAGGTTACTGCGACAAACGTTGCCGATAGTTAATCATTTCAAACTACCACTAGACATTATGAGTAAAGCGAAGTTAGATGTAGAAACGTCGTGCATGGCAGAACGTATCCGGCTGGAGACCCAAGAATAAGTACTAGATTTAAAGATAAATAGAATTTTCCATATTATCTAATTCAGACTTCCACCCACACGAAGCGAATTGTACGTTTGTAATTAAAAACACTTCTTTCTATTGTACTTGTCGCTTTCGTTATTGCCGACTATGAGTTTATCCGGGTTGACGTAGGCACGAGTGGTCGAATATCAGTTGAGGTATCTTGAAAAATACTCAGTTTATAAAATACAACAATGACAAACTTAACTTTGCTCCCACAGAACCTCTATCGGATGTTGTAGCGACATATTCCATACGTGTTGTTGGATATGAAGCATTTACGTTGACACGTCTTCATGAAGTCATTTAGTCAGAACACTTCTATCAGAGAAGAAAGATTTTTCCAATACTACTTGTCAGAAACAACACAAGTAGTCGTGAATGTATTTGGAATCATGTTTCATCGTCTTAGAAAATTTCACAGTAATATAAATTTGTCGTTTTATCGGATCAATCTAACATGTTGAATTTTACTTAACTATCTTAGAAATATTTGTTCTACACATACTTTGCAAGAAACTGAATCAGAACAAGGACGTTGCACTTCAGCTGACAGTTCGATAAAAACTCTGGAAAATACCGCATCACCAAATGTATCTACTACAGCAAGCTCGCTCGCGAAAAGTTCAAAGAATGTTCCCTTGGTGCATGGAAAGTATCTCGGCACCGAACATTACCTAAAAAAATTGCAGAGAAATGTACTCTTGAGTAGAAAAGAGAGTTTTTCTGGCCTGAGAAAAATAAAAAAATATTGTTATTACCTCTTCCTCCTCAAATTGCATTTCATCCAATACGTATAGATGAAGACATCCTGGAGCTTCTTGGTGTATCTTCATCTTACAGGAATGATAGGCAATTGAAGTATACAGTTTGGGTACATGAATATTCTCAGATCCTGACCCAGTCACCTGTGAAGCTTTCACCAAGAATTGATACTATATACTAAAACTAATTAAGCCCTTTATGTGATAAACATACTGGTCACATTTTAGTGTCATTTGTAAAGTAGAGAGTTTCATGGATGCGAATGCCTTTGCTTATTCTAACAAATACACAAACCAACTTTTTTTTTAAAGAAAACGTTTCAGGTGTGTACGTCATGATTAGTGTCCTCAACTATTTTTTTTTTTAAATCTTAAATATACAATAATTCTTCCAAACATAATCTTATTATATTTTCAGACTTCATCTGCAGAATTGGTTAACATTGATAACTAGAAACCTGATCTATAAACAATTTTAAATATTAAAAGACAGTAAAGATATGCAGCTGTATTTCTGAAATATGTACTAAAATACGCATTAAAATCTTGGAATATGCTACACTATATCAGCAATTTCAATAAGCTTTTGCTATTTAACAATATGGCAATAACATGGAAGAAATCAAGCTTGCAATGAAGTCTTTTAAAACTTTTTTCGTACTTTATTTCATTTTTCAAATAAAAAACTAGATACCTTTTCATACATTTTAAATCTATATATAGTACTAACAAATATAATTTCATGGAATCGTAAACTTTTCTAACGTATTAGAAAGCATTTTTAGCGGCAAAAATTGTAATCAAAGATATCTATATAGAATAAAAGGGTCATATAATTTCGATGTAGAAATTTTTGAAAGTGAAATAATCTTAAACAGTTAAAGTTAGTACGCAATAGTATACAGACGGGGGAAAATTTCTGATATTAAAAAATATAAAAGATCTTGCCGTCTGAGGTTAAAACTTCGTGTTCTTTATTTAAAGTGCTGATCAGAGTTCATATTTTCAAGCTTTCAGAATTAATTGCTTTTGAGATATCGCTAACACACTTTTAAAACCGATTAAAAAAAAAATGTGAACACAAAAAGAAAAAGGCTAGGAGGAAATACTTTAATAAGTGGGGAAGCTCTATGAATTAAATAGACATTTTAAACTTAATTAGCAGACGCAATCTTATAATACAAGAAAATATAAAAATTAAACAATCACTTACCTTTCACAGTTCTTTACTTTACGACCCACGAATGGACGACAGCTTTCTTTTGGACTGTATCCCCGTTGTCATCTGGGTCCTTTGTTTTAAATTACTCCACTATTTCATCTATCGAACAGTTTCTTTTAACTTTGTCGTGGCAATATTCGTGATCTATTTGCAATAGACATGGGCGTTGCCTATAAATATCAATAAAGTCGAGAAAAAAATCACGTCCGCTCGAAGAGGCCATACTTTACTGCTCGACATTCGCTCTCACACTGAAAGGAGTTTGGATGCGGGATTGCATACACGATGGGTCCAGCAGGTAGACCCACTCCACTCGTCGCGGGATATCCCCCACATGGACGGCTGGGTAGCTCGGCGTCGTGGAGTACCGGGCGAAAACCCAGCAGGGTCTGCCGGGCCACGCCAGTCCTCACGAGCTTCCCACACACGACGAGTTTTAAACCGGGCCATTTGATTTGTTGGCTCGTCCGTGTGTGAGGGCATAAAAGAGACTGAAGGGGTGAGGGAGGATGACCCTGAGGAGGAAATTCATTTGCGGACAGCCAAGATAAATTCAGCACCACGTGTTAGGGGTAGCTTAAAAGAATCCCGAACATTAAAAGTTCTAGTAGTTAACTGCAGAAGTGTTTGTAATAAACAGCCTGAACTCGAAAACGTTATTCGTAGTACAGATGCTGATATCGTAATAGGCACAGAAAGTTGGTTAAAACCGGATATAAGTTCCGGCGAAATTTTTAATAGTAACATGAACATTTTCAGTAAGGATAGGTTGCATTCCCAAGGGGGTGGTGTATTTATAGCTGTTAGTAAGTACCTCCCATGTAACGAAATAGATGTCCATACTGTCTGCGAAATCATGTGGATCAAGCTCAACGTAGCTAGGACAAAACTTGTGATAGGCTCGTTCTATCGTCCACCCGATGCAAGCGTAAATATTGCCGAGGCCTTGAGAAATAATGTAAATAATATAGCACGGCAATTTCCGGACCATACAATAATGCTAGGAGGTGACTTTAACTTGCCAGACTGGACTAATTACGTTCACGTTACTGGGGGCAGGGATAAAGCAGCTTGCGAAATCATTCTAGACCTCTTCTCAGATCACCATCTTGAACAGCTCGTAACTGAACCAACGCGATGCCTCAACGGTAACGAAAATATTTTAGATATAGTTGTTACAAATAGGCCCGAACTATTCACGGATATTTCTACCACCGCAGAAATAAGTGATCAAAAAGCTGTAATTGCTACAGTAAAACTAACAACCACGCGCAGAAAGAGAAAAGAGAGGATCGTTTACAGATTCGAAAAGGCTTCAAAAGAGTGTTTTAGAACGTATTTGAGGCATAATTACCACACCTTCTTAGTAGCAGGAGCCACCGTTGAAGAGAGGTGGCATCGATTCCTACATATACTCGGGGAAGGTATGAACTTGCATATACCGAAACGGACAATCAGGGAAGAGAACGATCCCCCATGGTACACACGGGAGGTTAAAAGGTTACTCAAGAAGCAAAGGAAGATGCATGCACGATCGAAAAGGACGATGCATCGGACTGATTTAGATAAGTTAGAGGAGATAAGTGGACGTGTTAAGAATGCGATGCGTGAGGCATTTAATAACTTTCGTGAAAATTCTCTCTCTAAGAGCCTCACTGAAAACCCTAAGAAATTTTGGTTGTATGTAAAAAAAGTTAGTTGTAGTGGGAACAATAAGCCAGTTCTAATAAAAGACGGACGGGAGGTTGAAGACAGCCGCGGCAAGGCTACCGTATTTAACACCAAATTCAAAAATTCATTCACGCAAGAAAACATGGAGAACATCCCCACTTTACCACATCGTGTGGAATTAGAGATGGATCCGATAGAAATTGATAGCGTAGGAATTGTAAAGCAATTAAAACTCCTGAAGTGGGGTAAAGCGCCGGGTCCCGATGGTATACCGGTAAGAGTATTTTCTGAATACGCGCAGGATATTGAACCATTTCTGTCAGATATATTCCGTAAATCACTAGAAGAGAGAAAAGTACATTCTAGCTGGAAAATAGCCCAGGTAATTCCCGTTTTTAAGAAAGGAGATCGGAGTGATCCTAGGAATTATCGACCCATATCTCTAACATCGGTCTGCAGCAGAATTCTGGAACATGTCATATGCTCGAACATAATGAAGTTTCTAGATGAGAACGAGTTACTTACACCATGTCAACACGGATTTCGGAAGAATAGATCGTGTGAAAAACAATTGGCCCTATTTTCCTACGACATAATGAAAGTTATCGATGCAGGTTCGCAAGTTGATGCGGTTTTTTTGGATTTTCAGAAAGCTTTTGATTCTGTGCCACACAACCGACTTTTAGCGAAGATTCGAGCTTACGGTATTTCGGCTCAGATTTGCGAATGGATACGTGATTTTCTATCTGGTCGATCACAATATGTCGTTGTTGACGGGGAAGCCTCTTCTAAGATAAATGTTACTTCGGGCGTTCCTCAAGTAAGTGTAATAGGTCCACTTCTTTTCTTAATATTTATAAACGATCTAGGTGACAACGTCAAATGCTGGTTGCGATTGTTTGCTGATGATGCGGTTATCTATAGGGAAATAAGGTGCTCCGACGATTGCTTAGAAATTCAGCGTGATTTGGATGCTATTTCCGATTGGTGCCGTAAATGGCAGCTTATACTTAATTGCAAAAAGTGCAAGGCAATGCGAATAAGTAACAAGAAGAATCTGGTTGTTCACGAGTACAAAATAAACAATTCACCTGTTGACACGGTTGATTCCGTGAATTATCTGGGGGTGATAGTACAAAGCAACATGAAATGGGACATGCACATAACTTTCGTCGTAGGCAAGGCAAATTCTAAATTACGATTCATAGGTCGTATTTTGAGGAATTTTAATGCTCAAACAAAGGAGATAGCGTATAAAACACTAGTGCGTCCGCATCTGGATTACTGTTGTGGGGTTTGGGATCCGTATCGCAAGTTTCTGATTGACTCAGTTGAGAGGGTGCAGAGGAGAGCCGCTAGATTCTTGACTTGTTGTTGCAGCCCTTATGAAAGCGTCACAGAATTGATACATAGATTGGGCTGGGATAGTTTGGAAGACAGACGACGTAGCTTGCGTTCGAATTTATTGGAGAATATGCGAAAAAATTTAAATTTCGAGTGCAATGAAATACTTCTTCCGCCAACCTATTTAGGTTGCAATGACCGGAGGGATAAGATTAGAGAAATAAGATGCCGTACTGATACTTATATGTATTCCTTCTTTCCTCGCACTATTCGGGATTGGAATGGGCGGGTTTAGGATTGGTGCTTAGCACCCTCTGCCACCAACAATTTTTGTGATTTGCAGAGTATGGATGTATATGTAGATGTAGATGTGAAGACTGCATAGGTACTCGTTCGTCACACGCACGAGCTACGAACCAGTGTGGACGCGAAGGGAGCGAGCCGACTGTCGGTGAGGTGACGGTGCGGTCTAGAGTGGCCCTACTTTCATGTGGCATGCCCCCTACTGTTTTGGTGTCGCCGCAGTAAGATGAACGATCCAATTTGTCTTACGGGCATTACAGCAGCTATTGTTATATAAGAGAAATTCCGGGGAAAAAATCGCTGAGGATTCATCAGTTCTAATGATATAACAAGTACATGTATCTGTAAAATGTAGCTGAGTACAGCATACTTTTATTAAATCTACTTTACGTAAGGAAGAAACCTGCACGTTACTTTCCCACATATATGTGTATGATATTAGAATGAATCTGAGAAAATCGTGGATAAAAAGTCATCGACTACCGTAGTAAGCATTCCCTTTCAATTAATAATTTGATCTTGAAATTCTTAATACAATTCAGACTACTGTTGTACAAATGACCTCTGTTTATTCAAAATGTCTGTTGATACTTTCACATACACACGTAAATGCATATGACGGCTTATTACAACAAACTCTTTTTATTACTGAATAATATGATACTTAGTGATCTTTAAAGCTGTCTGTTGATATACTAAGTACATGATGAAGTTTGAAAGTCCCTATATTGCCTACATGAGCGCACAGTATACGGCACACTGAATATTAAGCGCCCTGGGTCAAAAGTTTAAAATATCGGCGAAACAAACGCTCCTACACTGCCAAAATTCTTCACAACAATCTATCACTGCTGAATATTAATCAAATGTGCATGAATTAATTTTAAATGATTCGGAAAATTACTAAATATTGATTATAAGCACTGTGAATTAAACGAATTACCAAAAATCCTATCAAATAATTCTTCGTAAACACAGGAATGTTATAAAATGACAGATTAATTTATTTATTCGGGTAGGCCGAAAATGGGGTGTAAGGGTTTGGGAGAGGCTATACTAGCCTTTTCCAACCAAATGTCAACCTCTCCTTCACGTGGTGCACCCTGTTTGCACGGACGAGGCTCTGGTGACTGAAAGGTTCCCGGTATAAGGAGTCACCCACTGCTTCCCAACGGCCACCGAAAGGAGGGCGGAAGAGCGGGGAGCGGTTCAGGGCACCTTCTTGCCCTTGGAGTGGGAAACGGTCCCTAGAGGTGGATGAATCAGAAATGATCAACGGCATGGGGATGCAGAAGGCAACGTGAAACCACTGCGTTAAAGACCCAAAGGGTATCCCGAGGACATGTAATCCTCTCAAAGTAGATATATCATGATGGCTTCTTCCTGGGTAAAATATTCCAGAGGTAAAATAGTCCCCCAATCGGATCTCCGGGTGGGGACTGCTCAGGGAGGAGTCATCAGAACGGATAGAAACATTTTACGAGTCGGAGTGTGGAATGTTAGAAGTCTGATTAGGGCAGGTAGGTTAGAAAACTTAAAAAGGGAGAAGGAACAACTTAAATTAAATGTTGTTGGGATTAGTGAGATTAAATGGAAGGACGCACAGGATTTCTGGTCTGGCGATCTTAGGATAATTAGCATACAAGCTGTCAGTGGGAGTCACTGGTGTAGGATTTGTAATGAATAAGAAAGTAGGGAAACGGGTGAGTTATAATGAACAGTTTAGTGACAGGATTATTTTTATGAGGTCAGAAACTAAGCCCGTACGAACCACATTAGTACAAGTGTATATGCAGACGTCACAGGAAGATGACGAAGAAATAGAGAAAATATACGCTGAAATTGAAGAATTAATCCAATACTAGACGACCCGTGCGAAAATTTCGCGAATAAAATACGACGAATAGTGAGGTTGAATGCTTGTAATATAATGAATACTAGAACCGTAGTTTTGTAGCAAATATTTTTTTTTAGTGTAATAGGTACACAGCAAAATACTCACAACATATTATGAAACAGTTAGGAAAATTTAAAACACACTTTATTTATTACAAACTGTCACTGACCTTGGTAGAATAAAACCAACCTTAACAAACTGCACACAACATATCAACATCCCTGTGATATTTGTTGCTGAGTGAATAAAATGATTACATTGGAATTGTATAGCAAAACGACAGTGTTTCCGTAAAAGAAAAAAATATATACGAAAAACTACTTATTGAATAAAAAAAAGTTTATTAACTTCTCTGTGATATCCGCTGCTGAAATCTGGGGACTTGGCTCTGAACAGTCTCATACACGCTATCATTTTTAGCACCAAATTCTGAACATTTTTTTTTTTCTTAATTTATGATTTTACCTAGCTGGAGACATTAATTTTTAAAACGGTATGTCATTTATCGATTTCAGCTAGGTATCGAAGAAGATAAATGGCATATAATAAAAACAAAAAATTAAAAAATCAACACGTTCTATAACTAATATTGATACTTTTGCCCTTTAAGGGTCGAATTACAAAAAATTTCTTTTATAAAATATGTTGTGACCCAAGCAGCCACCTTGGTCTTTAAAATGATACCTCATTTATCGATTTCGGTTAGTTATCAAGCAAGGTAAAAAAAAAAAAAAAGTTTTGAGAAATGATGTTATTTTTTCCCCTTAAGGGTGTAATTTGGAGAAAGTTTTTTCTTAAAATATGATGTGACGATAGTGGATAATTTAATATTTAAATCTATACATCATTTATTGATTTCGATTAGGTATCAAGGGAAATAAATAGCTCATGACAGAAAAATGCGTTGTAAAAATATTAATACTTTTGCCCTCTAAGGTTAGAATTTTTAAAAATTTCTTTCTTAAAATGCTGTAACGGAACCGAAGACATTACGAAGACCTTAATCTTTTAAATGATACCTCGTTTATCAATTTTGTTTAATTGTCAACGGAGGTAAATGACTTGAGACACAAAAAACGCATTTTAGAAATACTGATATTTATGCCCTTTAAGGGTCGAATAACGAAAAATTATTTTTCTTAAAATATAATGAGACTATGGCGGAGACCTTAATCTTTACTATGATACCTCATTTATCTATATCGGTTATATATCAAGGGAGATAAATTGCTCGTGACACAAAAATGAATTATAGAAAAATTTATACTTTTCCCTTTAATGGTTGAATTCCAAAAATATTCTTTCTTAAAATATGATGTCACAAAGCTGAGGCATTAATCCTCAGAACCCTACTTGATTTATGGATTTTGCTTAGATATCCAGGGAGATAAATAGCTCAAGACATAAAAAACGAATTTTAGAAAAACTGACAATTTGGCCCTTTAAGGGTCCAATTACGAACAATTCCTTTCTTAAAATATAGTGTTACCACGGCAGAAACCTTATTCGTTAATATGATACCTCATTTATCTATATTGGTTAGATATTAAGGGAGATAAATCGCTCGTGACACAAAAATACGTTATTGAAAATTTAAACTTTTTCCCTTTAAGGGTTCAATTCCAAAAACATTCTTTCTTAAAATATTATGTCACAAAGCTGAGACATTACTACCCATAATCCTACTTCATTTATCGGTTTTGGTTTGATATCCAGGGAGATAAATGGCTCTAGATACAAAAAACGCATTTTAGAAAAATCGCCATTTTTGCCCTTTAAGGGTCGAAAAACGAAAAATTCCTTTCTTAGAATATAATGTTACCACGGCGGAGACCTTAGTCTTTAATATGATATCTCATTTATCTATATCGGTTAGAAAGCAGGGGAGATAAATGGCTCGTGACACAAAAATGCATTATAGAAAAATTTATACTTTTTCCCTTTAATGGTTGAATTCCAAAAACATTCTTTCTTAAAATATGATGTCACAAAGCTGAGACATTACTCCTCATAATCCTACTTCATTTATCGATTGTGGTTAGATATCCAAGGAGACACATTGCTCAAGACATAAAAAACGAATTTTAGAAAAGTTGACATTTTTGCCCTTTAAGGGTCCAATTACGAACAAGTCCTTTCTTAAAATAGAATGTTACCACGACCTTATTCTTTAATATGATACCTCATTTATCTATATCGGTTAGATATTAAGGGAGATAAATCACTCGTGACACAAAAATGCGTTATTGAAAAGTTTAAAGGGTTGAATTCCAAAAACATTCTTTCTTAATATATCATGTCACAAAGCTGAGACATTACTCCTCATAATCCTACTTCATTTATCGATTTTGGTTAGATATCCAGGGAGATAAATGGCTCTAGATACAAAAAACGCATTTTAGAAAAATTGACATTTTTGCCCTTTAAGGGTCGAATTACGAAAAATTCCTTTCTTAAAATATTATGTTACCACGGCGGAGACCTTAGACTTTAATATGATTCCGCATTTATCTATATCGGTTAGATATTAAGGGAGATAAATCGCTCGTGACACAAAAACGAATTGCAAAAATATTGATACTTTTGCCCTTTAAGGATCGAATTCTGAAACATTTCTGTCTTAATATATGACGTCACTAAAGCGGAGATCTTAACCTTTAAAATGATGCTTCATTAAACGATTTCAGATAAGTATCCAGGGAGATAAATGACTCGTAACACAGAAAACAGCATTTTAGAAATATTAACATTTTTGCCCTTTAAGGGTCGAATTCCGAAAACTTCAGTTCTTAAAATATGATGTGACCAAAGTGAAGTCCATAAGCTTTAAAATGACACCTCATTCATTGATTTCGGGTACGTATGAAGGAAGATACAGGCTTGTGACAAAAAAATACCTTATAGAAATAATATATATGATGTGAAGGGGGAGGAAATACTAATAATCATGGGTGATTGGAATGCAATGGTGGGAGAAGGAAAAGAGGGGAATACTGTAGGAAGTTATGGTCTAGGAGAGAGAAATAAGCTAGCAAGCAGGTTGTTAGAATTTTGTGAAAGATATAAGCTAGTTGTGACAAACACACTGTTTAAGAACCATGCAAGAAGAATATACACCTGGAAACGTCCTGGCGATACAGGCAGATATCAGTTAGATTATATTATGGTCAAACAGAGATTCAGGAATCAAGTTCTAGACTGTAAAGTTTACCCAGTAGCAGAAATAGACTCTGACCATAATTTGATAGTAATGAAGTGCAGGCTGAAATTCAAGCGAATAAGGAAACAGTATAAGCAGAACAGACTGGAAGTGAAAAAACTGAAACATGAGAGAAAAAATTGTAGAAATGGTAGACTTAGGTCTAAGAGGTAACGCTGAAAGGATCTCAACCAAGTACGAATGGAATGCATTAAAGACCGAAATAATAAAATCTGGTAAAGAAACATTAGGCTTTAGGGGAAAAGCTGCCCGAAAAACTTGGATCACAGAAATTTTTTTGGAGCTTATGGATCAGAGGAGAAGGTACAAAAATGCTCAGCATGAAGCAGGAAGAGAGCAATACAGGCAATTTAGAAAACAAATAATTAAAAAATTCAGAAAAATGGCTAGAAGAAACGTGTGAAGAAGTAGAAAAGGAAATGATCGTAGGTAAAGTAGATATTGCATATAGAAATATCAAACAGAATTTTGGAGAAATGAAGAAAAGAGGTGTTAACATTAAAGCTGCCTATTGAAAACCTCTTTTAAGCTCAGACAATTGAGCTAACCGATGGAAGGAATACATTGAGAAACTGTGTGATGGGGACGGCTTGAACAATGGTGTAATGGAAAAGGAAGGCGATATCGACATTAATGACTTAGGAGATCCTGTTTTGAGGACAGAATTTAATAAAGTTCTGAATGATTTGAAAGCAAATAAGGCAGTTGGATTTAATGAGATCCCTGCAGAACTTCTTAAATCCCTAGGAGAAGAAGGAATCGAAAGATTATTCAAGCTGATACCAAAAAGTTATGAAACAGGAGAAATTCCAACTGATTTTAATAAAATATCATCTTCACACTTCCAAAGAAATCACAAGCCGAAAAATATGAAAATTATTGCGCCATTAGTCTAACATCACATTCGTCAAAATTACTGACTAGAATAATGTACAGAAGGATGGAAAGGGTAGTAGAAGAGACAGTACATGAAGATCAATTTG